>CM035806.1:77444643-77841724 GCA_020466095.1 Chlorops oryzae
GAGAGAAAGGCTGAGAAAGCCACCTTAACCACAACTGTTATCACAACAACAATGGAATCATTCATCTACGAATTAAATACAAGAAATTCATTTTATCGAATGCAACGAGTGCTTGGGTACATTGTGCGCTTCATCAACAAATGCCGGCGCAAGTCTCGAGAAGATCCAAATTCAAGCGAAAGTGCTGTTCTAAGTCCCAACGAACTAGCAGACTCTCTGGCAATAATCATCAAAGCTATACAACATGCAGCATTCAAGGTGGAAATATCTAAACTTAGAGTTGAAAGGTCATTACCGAATTCACACTCGTTGAGCAGCTTAACCCCTTTTCTAGACGAGGAAGGCATTTTGAGAGTTGGAGGGCGATTATCAAATTCAAGTCTCCCGTATGAAACAAAACATCAAATTCTTCTTCCATACAACGACGTTCTTGTGAAGTTACTTCTGACGGAAATGCATATTAAGAATAAACACTGCGGGCCTCAAGCGCTGCTTTATCAATCAAGACAACGGTTTTGGATAATCAAAGGTATCGCAATGGCTAAGTCTGCAGTCAATCATTGTGTACGCTGCACAAGAACCAGGCCTACTCTATATCAACAAGTCATGGGAAATTTACCGCTCCCGAGAGTGCAAGCAGCTCGACCATTTATAAATGCTGGCGTGGACTTCTGTGGACCACTCACTGTGCACTATAAAATTAGAGGAAAACGTCCGACAAAGGTGTACATTGCGATATATTGCTGCTTTGCAACCAAAGCAGTACACTTGGAGCTCGTAGGTGATCTAACAACGGAAGCATTCATCGGATCATTGAAACGATTCATTGCAAAGCGGGGTACCTGCGAAAATTTATATTGCGACAATGCTACAAATTTTGTGGGTGCAAGAAATCGATTACCGGAACTCAAGGACATAATATACTCAGACAAGGCACAAAAAAGAATTGGACAACAGTGCAGCAGCTCTGGAATAAATTTCAGTTTTATACCACCTCGAGCACCGCATTTTGGAGGCCTCTGGGAGGCTGCTGTGAAATCGGCAAAACATCTACTAATTAGAAGTGTTGGTGCCACTTCACTGACCTTTGAGGAATTAAACACGGTCATACATGAAATTGAGGCCATCTTAAATTCGAGGCCTATTACTCCAATGTCCAGCAACCCTAATGACCTCATCGCCCTTACACCAGGACACTTCCTCATCGGACAACCTCTCACGTCAATGCCAGAACATACAAGCAGTACACAGCAACCCAATTTACTAACAAGATGGGAACAAGTGTCATATATTAAAGGACAATTTTGGAAGAGATGGAGCTCCGAATACCTATCAGGGCTTCAACAGAGACATAAATGGAAACAACCAAACCGAAATGTGGACGTCGGAACATTGGTCATCCTTAAAGAGGATAACAGCCCACCATTAAAATGGCCATTGGGCCGCATCGTCAAGGTATATGAAGGCGATGATCAAAGAGTCAGAGTTGTGGATGTAAAAACAAATACAGGAGTATGCAAGAGAGCAATACATCGACTTGCACCACTGTTTCCAGAGGAAGAGTCATCACCGACCGTCAATTCAGACAAAATGTCAACGGAGGTACCTGCAAAAAGGAGACGCACGTCTGTGAGTTCGAATTTACTAACACTCATCGTATCATTATTGATACTTCCAATAATTCTGGGAGCACAGATTGAAAATACGGTATTTGGATCAAAATTAGGCGTTCACTTTGAAAATATTGGGATTACGACGATTTCGGCTACAGAATGGAATCTCCTAATTTACTATGACTTGGAGGCGTTTTGGAATGAGCTTTCAATGCTCTCCAATGGAACAAAGGCGTTAAAGCATTTATGTGATGAAATGACACTAAAAAACGCTTGCGATACGCTCATATTACATTTCGAACACATTGAAGATGAATTAAAAATGGAAAGTGTACTTCTAGCCAGGCGGAGATCCCGACGAGGAGCGATTAATATGGTTGGCAACGTTGCGAATTCACTTTTTGGAATACTTGACTCCGAATACGCAGAAAACATGAGCCACACCATTGCTCAAGTAAAGGAAAATGAGAATCACTTAATCCATTTGTTAAAAAATCAAACCTCGATAGTTGACTCCACTATCAATATACTAAAACATGATCAAACGGCGGTTAAGACGAAATTCGATCAACTAGACAATCAAATTCAGTTAATTCTCAACAGCGTACGAAGCAACGATGAAGAGCGATACCAAGAGAAGATGTACCACACCTTTACTACATTGGCTATGCAGCTTACAATTATTGCAACGAATTTGCAGCGAATGCAATCATCAATGTTGGACGTACTCACGGACGCTCATCATGGAAAAATAAGCCCGCTGCTCCTTTCACCCAATCAGCTGCAACAGGAGGTTGCTAAAGTTAAAATGCACTTGCCTAGTTCGCTTGAGTTACCTGTAAATCAAGACGAATTATTAAAACTGTACACAATCATGAGTGTCAAAGGAGGACTGACAAAAGACAAGGTCGTCTTCAGCATAACTTTACCCTTAGTGAGTCATGAGCGCTTTGAGCTTTTTCATCTCATTTCAATTCCAATCTGGACCAACAACACGATGATAGCGATTGACATTTGCTCTCAATACTTAGCGATCAACAATCACATCGACCAGTATTTTCCAATGAGCAGCTCCGAACTTAAATCCTGTATCATCATCAAAGACGGAAGTTACATGTGTTCCAAGCTTCAAGTTAGATATAACCATGGCTCCACAGTATGCAAATGCGAGCTTAACCTCTTTAATAACTTCACCCAGTCCGATTGCCACTTGCGACGAATGTCTGAAGAATTCACGTGGATTTCACTGCAGCACAGAAATCAATGGATCTACGCAACGAAAAAGGAATCACGCGCAACAGTTGTATGTGGCAGAGAAATTACACAAATCATTTTAAAAAACTCCGGGATACTTACTCTTCAACCAGAATGTATGGTCAAGCACAATTTCATGGCCATTCAAGCTCATCAACAAGTGTCCAGCACCCTTATGGCATCCTATACCAGCCTAGGAAATTTAACTGAAGTATCGCGTATTGAACAATTGAAACCAATAGTAATGGAGGCAAATCCAAATAAGTACACGCCACAAATTGCTAATCTCAGTTTGTTGCAGTCTTCATTAGCAACAGAAGAATTACTTCAACTACCAAATAAAATGGAAAATCAGAATTATCACCACATCGCAGTTGGTTACACTGCACTATTTGCAGCTCTACTTATCTTGATGTATCTCAAGTGCAAAAGAAAACAAAATTTTCTTCCAACTCCACGGCCTCGTCAACAGCAAAACGAAACTGATTTCACTGTTCACATTTAGAAACATCAAACAGCTTACAAATCCCGAATCAGCAAATAATTCAACGGCTAAGTTGAGGAATGCTCAACGGGGGGAGTATGTTATGAAGACAAAAACAAACTCGCTGCCCAGTGGCGACGAAAACAAAACCAACCTACTGAACAAAATATGCCGATGCAGCAGTACGTCATGGTCACGACGTTGGGCTATTGACTTCACTTAAATTTGCTGAAACTGATGAAGTTGTTTAAATGCTTTCTTTTAATTTAATTTGTCAATTTTTCATTTATTTAATTTCCAAATTTCTGTGATCTGGCACTTTTATTTTAAACCAATTTTGTATTGATAAACAAATTATTAGTATATAAGAAATCAATTTAATAAAGAATTTTTAGTGGCTTTCACAATCAACAACTGTAAAGTCATTGCAAACGGAATTTCTTGATATAATATCAGAAATTTGTACAACGCAGACTGCAAGTTTTATTCAGGTCTAAACCGAATCAAACACCAAACGCAGTTCTAAACACCTTCAGTTGCGCGTAATTTTTTTGCTCGGGTAGCCAATCGACGCGACACGCCAAAAGCTTTTGCAGTTTTGCGTACACTCCACTCCACTGGTATTGTTGTTAGGAGAAACATATTTTCGGATATCATTGGTTGGCTAGAAATTGCATCTTTTAAGTCCTTTACATATTTAACGAGCTGATCGTTGTTTCCATCGTCCAAAACATCCAGTTTTGCTCTTTTATTAGATGAGTTAGTGATCTCTTCTTTAGTATTAAAAGTACTGTCTTTTGAAACATCATCTTCGTCTGATGAATCGGGATCTACGTCTGCTTTTTCGAGTTCTACGTGCACCGGATCACTCGTTCTGTACATTCGGGCTTTACAGGACATACACATATATTTTCCGACATTTTTATCAAAATTCGAATATTTGCCAGTAACCAGGAAAATATTTTTGCGAACTTTTGCATGATTTATTTTAAAAAAGGATTACAACACGATTTCGGCGTAGGCATTATCGAGCTTTGGACAGTTATGATAATCCAAAATTACTGATGTTGCTTCTAACAAAGCTTCCACTAAACTAAGAAACACAACAATATCCTACAGCGGTCAAACTATTACTCAGAATCTGCTAACGATGCTAAATATGTAAATTTCTTTATCGGTAAGCTCTCATTAAAACAAAGCTTATAAGGAAAATTTTGGAGAAGCAGGAGCATAAACGTGTCCCAAAAAATTGTTCGTTTAAGAGGAGTATCCGTTAGCAGAGAGAACACTGTACTCAAGATTGAACTTTCAATGAAACGGCATTCATTCTTAAATTGTTAAACTTTTCCTTAATATACATATATATAAATACAGGTGTGGGCAACATAATATTAGTGCTGCTTTGAATTTTTTATCTGTTATATTATTTTATATATACATACATATATATATTTTTATATACACCGAGAGAAATAAGAACAGTTAAATCAACCACTTAGAACAGTTAAAGTAAGAGTGGTCAAATAAACTGTATTCCCCGTTAAATGCACTGGAAAAGGAAGTCAAATCAACAGTTGAAAAATAGTCACTTTTTATGTTCAAGTTCGCTTTCGTTCACTTAGGGGCTTTTTCCACTACACCGCATTTAGCATTTGCATATTTAAAGATGCTAGACCCGTTTCCACTGCGTTTCGCATTTAGCATTTTGCAGGGTTCGTATTTGAACATACATGTGCTGCTCATGTTCGATCATTTCACTATTTGCTCATGAGCAAAGTATTCCGATGAAACACATGACATATAATGCACATGAGTATGTTTCGAAAATCTTATACATTGAACATGTTCGATCGAGAAGTGTTCAGTTCACACAGAAAATATTCATGTTCATAAAAGATTCTATTTTGAACACAGTGTTCTTTACGTGTTCAATGTTCAGATGTTTCCATGTTCAATTCATGTTCATGTTCAGCTCAAACACAACATTTTGAAAATTGAACATTATCTATGCTTTGCGTTTTTTATAAAAACTTTTTTGCGTTCAGACGTGTTTAAAGTTTTTCAAAATTGTTTTCCATAAATTCATTTTACAAAAATGGACGGAAAGCAATTGTTTGACGTGTTGAAGGAGGCCAATAAAAAAATTTGAGCATGACCACCATTCGCGAAATTCGCAAAAATTTGATTTTCACTATTTTGAATTGAGTATTTCGCAGCTAGACAAAATTTCCTCCAACGGTTAAAATTTGAGCATGACCACCATTCGCGAAATTCGCAAAAATTTGATTTTCACTATTTTGAATTGAGTATTTCGCAGCTTGACAAAATGTCCTTTAACGATTAAAATTTGACCATGACCACCATTCGCGAAATTTGCAAAAATCTGATTTTCACTATTTGGAATTGAGTCGTTCGCAGCTGGATATAATTCCCCCTTACAGTTAAAACTTAACCTAGACCGCCATCCGCGAAATTCGCAAAAATTTGATTTTCACTTTTTCGAATTGTGTATTTCGCAGCTAGATTAATACTCTCTTACGGTTAAAATTCGACCATGACCACCATTCGCGAAAATATTGTGCTTAATAATAATGTCGAGTTTGAGAAGCTAAATCGAGAAACAGATTAGGTATAACTATATATCCGAGCTAGAACAACAAAAACGGCAGGAATTTTTGTTAGGGTAATGTTTTAACATATTTTAGGCTGAGGAAAAGATATGTGTGCAATCGGCTTAGCTGATGTAAACTTCTTTACTTATTTTTATTACGCTAGCGAAAACTCTCTTCTAGTATTGAGGGAGGGAGTGATGGAGATGGTGCGGTAGAAGGTGATGGACAGAGTGAGGGAGAGGGAATGGTAGAGAAGGCTTAAATTTGCTTAACATGGCTTTAAGCAAACTTTAAGTTATTGGCTTTTGACTCATTACTTTCTGTAAAACATTGTGCGTTTATCTCCATTAATTTTTAATAAACATTTTTTAATAAAATTTTTTTATTCACTAAAGAATACTCTCTGTTTGAGCTGAACATGAACATGAATTAAACATGAAAACATCTGAACATTGAACACGTAAAGAACACTGTGTTCAAAATAGAATCTTTTATGAACATGAAAATTTTCTGTGTGAACTGAACACTTCTCGATCGAACATGTTCAATGTATAAGATTTTCGAAACATACTCATGTGCATTATATGTCATGTGTTTTATCAGAATATTTTGCTCATGAGCAAAGAGCATTTTACTGTGAACACGTACATTTTGATTTTAAACATGATCTAAACATGTGTGTTCAAATACGAACCCTGGCATTTTGTGAAAATTTGAATTTTTGTTCGGAAAAACATTTGAATTCTTTGAAGTAGGCTTTGAAATGTTAAAAATTTGAAGAAAATATCAATGCAAACTAGACGGTTTTTAGCATTTTTATCGCATTTTCTCAAGATGCTGAAAAATGCTGTTTTAAGAACAACAACAATTACATGTAATTCAAAGCCGCATTTTTGAGCATTTTTTTAAAATGTTGAAAAATGCTAAATGCGTCTGTAGTGGAAACAGCCCCTTAGACGTATAAGTTCGCATTCTGATCAACCGTCTCCAGAGTTTTCAATAGCTCAGTTGTTTAAGCTGTGAGTTGACCGTCGTGAGCTTCGGGGTTCTATCCCTGCTGGCGGCGGGAATTTTTCTGGATTTTTTTTTTTCAATTAAAGTTTTTTTTTTTTTTTTGTTCAGAGTGTAGTTGTTTTTTAAGGCAAAAATTTTCTCCTAAATTTTTAAGATTTTAATTTATTTAATTTTTTTTAATGATTCATTTTCAAGCAAAAAATTTTGGGAGTGAAACAATTCCTTAAGCACGTTCCCCAAAACTTGAGCAACCATAAACTCATGTGAGCATTTTGACCAACAAATTAAACTCGTTCGTTTAGCGTAATGGTTAAGACGTTCGCCCAGCGAAGTGGAGGTCAGCGGTTCAAGGCTCGGCCGAGGCGAGAAAATTTAAAGAGATGAAAGAGAAAAAGATTTAAATAGAAACAAATAAATAAAGAAAAAATATAATAATTTAATAAAAAAAAAAAAAATAATAATAAAAGAAGGTAAAAAAAAAGTCAAAGCAAAAAATAAATTTTTTTTTCCCAGTCGCTGGTGACAGTTGATTTAACCGCGAGACAGTTATATCAACCATCAGGTAGTTATATCCTTATTGACTGTGTTTGTACTGTTGAATTGATCGCTACTACACATAAGCTAAGAATTAACGGTGAACTCGGTTATTTTAACCTGCTTTTTCAGTTAATATAATATAACTACCTTTTTCTCTCGGTGTACATACTGTAATACAAAAAATAAAAGTGACTTTATGTACAAATACAGTACTTCCCGCTTAATTGCAACTCGCTTAATTGCAAAACCCTTATAATTGCAATAAAATTTTTGCAATGAGTTTTCCCCATATAACGTAACATTAATTTCCCCGTTTATTTATCACACGCTTATTTGCCAAACTCTCTTAATTGCCACGGTTTTTAAAAACTACCAATTATAAGAGTACGAAAAAAAACTCGCTTATCTGGCAACTATGAAAAATTCGATATCTAATTACGATTGAGTGACAATAAGTCCCAGATGCAAACGAATCAGTCAAGGCAATTAATGTTTTAAGAGACTTTTTCCTACCTGTCGACAAATATTCTATTGAATTTGAAAAAATGGAAACAGACGTCTTGAAAACAATTGATAAAAATCGGGTCCAGTCTAAGATTACACACTTCTTCTCTCGGGAAGACTGTTAGATAATTCCTACAAAGAAAAATATGTAAATATGTAAACAAATATGTAACATACATTTTAAGTTGTACTTAAACTCTATTAAATGCAATATACGGTCATTTAACCATATATTCGCTTATTTGAAATTATATTGCAATTATCCGAATACTCGGTTATTTGATATCCCCGCTTAGTTGCATAAAAAGTCGAGCAATTTTGGTGTGTCAATTAAGCGGGAAGTACTGTATCGGTTTTTTGCATCTGCTTATGAAAAACAACAAAGAAGAGATCAATTATTTGGAGCCACACAGTATATAATCGCGCGCTCAGTGCTTATTAAGCGCTAGAGGTGGGGTTACAAAAACATGCATAACTTTTGAACTACTGCAGTGTACAAAGTTTTATTTCACCCAAATTTTTTTAAACGATTATAGAATTGAATAAAATATGAGAGATAAATTCAGCACGGAGAGAAGTTCTATTAATTTTGAATTAGACAAAAAGACGGGTTTTTTCTAGAAAATAATTTTTTTTGATTAAAAACAATATTTATATGGAAAATCATATTAAATGGCGAAAATTTTGATATAATGAACATTGAGCTCCGATAAACCGTGAATTTAAAAAAACCAATTCCGAAAACTTTAACGGCTTATAAATAACGGAGAAAAATTTTTTTTTAAATATTATATATTTTAAAAAGAAACAAGCTTGATTCTAGATGGAAAAATAATCCAAGTCCTGTAAATTGGCAATTGTTTAAACGTGCTAGAAACCATGCGGTAACCTCTATTCGTAACGCCAAGAGAAATTTTTGTACTTCAAAACTGAGCCCAAACTTGCCTTCCAAGACTTTGTGGAAAAACTTGCGACAATTGAATGTTGTGAATAAGCAAAGTGAACCTTGTCTCTTGGACCCAAACCTCTTAAATACTTTCTTTACCTCGATTTCTGTTAATGTAAGTCAATATCCCTGTTTCCAGACCTGCGTGCAACATCGCTTTCATTTCTCAGCTGTAGGTGAGCTTGATGTCATAAGATGTATTATAAACATTAAATCAAATGCAGTGGGTAGTGATAACGTACCAATTAAATTCATAAAGCTAATACTTCCTTACATAATTAGTTCACTGACTCATTTGATAAATCACTGTTTCACCACCTCTTCATTTCCTCAAGCTTGGAAGGTGGCTACGATTCTTCCTATTGCCAAAAAGTCATCTGCAGTGCATCCATCAGACTATCGACCTATCAGTATTTTGCCTTGCTTATCAAAAGTTTGTGAAATGTTAATGGCCGAACAGATAGTTGAGTTTTTCTCTGATAGTAATTTATTATCACCTCTTCAATCTGGATTTAAAAGAGATCACAGCTGTACTACGGCTCTACTTAAAATAACGGATGATATCCGTCTACGTTATGATGAGGATCAGCTCACGTTGCTGTGCCTTTTAGATTTCTCTAAAGCCTTTGACAGTGTTCATCATAACCTTCTTTTGCATAAGCTTGGTTTGTATGGATTTGATGAGCCTGGAATTAACCTCATGAAAAGCTACTTACGAGGTAGATATCAGCATGTAAAGCATAGATTATTTTAAGAAAAATTAAGAGCGGACCTTTTTTAATATAGGTTTTAATGCATTTTTATACCCGACACACTCTGTGTCGAGGGTATATTGCGTTTGTTGGGTTGTGTGTAACACCCAGAACCAGTCGAGATAGACTATACAAAATGTATATAGAAATGATCAGCGTCACCAGGAGATTCGATTTAGACATGTCCGTCTGTCCGTCTGTCTGTCTGTCCGTCTGTCTGTATACAGTTATCTTATCGAAGGAGTTGAGCTATCTTGACAAAATTTTGTATGCGTGCTCACGGGGACATGAGTAAGACTAAGTTCGAGAATGGACCCGATCGGACCATTTTTAGGGGTACCTCCAGTACTAGGGTCTGTTACGAAAATCACAAAAACTGCTCTAAAATCGGAGTTTTTCAAGATATTTTGATGAAATTTGGCATTTGAACATATTTTAGGCCAATTAATGTGATTTACAAAAATCAGAAAAATGGGCGTGGCAGAAGGGCGTTTTTCGAAAATTGTCTCCTACTCCCGAAACGCCTATGGGACTTGAACGAAAATTGGCACTTATACTTCCTTTGTTACCATAAACATCCTGCCCAAAAAATTTCTGGATCGGTTCATTATTAAGGGTACCTCCAGTACTAGGGTCTGTCACAAAAATCCGAAAACTGCCCCAAAATCTGACTTTTTCCAAATATTTCAATGAAACTTAGAATGTGCGCGTATATTTAAGCCTCCGATTAGAATTCCGAAAAATTGGAAAAGTGGGCGTGGCAAAGGGGCGGTTTGCATAAAGAAATTTAAAAAAATGCGGTATAAGGGGCCCCTATGGCCTTAAACAACTCCTGATATTAAAAATTATTTGAATATGTGTGTCTGTGTCGGGTATTCTATTGTCAGGCTTGCCTGACTATAACACCCTTACTTGTTTTTTCATAAATTTTGTACATACTTAAACGGTGTTTTATTTTAATAAAAATAAGGAACATAAATAATCGCTGATTACACTAGTTTACAGCCATTTTGTTCAGGAAACACCACTCTACTTTTCTTATAGATTTTGGGTCCCTGAATCCGAAAACCTCATCGAAAATTTTTTGAATGGATTGGTTTTTGAGATATGACCATTTGAAATTTTGGCTCTTTTTTTTCAAAAGTACTTTCATTTGATGGATCATATCTCGAGATAGAAACAAACTACCTAGTTAAATGATGTACTAACTTAAAGAATATAAAATTTTAAATCAAAATATGTCCCTTTTTTATGATATTATGGTACAGTGTCAATGTAACATAAGCCAAAAGTTCAAAAAAATATGTTTTCTATTCAAAATTAAGAAAAAAATATCATGTTTAAATTTAAAAAAAATACAAATCCTAAGACTGTATTTTTTTTGAAAAACCACACGTATAAAATGAACCCTTGTGAAGATAACGTGATACCAACGAATAAAATCTATGGGTTAATATTGAAGTTATGACCATTTATGTGCAACTTTCAAAGTGCTCCTTTCGTTTACACCAACGCGTATGCTTTAACATTTTTAAAATTATGAAAGTCTCTTTATTTATTTTACTCAATAAAGTATGCTTTACATTTTTCACGCTATCAAAATCAATTAAGCAAACGAAAATTAGAAATAGTTTGATGTTTTCTTTTGTCTTTTGTTCTCTTCGCTATTTGATTCGCGTATAAGAAACCAAATATAATCTCCCATCATTCTTTCGTTCCAAAATACCTGGTAGCGTCTTTCGATAGTCTGCATTTCTTGATGGAATCTTTCACCGTGCTCGTCACTGACATCACCAAGACTCTCAGGAAAAAAGTCCAAGTGGGAGTGTAAAAAATGGATCATTTTTGCATAATTCTCTAACAAATTTTATTGTTTGTTAGTATTTTGGAACGAAAGAATGATGGGAGATTATATTTATGCTTAATTGATATTGATAGCGTAAAAAATGTAAAGCATACTTTATTGAGTAAAATAAATAAAGAGACTTTCATAATTTTAAAAATGTTAAAGCATACGCGTTGGTGTAAACGAAAGAAGCACTTTGAAAGTTGCACATAAATGGTCATAACTTCAATATTAACCCATAGATTTTATTCGTTGGTATCACGTTTTCTTCACAAGGGTTCATTTTATACGTGTGGCTTTTCAAAAAAAATACAGTCTTAGGATTTGTATTTTTTTTAAATTTAAACATGATATTTTTTTCTTAATTTTGAATAGAAAACATATTTTTTTGAACTTTTGGCTTATGTTACATTGACACTGTACCATAATATCATAAAAAAGGGACATATTTTGATTTAAAATTTTATATTCTTTAAGTTAGTACATCATTTAACTAGGTAGTTTGTTTCTATCTCGAGATATGATCCATCAAATGAAAGTACTTTTGAAAAAAAAGAGCCAAAATTTCAAATGGTCATATCTCAAAAACCAAACCATTCAAAAAATTTTCGATGGGGTTTTCGCATTCAGGGACCCAAAATCTATGAAAAAAGTAGAGCGGGATCAACTGTACATTTATTTTTTTTAATTTTGTAAACTAGTGTTATAAAGTAATCGTTTGTACCAATTTTATCGCTATTGACCGCTTCACGCTGCCGTAAGAAAGAGAGAAAGAATTTTTGTCATATTTCCGACGAGTTTTCATTACGAAATTATATTTTAAGAGCGTCCAATTCTGTGATTAAGAGTGGCCAATTTTACATTAAGAGTGGCTAGAGCGGCCAGAGCGGCCGCCTTAAAATAATCCATGATGTAAAGGTTAATAATGCTATATCCGAGAATCGCTTGATTGAAGCTGGTGTCCCACAGGGGTCTGTTTTGGGACCTCTCCTTTTCTCAATTTTTATCAATGACTTATTGTCTAGTCTTAAAAATGTAAACGTGCATGCATATGCTGATGATGTGCAAATTTACCTCTCACGACCCATTGGTCTAATGGAGGATCTCAGTTGCCGGATGAATGAGGATATTGCAATTGTTCATGAGTGGTCTATTAAAAATGGCCTTTGTCTAAATATAAATAAAACAGTAGTTGTGCCAATATCCAGATTTAACGTTGATTTCGATTGTATTCCGCCTCTCCGGTTGGGTGAAGAAAAGCTGAGATTTGAGCATAAAGTCCTGAACTTGGGTGTCTATGTGAACTCTAGACTTTCTTGCAGCGATCACATAAATTCTGTTGTAAAACGAATTTATTACACTCTAAGAAATCTTAGAATATCTGCGTTCTACACGCCAATTGAAACAAGATTGCGGCTTGCTAAAGTACTTGTATTGCCTATTATAACATATGCTGAAACAATCTACTGTAAATTAGATTCTGCTTCTTTGTATAAATTGCAAATGGCTTTCAATGCAGTTACACGCTATGTCTTTGGCCTTCGTCGATTTGTTCATATTTCTGAATTCAATAGGATGTTTCTGGGCTGTTCTATGGTTGATTATCTATATGCTAGAAACTGTATTTTTCTAAAAAAATTGATTGTCAAAAAAAAGCCGCAGTACCTATTTGATAAATTGCAATTTCCCTCCTCAACTCGAAGTAAAAATTTGATAGTTCCCATTTATAAGCATTTAAATTCCTCACGTTTGTTTTTTGTTAGTACCATCAGAAATTGGAATTCTCTGCCCCTTAACCTGAAATTAATTGGTGAAGTTAACAAATTTAAGCATAGTATTTTTAAATATTTGGCTGATAATTAATAACGTAGAATATGATAGTTTTAAGTGATACTGAATTTTTTTGTTTGTTTTTTTTTTTTTTTAAATATGAATTAGTCGGAAATGAATTTGTTAAATTGAATTTTAGTGATAAGATTAAATTTATTTTTATTTTTTCTTCTTTTTCTTTTGGATTTGTAGATTAAGATAGTAATTATAGTCTTAAGTATTGTTTGAATTTGGTTGGGTATTATGTTACAAGCTTGTACTATAAAAGATAATAATATCTTAGTGTACTAATGTGGAATAATAAATGAAATGAAATGAAAATGAAATGAAAATTAGTTTTAAGGGATTTTTTTTACCTCCAAGGCTATCGAATGCCGTATCAATCACTGAAATCTGAGACTATCGATTTGAAAGTGGCCCACTTGAGAAAATTTGACCGTGTAGTGAAAATCGATTCAAAAAAAAACTCCATCTAATTGGTACAAATTGACAAAAATCTGGAAAATTGTACGATTTCTTCAACTCTTTTTAACTTTTGTGGCCAGTGCCGTCTTTACGCACGGGCCCAATGGACAATGGACAAACGAGTCTCGGCAAAAAAATTGAGATATACACTTTAGGGCCAGGGGCCCCGCAAAGGCTAAAGACGGCTCTGTTTGTGGCCCATAGTTTTCATACCAATAAGAATATTTTGAAATTTGTTTATTTAAGCATATAAAAATTACACTAGCGTTGTAATCGTTGCAAAGGGGAAAGTTTTCTGCTTCATACTGATAAAATTTAATTTTATTTAGGCCAGCTGTTTTATAGTTATTTGGCAAACTTTCAAAAAGTAACCAAAAAACACGTTTTTTGCGCATATCTCAAAAACTATTCTTTGGAAAAAAAACCATTGGATGCCATTTTCGTGATCAGCGACCCCAATTTAGTCTAAAAACCATCATTTCGTCTCTGCTCTCGCGAAAGTCTTAAATTCTGTAAACTAGTGTATTTCTTGTGCTTCGAATGTTTCTAATGTCAAGAAGCCGATAAAACAAAAGAAGGAAGAGTATGCTTCCGGGCATTCAAAAAAGCATAAGTAAATTCCAATTCATTCTACATACGTACGATGTATCTCGCGAAGGATATATGTTAGCCAATGAGGATGACAATAATGATATGCATTCATCAGGTAATCTTGAGTTATCGTCCAATATTAATTCTACTTATGATGCTACCAATAATAATTCTAGAAATGATATGGTTGGGATTTCTTGTGATGCTGGCACTCCAAAAAGTCCTTTATATCCCACCGAATTTAAGGGTGTTTCTTTCTTGTTACTGGATACTGCTAACTGCGTTAACCTTAAGAAGAAATATGATAGACATGGCCTACAACTGATGATTATCATCAATAAATGCAAAGTCAATAATATTAAATCTGTTGCCTGCGTTGGCAGACCCTTTTCCAAGTTATTTTTTTCAAACTCTAATGAGTCATTAGTAATGACACGCTAATGGCTGCGTGAGTAACCCTAACCTCAAAGCCATTGGTATTAGATCGTTTATTCCATACTCGGGCTTTGAGTCTTATGAGATCATTTTTTCGATCCCCCTAGAATATAGTGAAAGTGATATTAAAAAATCTCGTAAAGTCTGATAGAAGGATCTCATCCGTTCAACGCTTTAAAAGGCGTGGTGAAAATCCTGACGAAATGATCCCAACTGGCACTATGAAAATTGGTTTTCGCGGGCAAGCTATCCCCAAAGAAATCAAGATTGAGGTTTCTTATGTTAAAGTGGAAGTTTACATCCCTCCGTTAAATCAATGTATGAAATGTGGCCCCATTGGACACACTCTCATTTAATGCAGCTCTGATTAGCGCTGCATCAAGTGTGGCGAAGTTAAATGTCCTCCTTGCAACGCCAAGTGCATCCTGTGCAATAGAGCAGACCACGTTGCCATCGATAAATCTCTCAGTCCCGTCTGGGATAGGGAGAAAAATATTAACATTATCAAAACGTTTAAAAAAATGTCCAGAAATCAAGCCATG
The DNA here is from genome assembly GCA_020466095.1 of Chlorops oryzae. Lineage (NCBI taxonomy): Eukaryota > Metazoa > Arthropoda > Insecta > Diptera > Chloropidae > Chlorops > Chlorops oryzae. Next base: position 77,460,069 of record CM035806.1, read on the forward strand.
GAAACGTATTTTGTTAAACCCAATAGTAATCGTTTCAGCCTGTTAGAATGTGACGATGAGGAGTTTCCCAGGCTCTGTTCGGAAGATTCAGCTCACAATAATGTGGCCATCGTCAACCAATCCTTGACTAACAAGAAGTCCCACAGTCAAGTCGCCAGGCGGCGTATTTTTTAACGAAAAATTATGCAAAAGTATAATTTACTAAATTTGCAAACTCGGGAGGGCTTTTCGAATGCTTAGGCTCAGCCCAGTCAAGACTCTCTCTAAAGGTCAGGTGCTGAAAAGCGCAGGAAGATCGGTCCTTTCCATACAGTCTCCTCCCCCTACAGTTTCAACAATATTGAAATATTGCTTGGGGCTATTTCCAAAGCGCTGATAACCATTTGCCTCAAAATCTATGATGATAATCTTCTACGAAAATTTGCCGCCGTTAAGGATATGATTGATGCTGCCGCACTAAGTAATGATTTGTTTCTTATTTCGCAACCTTCCAATTACATTCATACTGAAGATTCTGCAATATAATTGCCAATCTTTGTCAGCAAACACTGATACTCTGGACTATTACTTAAATGATAATCAGATCAAGATTTGTGCTTATAGTGAAACCTTCTCACTAGGTGCTACTAAGTAGTCATAGAAATTTTTTTAACTTTAATATAATCGAAAAAAACCAAAGATGACAGCTACGGTGGGGTCGCCATTCTATTTCATGAATCCATTAAATCAAACAATCCTCTTGGAATGAGTTTTGTGGAAAGGACTTAGCTCTGCCTCTGGTTACTGCAGGGCCTTCCCGAGTTTGACAAAGAAACTATTGTATCACAAGCTTTCATTGCCGCCTAAATCAATCGAATTCTTAAATCGATTTTTTACTAACTCTACAAACGATAACGTCTTCCTTCGAGCTTTAGGGAGAGGGTGGTACCTCGGTCCGGATTTCACTATTTTCAATGCAATAAATTTTACAAAATATTATGTTGTCTCAATGTCCCGATTTAAACAGAGACACAAAAGCGAAAAAGCAAATTTAGGCTGCAATTATAGTTAAGCTGAAACCAGTGGCGTATCTAGAGAAATACAGCTCTTGTAGTGCTTATATTTACCAAAGTGGCAGATTGGGAAATTATACGACAAATTTTTTTCATATATTTTCACTGAAATAATTAAATTTAAGTTCAAATTGTTATTTTTATTCTTTTTATGTTCCAAATATTTGCCTTAAGTTACATTAAAAAGAAATGAAAACTTTAAGCCACGTCTTTTTTAGTTCGCACAAAACCTCGTAAGTAACAACATTTGTAATTTTCTAAAGGACCCAAAACACGTAAGTGACAAAATCAGCCAGTGCTACTTCTTTAGTGAGCTTCGTATCGTAAAGTCAGTTCAGAGTCTTCAGTAAATATCCTAGCTATGGTTTAAAAAAGTAAAATCGGTAATAAAGTGAAATTTACGTAAGATAATCAGTTTTTTCGTTTTCTGAAAAACAGCATTTTTGTAGATACGAGGTTTTGGAAGTAAGGCGACGATATGCTCATACGTTTTATAAAATATATCCTATTTCTTTTTCTTTAAGAAGAAACACAAAAGACGTCCTACATATTCAATGTTGGAAATATTTTGAACACAAGAGGACACGTGTGAAGATTATAATGAAATAAGAAAATATGAAAAATTGTATTGAAATATCTCGATTATTTGAACATAAAAATGAAAACGGAGATCAGTTCATCGGCAATATGATATATTCTACCCCACTAAATTTTCACGCGCCTTTAAAATATTAATGTTTTGTAAAAAATTTTAAGTTTAAAAATCGTTATTTTTTAAATTTTCTTTCCGTTTCTTTTAAATTTTATTCTGTAATAATAGAAAACTTATTTCAGGCATTTTCCCTTCTTAATTTGAAATCAACATTTTAATAAAGCATAAAAAAGTTTTGGTTGATTGTTTAGAAATAAAATCATGCAACTTCGTTCCAAAAAGATGGCGGATTTCCAAGTGTCTTTTGAAGACCTTCTGAAAAGTTAAACATCTCAATAGTGAGCAGACAAGCTTATAGTTGCATCAGGATTTCTTCGTTTCAATCTAAATAACACCCCTGGTAAGAGTTGCATTTTTATTTTGCTTTTGTTATTTCTGTTCTCACTTGATAATGTCAACCCTGCGTAAATGAGAAAAATGTCAAAAACAAGCAATAAAATGTAATGGCTCACTACTCCTTCTCAATAAGATCTTTGTAAGAGTTTCCAAAGACGTGACGTCACTGAAAATCTCTGAAAGGTCTTTATAAACAGGATTATAGAGGTCTACTCTCATAAAGCTCTTTAAAATGTGTTTTGAAGAGTTTTCCTAATATGAATGTGTTAGCTCTTTGAAATACCAATATGAGAGTTTCCGAAGAGTTAAAAAAACGCTATTGGAAATCGGTCTTCGGACGCTGTTCAAAGAGTTTATTGAGAGCTTTCTAAGACATCCGATTTTTGAAGTATTCTAAAGACGTTTGAAAGAGTTTGTTGAGACAAGATATTTTTTAAAGTTTTTATTATACTTTTCAGAGAGTTTTCAAAGACATTAGTGGTATTCAAGCAGATGGGGCAATTGGAGTGGGCAAATTTTGCACTAGCAAATTTTGCACTTTTGCATGAACAACCCTCAGAAGAGCGAGTGCAAAAATTCAACGATAACAGCTGTTTGATTTTAACCCTAGAGTGGTAATGTTCGTCGATTCGACGAACACTGTTGACTCTTTTGCGGTTTTCTCTTTGTTCACTCATTGTACTGCACTCTCTGTCATTACGACGTTAGTTTGTGTTGTGCTTTCGAACTGAACGGACTTTGAGCGGTGCAAGCGCAGCGTAAGTATTATTTTTTTCAAACGAAAAAAAAACATGCTTCGTCGAAATGACGAACGTTACCGTTTGTGTAACTTTTTGCTTTCGTCCGCATGTGGAATTCATCTATTTTGTTATGTTTTAGTGAAACAATATGGCACGGAAAGGCAAAATGTCAGATGATTGGATAGAAAAATATTTAAATGCCGATGACGACTCCAATTTAGACGACTTAAGGGCACTTTCGGAAGACGAAATTCTGCAAACTGAAGAAACAGACGACGACGGAGAAGTAGGCGACTTAAGTGTACTTTCGGAAGACGAAATTCTGCAAGCTGAAGAAACAGACGACGACGACGAAGAGGTTGCGCAAGTTCCGAGCGATGAGGAAGATAATGTGCCGCTTAATTTGCTCCAAAACTCCAAAATTATACATTTTTCAAAAAAGGTTTTTCGTGGAAAAAACGGACATGTTTGGTCAACGCAGAAAGGAAAGAGTCACAAGCGCAGTCTAAATATAGTTCACCAAAAACGTGGGCCAACACGCGAAGCAAATCGCTTGACTGACCCCTTATCGTGCTTCAATCAATTTATTTGCGAAGAAATACTAGACGAAATCGTAGGTGGACAATGTTCAAATTGAAGCTAAAAGCAAAAACTATGCAAATGAAAGTGCTACTGTACGTTGCACCAATGTGGCCGAACTGAAAGCTTTTATTGGACTTCTTGTTTTGAACGCTGCATTGAAAGATAATCATCTTAACACTGAAGAACTTTTCGACAGTTCGTTTTGCGGAAATCGATACATATCTACTATGAGTAAAAAAAGATTTGGTTTTTTGACAGCTTGTCTGAGATTTGATGACAAAAACTTAAGAGCTTCTTTGATGCCGGATAAATTCGCACCAATACGCAAAATTTGGGAAATTTTTATTGGAAAATGCAGAAACAGCTATAAGCCTGGCCTATACACGACCATTGACGAGCAGTTATTAGCATTCCGAGGCAGGTGTCCATTCCGGATGTATATCCCTAACAAACCTTCAAAATACGGACTAAAAATTATAGTATTATGCGACAGCGCAACTAAATACATGGTCGACGCAATGCCATATTTGGGTAAAGGTACAAATTCGGGAAATCTTCCTCTAGGTGAATTCTGCGTGAAGTTGAAATCACGAAGTCTATTTATGGTTCCAATCGATACGTATAGGTTAAAAATTACTTCTTTTTTTTTCTTAAGAAGAAACACAAAAGACGTCCTACATATTCAATGTTGGAAATATTTTGAACACAAGAGGACACGTGTGAAGATTATAATGAAATAAGAAAATATGAAAAATTGTATTGAAATATCTCGATTATTTGAACATAAAAATGAAAACGGAGATCAGTTCATCGGCAATATGAAATTTCTACCCCACTAAATTTTCACGCGCCTTTAAAATATTAATGTTTTGTAAAAAATTTTAAGTTTAAAAATCGTTATTTTTTAAATTTTCTTTCCGTTTCTTTTAAATTTTATTCTGTAATAATAGAAAACTTATTTCAGGCATTTTCCCTTCTTAATTTGAAATCAACATTTTAATAAAGCATAAAAAATTTTGGTTGATTGTTTAGAAATAAAATCATGCAACTTCGTTCCAAAAAGATGGCGGATTTCCAAGTGTCTTTTGAAGACCTTCTGAAAAGTTAAACATCTCAATAGTGAGCAGACAAGCTTATAGTTGCATCAGGATTTCTTCGTTTCAATCTAAATAACACCCCTGGTAAGAGTTGCATTTTTATTTTGCTTTTGTTATTTCTGTTCTCACTTGATAATGTCAACCCTGCGTAAATGAGAAAAATGTCAAAAACAAGCAATAAAATGTAATGGCTCACTACTCCTTCTCAATAAGATCTTTGTAAGAGTTTCCAAAGACGTGACGTCACTGAAAATCTCTGAAAGGTCTTTATAAACAGGATTATAGAGGTCTACTCTCATAAAGCTCTTTAAAATGTGTTTTGAAGAGTTTTCCTAATATGAATGTGTTAGCTCTTTGAAATACCAATATGAGAGTTTCCGAAGAGTTAAAAAAACGCTATTGGAAATCGGTCTTCGGACGCTGTTCAAAGAGTTTATTGAGAGCTTTCTAAGACATCCGATTTTTGAAGTATTCTAAAGACGTTTGAAAGAGTTTGTTGAGACAAGATATTTTTTAAAGTTTTTATTATACTTTTCAGAGAGTTTTCAAAGACATTAGTGGTATTCAAGCAGATGGGGCAATTGGAGTGGGCAAATTTTGCACTAGCAAATTTTGCACTTTTGCATGAACAACCCTCAGAAGAGCGAGTGCAAAAATTCAACGATAACAGCTGTTTGATTTTAAGGTCCATACGGACAGTCAAACATGTTTGGTCTTTCACATTTATATTACGCAGATATAATTGATATCAAAAAATTAAGATGCAAAAATTTTTTGGAAAAAAAATATTTATTTGTAAAAACGATAGTCGTATTATTAAATAGATGCATGGCATTCATTCAATTTCACTTGTTTTTCACTTATTGAACCTTATAAATCATGGTTTTTGTATTTCTTCATACATTCATACACATTTGACACTGTAGGGTCGCCATAGTACTCATTTGCACACAAAATCGGGCAAATGTTGCACATCAAAATCGATGTGCAATAGTTGCCCAGCTGCGGAAACGATTTTCCATACAAACCAATTTGCCCTGCTTGAATACCACTATTAAGTTTTTCAAAGACCTTCTAAAGAGCATTCAAAGAGTTTTATGTCTGAGAATACTCTCCAAATTTGATATCTGTGTCACTTGGGTCATGCTATGATTTGAAAATAAGTAAAATGACCATACTTTATAGAACTCGAAAATTGTGATTCAGTTTTGCACCAAAGTTGCGCAAGGCAACCAAATTCCGATTACGTATGGCAACTAAAACATGCAGCTGATTTTTTAGTTGCCTCACAAATTTTGTGGCGATTACGGATGGCCACGCTTTTTCGATTCGGTTGCTGTTTAGTTTTGTACGAAAGAATAAAAATGAAAAACAATAAAAACCATTTGTAAGCATTTAATGCATTTAAGACAAAAAGTCATACGTTGAACTCAAAAGATATCAAATTTCGTTTCGCTCATACGTAACCAATATATTTGTGCATAATATTCGATTTAATTAAATAAACAAAATATTGGTCATAAGAATAGCATACTAAGCAATAAAATTGTATAAAAGAAGTGCAAATGATCAATAAAAACAAGTCCAATTCTAAACTCTTGACTGATCAATTCACTTAAGCGTTCCTATTGACTTCGAGTATCAACAGTTCATGTGCTGTCTGATACAAGTTAAATTTAAAATATCTGCAGTTTATGTGCCGCACGGTATTTTGATTTAACTCCCCTTTCCAAACTTAAACAGTTGCCTTAACAGTCAAAACAACGCAACTGCTATTTAGCAGTTGCCTTTTGCATTTTTCAGTTGCGTAGGGGTGCATATGTCGTAAAATGGAACATAGTTAAATGAAAAATTTTTAAAATACAAAAGTATTGTAATTATTGATAGTTTTTATCTATTAAACACAAAATGGTAATAGAAAACAAAATTATTAACAAAAATTAATGGAACTTTTGGAACAGCATCCAGATATAGGGCGGTGAAAGATTTCATTTGGATTGACAACAACCAAACAAAAAATAATTGGAATTCATTTGCCGAATATAGCTGAATGGTTTAGGACTAACTTTAGTTTAATGAAATAATCCTGATTCCATTAATGTAACCCAAAATGTCCTGAAATCCAGATTTTCTTTAAAGATCCAGTTTCGAAAAATTCTTTAAGCCTCTATTATGATCCACATATTCGTCGCTCCAGTACAATTTGCTCTTTTAGCACTATGCATATTGGTGTTTGTGCCAAAATCATCCCTGCAGTAATTATCACTAGTGACTGATTCAATCTGTCACTAGTTCCTCCGTCACCGTCACTAGTGACCAACTGTACCCGTGCCATTGTATTCTCCTATTGACACTTTGTATGTGCATATGTTCGAGCGGACACCAGTTGATGATTGAACTGGTGATGCTGTAGAGGCAGCTCATTAGCTATAGTACGTAAATGGAAAGCGCCGCGCATAGGGCTCGGATGGCTCAGTGTGAAGAGTCTGGCCTAGCGACCTGGAGACCCGTGTTCGAATCTCGCTCGGGCGGGTGCCAATTTTTTTTTTTTTTTTAGTGGATAATATTATAGGTATCTAACAGGCTTTAAAAAAATTTTTTTTGCGAAAAAATTGGAAAAATTAAGTTATTGAAAATATAATTCATGAGAATTTTCGCACGAACTGTGAAATCATTCACGAGAATTCTGAATGGAAACTTTTTTTTCTCTCTTTTCACCCATAAGAATCCATAAGAATAATCCTCCGCGTTTTACAATTTTCTACTTTTGCTCGCCTGCCCTGGGATTCGAACACGAGCCTTCGGATTGATGATCGGACATGCTAACCATTACGCTACGGAGCCTTCTGATTCTCGTGCAGCAAATTCATTTTATGAATGCTCAAGAAAATTGAACTGTGGACCTCCTCGTTGACCATATCTATAGAATGACAGTGGTGACGCAGGGGTCAATTTGCCCCGCATTTACTGCAGAGATATTAAAGACATTTCCACTTCTATCCACGTCGCGTTTTATTCATCGAGTAAATAGCGCAATGTCTCATTGCTTAGTCGAATTAAATACAATTCAAATGCAATTTTGAATGTGCCGGCTGCTAGGCTGTTGCAATTGCTTCAACGCATTACTAATCCTCCTGTGTGTCCTGGTCTCAAATTTTCAGTGAGTAAAAAAATATCCAAAGTAATCTCCATATATTCCTTTTTATCGCGTTATTTGTGAACTTAATACATAATCTTTTCAAAAAAAAATGCTTCAAATCAACTAATTAAAAAAGATATTGATGCTCTCTTGAAACATATGTTTTTAGTTGCCGAAAATGCCAGATTTTCAATTGGCAACGCGACGCAATAGTCAACCAAAAAAAGTTTCCATCCGTAATCGCAATTTCTAGTTCGGTTGCCTTAATAGTTCGGTTGCCTCTGAGGCAACTCAACTTTTTTTGGTTGCCATACATAATCAGCACCTATATTGTTATATCAAATATATTTTAAATTGCAGGGGATCACAAATTTAATTAGACGCAATTATGTATATGTAATTGCATTTGTTTGTATGTATATAATTCGATACAATTACATACACTCAGCCACAAAAGTATACATACGATACGAATTTTTGGATTTTCTCATTAAAAATTAAAATTTTTAACTCAAAATTTTTAGCTGTTTCCTTTATTTATTATAAACAACCTATAAAAAGCAACAAAAACCCTTTTATTCTGAGGAAGCTGTAAGAAAAACAGGAATTTTCAAATTTCCTAAATAATGAACTTTCACAAAAGTATACATACTTTTCAATTAATCAGTGTTTAAATAATACTTTAGTAACTGGTATGGCCTCCTTCGGCCTCTACTACTGCAGACAAACGAGAAGGCATAGATAAAGCCAAGTTTCGTGTTGTTTCCACAGACACCTTGTTCCATTCGTCGATCAAGCAAGCTTTAAGGTCGGCTTTTGAAGTTACACGTCTCTTTTTCACCTGTTTCTTCAGGTGATCCCACAAATGTTCGATCACATTTAAATCTGGTGATTGTGGTGGATGGTCCAGTTTTAACACGGCCGTCGTTTCCAAAAACGTCGAATTTACTTTCGTCTGTAAAAACTACTCGTCCAGCCCGTTTCTTCGAAGACAACGTCTAACTGTTTCTGGGTGCACATGAACTTCATACTCGTTTCCGATGTCTTTCGCAACATAAACGGCTGTTTGCTTCGGATTCTGGTCAATTGAACGCAGAATATGTATGTTATGTATATTATATAGATATTATACATACATACGAGGCGTCATTACTCTGTAGGAATTGGACCATTGCACCATTCCTATACTTACTGTAAACAGCGGATTTCCCTGTAAACAGTAACCTTACAATTTCTCCTTTTGCCGACGACACAGCTATATTTTGCCGTCATCAAAGCGAGATTTCTTCCTCTCGAAATCTGCAATCACACTTAAAAGTAATCGAAAAATGGCTTGCGATATGGCGCGTTAAAATAAACGAACAAAAAAGTAAGCACGTGACATTTACTCTTAAAAAAGGCCCACCTATATCAATAAACAATATAGATACTAGTCCCTCAGACAGAAAACGTTGTCTACCTATGTATTCACTTGGAGAGGCGTCTTAAATGGCGGAGGCATATAGAATCGAAAAGAAACGCATTGAAACTGAAAACTTCTAAGTTTCATTGGCTTATAAACCATCGCTCGCCTTTAAAAATTGAACATAAATTTTTTTTATATAGAAGTATATTAAAACCAATACAAATAGTACAATCAAAAATTCTTCGTGTAATTACAGGTGCGCCTTGGTATATACACAGAAAAACTGGCTATGAAAAAATCCAATTAATGGTGATTGTTAAACTCGATTCATTGGCATTTTAATTGTCACAATTAAAAATTTCAAACAAATCACCAATTTCGGAAAAATTTTGTAATATGAATTTCTAAACAAAGTTTTGTTTGACTGATTTATAATATCAATCACCAAAAGTATTCACACTTAACAAAACATTGTTTGTTGTTTTCTTTTGAGCTATTCGGTCATTTGGTTTAAATGCGAATAAAAACTTTTTATTCTATTATTTTCCCGACGTTTCGCTGGTTCTTTTCCAGCTTTTTCAAGGGATACTTTATTTGAATAAAATTTTTTTCTTTACATTTTAAATACAAATTTTTTCTTTTTTGTCCAGTCACGCATTGTTGTCAAGAATATCAATTTATAAATTGCAAAAATAATTACTTCGTCAAGAACAGAAAAAATATCACAGAAAATCAAATTATTGTTAAATCACAGAAACTATTCTTTTTAACTAAAGCGCCAAACTATAACTAAAGCCAATGTTGTCTAAATCTTCTTTAAAATTCATTCATTTGTTTGATTGTTTTGTTGGATCAATTAATGAAAATATTCACACTCAACAAACATTTTCAATAAACGATTTGTTCTATCAACAACCAAAAGTATTCGCATTCAAAAAACATTTTCAATTAAGGATTTGTTCTTTCAACAACCAAAAGGTTTTTAGCGTCGGGAGATCATTTGCGAGATGAAGCGTATGGCATGCATACTGGCCTCACAATCCGAAGATCGCGGATTCGATCCCCGGTCGAGCCAAACAATAATTGTGGAAGCAGAAAGATAAAAAAAATAATTCGAAATACACAATAAAACACGATGAGAGATCCTCTCTCTTGAAACTTGAGATTCCACCACACCACAGTGGCACTTTTGAGCTGTTTAGGAGCTAAAAAGTAGGAAATTTGGCTTTGGAGTTGGTATTATTTTTAGTGCTTTTTGCAAACCAGATGTCCGCACTGCGTTTATCTATTGTTTGCTTTGTTTTTATTCTCATAGTAGGTCAGCTGTTAGCTGTCAAAGTTGCCAATTACATCGTGCTCTCATAGTTGCAAGTTTAAAGTTTTTACGTGAGATTAGAAAAGCGAAGTGAACAGTTACGCTTATATTTTTTGTTTGTTTTGATATTTTCTGTTTTAAAGTTTATTCAATATACTATTGAAAAAACATAAATTTCAGGACTTAACAGCTTTAATAATCAAAATAAACGCCGTTTATGTAAGTACACAAGTGAATGCATTCAGAACGGTAGAATCGAAGATTTCAAAGCATGCCAAAGTTGTGCATTACGTTATATAATATTAAAATAATTTTCACTGATTTTGAGTTTTTGTTTACTCCCTAATCGATTTACCAAAGATTCATCTGCGCCATCCTGCGCCAAATCAAGAATGTCGTCAATTTCTCGAAATGATTTGTTTCATGTTTGGGTAACTGAACGGGACTGTAGCAAGAAAAGTGATGCTGTTTACAACTACATTGCTGGTAAACTTACAACTGCAGACTTGGATAGTGACTTTTATATAAGCTGTAAAAGGCAGATATCCATTTTTTAACTAATCTTCAAGCTAAGTGGCGGAAAGTGGGACGATCTAAGGGTAAAATGATGCGAGACTATTCATCTTGGCTGGAAAACTGTTTCGTTTTTGAAACTGATAAATCAACTTCAGTGTCATGTAATCAAGGAAGGCCTCATGTTGATTTCGAAAGTCTTTGTGAATCTGCAAAAAGAGCAAGAGTACAATTTTTGGTTCAAAACTACAGTCATGAAGAGCTCGCATATGCTGCTCGTGTAATTTTAAACCGCGTTGGTCTTCGAAATGCAGCACAAGTAGTAAAAGCAGCAACAACTTCATCTGAGATGGCAAATACTTTACAAAAACAGATGTCGTCACCCGAATTAAAATGTTGTAAGTATGCTCCTGAATAAACTCTATCACTGTATGTTGCTATGTTGCTTACAGAAAGCAGTTAAAGGTATGGAGAGTTTCTGGGCTAAAACATAAAGATATCTATAAGTCCGCACAAAGAACCATACAGAGAAATTTAAAATATACAATGGGTATGATTGTTGATATGCCGAACCCGAAGACGTACCCGTAATTCAAATAATGGTAATCCTGCACGGCGTTTTTTTGCTCAGTAGTTTTTGGGATCTTTAGCTGCTGAAGTAGAAAAAGATTTGATTCGTAGATTTGGAGTCGTTCTGATTTGCTTATCAAGTGGGCTAGAAATAAAAAATCAAGCATTTTCCGAATATTGTAAGGACACGGCTAAGGTATATGTTGAACATTATCCCTGGTATCCTATGCCTTCGAGTGTGCACAGAATCTTAATTCATGGACCTACTATAGCGGAATCTTTTGTATTGAGTCAAACTTTCTTAAACGGGCCACTAAAAATCGACTATTAGATTTTAGTATATCTATTAACATATTTTGGTAGCTTTATAGGTTAAAAGTAATAAAAAAAAGTTTTTTTGGGAAACATTTTTTTTTTTTTTCAAAAAGTTATTAGCGATTGAAAATTTTGAGTACTTTTTTTTTAAACTACAATATATCACCGAATAATGATTGAATTTCATTGAAAATTGGGTTGTACCAAAGTACCAAAACAAAGTTCTGAGCGATTTACTATGCTACATATACAGCGGCCAAGGCGCACGCGCTACGCCGAGCGCTGCACCTGACGCCGAGCTTCAAATGCACAGTTTTTTCAAAAGAATCAATTTTCGGCGAAAAAAATTCTTCCAAATTAGCAACAACAATGCAGAGCCAATTCTCGGTACGACTGAAAGCTAGCGGCTAACCGCGTAATAGCGCGTGCCAATCACTACTTTAACCCTTTCGTGACGGAGTTTATTTAGTAAATGGAGATAGTCTCGGCAGAAATTTTAAAATATTCTGTAAGAACAAGCTTAAAAATAATGTTATACTGATATCGTCCTGTTTACGTTATTTTGTCCTGGGATTTATCTTTTGAATTATATGTGACATATTAACCCAGTTAGAGCTTTTAGGCGTGTCATGTGCATTTATTGATACAGTTAACACACTTAAGGCACGAGTAGGAAAATATTTTCCACGTTGAAATTTTATTGGGATTTTATGTTCGACCAACTGGAAGGTATTTTCCCATTAGTCCCAAAAATGTTAAATGACTCAAAAACAACTGAAAATCAAACGCAACACGCGTTGCTTGCATTTCTTATTTCGCTCGCATTAATTGTTTTATTGCTATCATGGTGTCACCACATAAGTTCAAAATGCGATACAATCTCAACATTGGAGTAAAGATCAAGCATCATTGCATGTATATGTAATTTATTATAAAAGCAAAGATGCCGTGCTTAATCTCAATTTTGTTGTGTTTTCGGAGTATGAAAATCACGATGCAACTGGAGTGCACTTATATAATTCGAAACTGATTAAATATTTGAAAACCAAGTTTTGCGTACGAAATGTTAACAAAATAATATATTTTTCTGATGGAGCTGGGTCTCAATATAAAAACAGATTCAACTTTTTAAATTTATTATATCACGGAACAGATTTTCATGTACCAGCAGAATGGCATTTCTTCGCAACAGCGCACGGTAAAGGTGCTTGCGACGGTATAGGCGGTTGTGTAAAAAGAAACGCATACCGCGCAAGCTTGCAAGAAAAAACTATTTTAACAACCCAAAAACTTTTTGAATGGGCAAAATTATATTTAAAAAAAATTGAATTTAATTTCGTTGCTTTAAACGAATACAAGAGACACGAAGAATTTTTGAAGAAGCGGTTTTCTACAGCTAAAACCATAAATGGAACACGTAGTTTTCATTCGTTCAAACCATGTAATGATAATACTGTAGAGTGTAAAATTATTTCAAATCATTGCACAAGCTCTATGATGAAAATTACTAAATCAGTAAAGAAATAAGTTTTAATAATATATTAAATAATTAATAAATTTTTAATAATATCATTTATTTTTTGATATTTTATTTAGCCTGGAAAACTGCAGAGGGTAGAAGTATGTTCGGAAGCTCGGAAGCTCGGCGTCAGGTGCAGCGCTCGGCGTAGCGCGTGCGCCTTGGCCGCTGTATATGTAGCATATTAAATCGCTCAGAACTTTGTTTTGGTACTTTGGTACAACCCGATTTTCAATGAAATTCAATCATTATTCGCTGATATATTGTAGTTTTAAAAAAAAAGTACTCATAATTTTCAATAGCTAATAACTTTTAGAAAAAAAAAATTTGTCCCAACAAAATTTTTTAAAATTATTTTTAACCTATAAAGCTACCAAAATGTGTTAATAGATATACTAAAATCTAATATTCGATTTTTAGTGGCCCGTTTAAGAAATTTTGACTCATTGCCCATTGGCATGATGTCGGAGGAAGCTTTAGAAGCGAGAAATAAGGACATCAGGAGATTCCGAGAACATAGCACCAGAAAAACAAGCCGTGGAGATAAATTGTGTGATCTTTTCCACACTCTATTGTTTTCATCAGATCCACTGACTTCAACTTTATCAAGAAGCAATAGAGGATTAAAAAATAATTGTAATGAATTCATTGAAGAAATCATGTCTCTACTTAAAATTGAAGAACACGCTTAATTTGATTAATGCTTCAATTTCTGTTTAAATTAATAAAAGTTTATTATTATTATACATTTTAAATAATATTTTTCTTTGCTTGCTTTCATTTGATACCACTTTTGCTATTCCTCGGTAAGAAAAAATTTTAACCATCAGAAAATGGTGGGGGGAGGTGTCCAATTTTGTCCAAATTTCATACAAATATAGCCTGTGCTCACAAAAGCCTATGTAACATATAAAATTTTGTAACGATATGTCCACTTATAACAGAGTTATTGGTTTTTAGCTCCTAAACAGCTCAAAAGTGCCACAGTGCACTCAGGAGAGGGAGAGCTGTCAACTGCCTGCAGAAGATTGGGGTAAATTGGGGCTCAAGCGAGTAGTCCTAGAGAATAGGAAAAAGAACCAGTGCACGAGTATAGATACCGAGAGTAGAGACTAACTAGTGGCACGGTAAACGAGACGCCTACAGTTCAATTTTGCTTCAACGTTAATGAAACAGCGTAGCAAACTTTAAGTCAGATAACTCGATAGTGTGATGAAAGAGTGTTGGCTTAGAAATCTAAAGGGCACGAGTTCGATCCCTGTCGCAGGTGAAAACAAGTAAGGGTGTTAAAGTCAGGCGAGCCTAATAATTAAATACCCGACATTGACACACATTTTCAAGTAATTTTTAATATCAAGAGGTTTTTAAGGCCATTAGGGGCCCCATATACCAACTTTTGTTAAATTTCTTTATGAAAACCGCCCCTTTTTCCACGCCCACTTTTCCACTTTTTTTGAAATTCTAATCGGAGGCTTAAATATACGCTAAAATTTTAAGTTTCATTGAAATATTTGGAAAAAGTCCGATTTTGAGGCAGTTTTGGGATTTTTGTGACAGACCCTAGTACTAATGGTACCCTTAATAATGGACCGACCAGTGAAATTTTTTGGGAGGGTGTTTATGGCTACAAAGGAAGCAAAAGTGCCAAATTTCGTTCAAGTCCCATTTGAATTTCGCGTGTAGGGGACAATTTTGGAAAAACGCCCTTCTGCCACGCCCACTTTTAAAATTTTTGGAAATCGTATTACTTGCCTTGAAACATATTCAAATATCGAATTTCATCAAAATATGTTGAAGAACTTTGATTTTAGAGCAGTTTTTGTGATTTTCGTAACAGACCCTAGTACTGGAGGTACCCCTAAAAATGGTTCGATCGGGTCCATTCTCGAACTTGTTCTTACTCATGTCGCCGTGAGTACGCATATAAAATTTTGTTAAGATAGCTCAACTCCTTCGATAAGAAAATTGTATACAGACAGATAGACGGACAGACAGACAGACACAGACAGACAGACAGACAGACGGACATGTCTTAATCGAATCTCCTGGTGACGCTGATCATTCCTATATATATCTTGTATGGTCTATCTCGACTGGTTCTGAGTGTTACACACAACCACAGAAACGCAATATACCCTCGACACAGTGTGTCGGGTATAAAAATGTGGAAGAATGATAAAAAATCAAAAATACAAAAAATTTAAAATAAAATACATATGTGCATCAAGTTAGCTTGCACTTTTTCGAATTGCCCGAAAAAAATTATTGTGCTGTAATGTGCCCAGCTTGTGCTATCATGTGCCGTTTCGAAAAAAAAAAATTCCTCAAGGGATGCCATTTTTATGAGGAGGTCCTTTTTTTTGGTGTCAAGTTAGCTTGCACTTTTTCGAATTTCCCAAAAAAAATTATTGTGCTGTAATGTGCCCAGTTTGTGCTACCATGTGCCGTTATGAAAAAAAAATTCCTCAATGAAAGCCATTTCTATGAGGATTTTAAACCGATTTCAGTAAAACATACCCCCGAAAAAGTTAAGTCTCAAAAAATTTATTAATTTGGAGAAGTTTATCAAAATGTGCACAACGAAACGAAACGAACGAGGATGAGTTTTTATACCAGAGACCTCCACGCCATAGAAAAATTTTTCTCGCTCACTTCACACGTATGCCTTAAGCTGAATTTCCAATAGCGCAGGAGGTGCGTAACGTGAATTCCTGTAAATGTTCAACACCTGAAAACATATGGAACGACGTCCAATCAACTTCCTGCAAACGCAAAAGTTCGAAAAATTGAATATTTCCTGCGCGTGAGCAACATGACAGCTGAGTATAACAGTTGAAGAAAGGAATATAACAGTGTTGTAGAAACTATTGAGTACTTTTTTATGGTACTTGGTACTACGGAGGTATGCTTTTCTTCCTTAATGAATTAATATGCATTAAATAATGTTTTCATTTAAGCTTCGATGTCTATATATATGATTTCTATAACTTATTTGCTTAGTAAAAGGGAATATTACATTCCGTTCATAGAAAATAAGACGAGTATAAGAGTAGCTAAAAATGTACTGAGTCAAGTTCACATTCAAAACCGCAGCACTGACATGCTCATGCACACGCATTATTGGAAATTGCATTTTTCCTGCCCCTCCTGCAGCAGGAAATTTCCTGCAGCTCCAGCGCTATTGGAATTCAGGCTTTACGCTCTTTCTTTAGTCGGTAGCAATCGCCATATAGGACTATAGGTCTAACTCTTCTTCTTCCTAATCCCTGCAATGTGTTAGAGCTACGCTGCTTCAACATAGGCTTATAGCATGAGGAAAAGAGAAGCACGCTATGGCAGCGAAATCTTTAGCTCTGCTGTGGTGAAATGCATTGCCACTTTTAATTTTAATTTTAGGAGATTTTCGAGTACATTACATATAAAATATCTACCAAACTCATAAAATGCCATGAAAAGCTTGGAAAACATAAAATAATCAAGGAAACTCAATATTAAGGAGAAATAGAAATGGTTTTTTTTTTTGTCCTACCCTGTTTACATAACTTTTTGATCACCCTGTTTCAGCAAAAATACTAAATTCTATATACAATCAAATTCGTAGCAGTAGTCAAAAATGTGTGTCAATTTATTACAAAATGAAAACATTCATGCACATTAAGCAAAAGTATATCGTAATATATTTATTAAAGCTTCAATTATAACTTTTAAAGCTATATAAAAAACCGAGCTGACGCCGTGTTTCTTTGATAATTTTCTTGCAAGTGGCATCATAGTGCCACTTTGCGTCTACCCGTATTGTTGTTGGTAGCTTTCTGGTGAATTTCTCGAATTTGTTGAATTTCTATTCCTGCCTAAGGTTTTTGTTGGTAGCTTTTTGGTGAATATCCCCTATTTGTTGAATTTCCTATGCCTGCCTAATGGTGTATATCCCCATCGCGGCAGAGGCTTTTCGACGTCGACAGTTAGACCTACAGTCCTACATGGCAATCGCCCGACGAAAACACTTCGAGCGGATCTGCGCAACCTTTTTTTAAAAAACACTTAAAAAATATTTTATAAAAATGGAATGCAAAGCCTACATTATGATCCCAAATGCTTTTGAGAAATTTCTTTAAGGCTTTTATCGTTTTTCTCATCAACTTATTTTTGTGAACAAATATTTTCAGATTTGAAATACATTTGTTCAAAGCAGCGCAAAACATTTAAAAAGTATTCTTTTGATAAGAAATTGTGGCGGTGTGGTAGACATTGAAAAATGCATTGAACATGACACCTTTATATAGCCCAATATTTGTTATTTGTTAAGTTTTTCCACGCTAGTAATCTTATATTTCATCGATTTATGAAAACTATTTTATTTTTTACTAACAAGTTATGGAAACTCAAAACTTTATTGAGCGCACGCAATTAGTGTTGAAATTTTTTTCAGCGCATTCGCTCTCTTGCTCACTAACACAAATGCCTTTCCCATTTGGGAGATGCCTAAAATTTATACCTAGCGTAAGCGGGGTATATTAGTTTTGTGCAAATCTTGTAACAGGGAGAATTAAGCTCCGGAGATATAGAAATATATATAGAAATGATCAGGATCAAAAACTGAATCGATTTAGACATGTCCGTCTGTCCGTCAAACCGTCTGTCCGTCTGTCCATCCGTCCGTGGTCGGATCTCCTCCGAAACGGCTGAACCAATGAAGTCGAAATTTGGCACACATGTTTATCGGGGTCCGAGTATGATCCCAAGTAAAAATGGGAGACATCTGCCCACTGCCACGCCCACAAATGAATTTATTGTGTTTTCAGTCAAATGCTTGTAACTTGCGAACCACTCAACACATTCCATTCATATTTGGTGTGCTGGTAAACTACAAAAAGGGACATTTCCTGGCAAAAAATGGACGCCGCCCTCGTCGAGCCACGCCCACAAATAAGTCCAAAAATAAGGGCTTATCGTAACTTGTGAAGTAAAAGGCGTAGAAGCTTTAAATTCACAGCATATGTTGACCAAGGCAAATGAAAGGTGTAGGAACAAAAATTTATGTAGCCCACCCACTGCCACGCCCACAAATAGAGAATTTTCGTAACTCCCGAAGTAAAAGGCGTAGAAGCTTCAAATTCGCAACATAGGTTCACCAAGGCGAATGAAAGGTGTAGGAAAAAATTTTATGTGGGCCGCCCACTGCCACGCCCACAAATGAAGATTTTTTGTTACTTCCGAAGTAAAAGGCGTAGAAGCTTCAAATTCGCAACATAGGTTCACCAAGGCGAATGAAAGGTGTAGGGAAATAATTTATGTGGCCGTCCCACTGCCACGCCCACAAATAGAGAAGAAAAACATAGTGCGCTCATAATGTCGGGACGCTGGGTATTTCAAAGTCGGGCTTGACCGACTTTAGCATTCTTACTTGTTTCTTTTTGTTTTTATGTTAAATATTTATTTGAAGTAAAGAAAATTATAATTATCACAATTTCTTTGCGTATATTAAAAACATAAAGTTGCATGGAAGGTAAAAAAACAAATTTATTGAAATGAAAGAAAAAAAAGAAAAGACCACAAATTCTTTGTGTTTTTTTTACACATGTTAGGCAAACGACAAAATGTATTATATTGAAAAAAAATCACAATTTCATATGGCTCATGCTATTACATAACATATACGCACATGCTTGCGTTAATTTTGCAATTTTTTCTAAATTGAATGTAGCACTCTTGGCAGATACGTCATCGAACTGTTGCCAATAATCTGCTATTGGAATATAGGCTGTGTAGTGACCTATTGCAATTTTATTTGACGCTCCAGAGTATGGAATAATACCTGCCAAACGATAGTTCTTGTTTTTTCCCATTATCAGTGTTCGAGGAACCGAATCTAGGGGAATATCAACCAGCATACTCCTTAGGGTGGTCCTTATTAAAAAAATTTTTTTATTTTTCGCGTGACACCCCTTCATTTTAACCCGGTAGCGCCTAGCGATGCCATATGGCATCACTAAAAAAGTTCGTGTTTTGTCATCAAAACTTCAAAACCGGTCCATATTTTATTTTTTTTTAAATATTTATTTTTTCAATTCAGGCGCTACCGGGTTAATATATACCCCGAGAAAACATTTCTGTATTTTTTTCAAGTTTTTTAAATGACATTTAAGGGTCACTACCAGCGTTCAAAATTTTCCATATAAACTCCATATAAAAATTTGTTCGTTTCATAAAATATAATATATTATAAAATTACAGCAGTACAAAAATCCAAGGGGTTTTTAAGCAATTTCTTTAGATTTTAGCTTGCTACATAATTGAAAAATATCAAAAAAATTCCATCACGTCAGAGTTCCAAGTTATTCGCGTATTAAATTTTTAAATACCATTGATGTTTTCAAAATCATATTCCTCAAATATGGTTTGAGCCATCTTAAAATTTTTAAGGCTTTTGTGTTACTAAAACGTCATTTTTTACTATGAAATCAAAAATAACTTACAAGCCTTTAAATTAATGGTAAAAAATTGTGCTCAAAGTCGAAAAATGTAAAATTGTATGTAAAATTTTTTGAGTCTTGGAGTCATTGCTTCGGAAGAAAATTGTCCGAAATTTACTGTGGTCTACATAAGACCTCAATTGAACAAACAAACTAAATGAAATTACGCTGTTGTGCGCCGACAGGTATAAAAAATGCGCCTAAACAAAGGGTATTCAAATATAAAACGCATTATAAACGCAAACAGCTCTTAATAATTTTTGGGAATATTCAGGATGAGTTGGGTTTCGTTTAAATTCCCCATGTTTTTTAAAATCTGAATGCACCGATTCTGCAGCTTGTTCGCTATACTTGCCAAGACCACTTCTGTTTTTTTCAATGAATTGTGGAACGTGGTGTAAAAATGTATGGATTTTGGGTGTGGTGTTTAACTTTGGGAAAATTTTTTTTAGTTTATTAAAACTTATTTGAAATGCCTTAAAATGCTTTTGGTAGCCATCTTGTAAACTATTGCCAAAAGTACTGTGTATTATGGCATTAAGGCATTGAAAAGTCGTTATTATTTCTAAGTATTTAAGTGGTATATTGTCCTCTAAATATGATGTGCATTTCAGTAATTTCTTGCAATCGTTTCCATTAAAACTTTTGCCATGATATTCTTGTTTTTTTAGATGGCACCTTTTCATCCAATCTAAAGCAAGAAATTCAAATTTTCCTTCTAAGGTTTCAAAAAGTTTGTTCACTACTCCCAGCATTAGATGCAGTTCAGGTGGGGGCATTACCGCTAATACATTTTTTGCTTCAGGAAACGAAACTAGGGGTTCATGTATGCAGTTAAAATAATGCTTTGCATCTTTTAATTTGCGCTGGGAAGCAAGGGTGGTTAGAGCTTTGTCCCATTAATCCTAACGTAATATTATTAGCTTTTAAATCATTTGTCATTAGTTTGGTATACTTCACCAATTGGGAGAAGTTTCACAACTTCTTAGAAGCCAAACTTGAAACTTGAAACGGTGACTCCACCTATCCAAGACATACAAAGCTTGGACGGAGCGGTAAGCACCTTCACAACGGCCTACTCGGCCGCAGCTAAATTTGCATGCAACCCAACGAAATTTCGGGGTAAATCTAAACCTCCTTGGTGGAATGCAGATATTTCAAACCTAAGGAAAAATTGCAGGAAGTGCTTCAACGAAGCCAAAGTATCATCGGATTGGCAACCCTATAAGCAGAGCCTCCGCATCTTCAAATATGCAGTAAGGAAAGCGAAGCGATCGTCATGGAGGTCCTTCTGTGACGGAATGGAAGGTATCTCCGAAACGAACCGACTAC
This sequence comes from Chlorops oryzae, assembly GCA_020466095.1. Classification (NCBI taxonomy): domain Eukaryota; kingdom Metazoa; phylum Arthropoda; class Insecta; order Diptera; family Chloropidae; genus Chlorops; species Chlorops oryzae. The sequence continues at coordinate 77,481,169 of CM035806.1, forward strand.
GCAAAATCCTAAGCTCCTCGCCGAGGCATCCAGGAGGAATTCAAAGGGAGGACGGGACTTGGACCTATACTCCCTCAGAAACGCTGGAAATCCTTCTGGACGCTCATTTTCCAGGAAGCTATTCAGAAACCGATAACGGATCTCTTCTCACTCCTGAGACCTCTTATGACTCCCTAAGATGGAAGTTAAGAACCAATCAAGTGCAATGGGCAATAAAATCCTTCGCACCATATAAATCCCCCGGCCCGGACGGAATCGTACCAGCTGACCTGCAGCGCTCGTTTGCGTGGGCGATCCCATGGCTTACGGAGATTTATAACGCTTGCTTGAGGGTCTCCTATATTTCGGCCAACTGGCGGGAATATCGGGTCGTCTTCATCCCCAAGGCGGGAAAAGCAAGCCACACAAAACCAAAGGAGTACCGTCCCATACGCCTATCCTACTTTCTTTTGAAAACGTTTGAGAGGATTCTGGCCCATTTTATTAAAGATACCATTGGTATTGACAGACTATCGGGCTCACAGCACGCCTACAATAAAGGCAAGTCGGTTGAGACAGCCCTACACAATTTGACACAAAAAAATGGAAAAATCTCTCTATTACAAGGAGTACACGCTAGCCGCGTTCCTTGATATAGAGGGGGCTTTCAATAATGTCTGCTCTCAAGCTATTGTTTCAGCACTATCCCATTAAGGGGTCAATGACCATTAGGGCTGCTCTTAATTCCCGAAATGGAATTTCAATCGGTCTCAGGGTCCAGAAGTGTTCCATTGGACATGGAGGAAAAACGTGAGAAATTTGGAAGCAATCGGATAACGGGAACCCGTGGCAGTTTTCAATTGAAGTTTGGGAAATTGGCAAAAATAGAGAGGAAACGGCCCTTAACTCCCCACAAGGCGCCCCTACGGATATATAACGTATGGCCAACCCCCATTATTTTTTTACTCCGAACATTTTTTCTGAACAAACCTACCCCCTATCTCCCCTCCTTAAGGGGGCTCCCATACAAAAATAATTTTTTAAAAACTTTTCCCCCATCTTCCTAACTAGCCCCAGAGTGCTCCTAGAGGAGTCAAATGTATGACCGACCCCCATTAACTTTGTCCCCCTAACATTTTCTCCGAACATACTTAATCTCTATCTCCCCCCCTTAAGGGGGCTCCCATATAAAACTACCTTAATTTGAGCAAAAATTCATACAAAATGGCCGTCACTACAGTCAAACCCCTCCTAGGGGGCTGATATATATGACCGACCCCCATTATTTTTTTACCCCAAACATTTTCTTCAAACATACCTACCCTCTATCTCCCCTCGTTAGGGGGGTCCCCATACAAAATTAGGCTTAAATTAAAGAAAAATGCCTCACGAACTTCAATCTATAATATAGATGCCGTAGGAACAAGAAAGAGCATGTTCAGCATGCATATTCGAAAAATTTACAAAATTACCTTTTAAACCAGCCTAATACGAAGAATATTGGATTCGTTTTTGGTATGTTATAATAATATGTTATAATTATTACCTTTTTTTAAAACTGAATTTTGGGTTCCATCCCCTAACTGGCCAAATAATGACCCTAGTACAAAAAAATAAATGTTCGAGTCAAATGCCGCAAACCTCAATCTATGACGACTTTTTTGAGACTATAACCACTAAAATCGGTTAGTGGTTTCTATTCATAAAATTAATTCAAAACAAATATTTTTTGAAACGCATTATTCACTGTTTTCACGTTCGTTTCTTAGGTCTTCGCATGTCTCTCTCGGTCTGTACGCATGGCTCTCTCGGTCTGTACGCATGCAAAGACTCAAGAAACGAACGTAAAAACAGTGAATAATGCGTTTCAAAAAATATTTGTTTTGAATTAATTTTATGAATAGAAACTACTAACCGATTTTAATGGTTATAGTCTCAAAAAACTCGTCATAGATTGAGGTTTGCGGCATTTGACTCGAAAATATATTTTTTTTCTACTAGGGTCATTATTTGGCCAGTTAGGGGATGGAACCCAAAATTCAGTTTAAAAAAAAAGGTAATAAAATATATCATATTATTAAAACACACCAAAAACTAATCCAATATTCTTCATATTAGGCTCGTTTAAAAGGTAATTTTGTAAATTTTTCGAATATGCATGCTGAACATGCTCGTTCTTGTTCCTACGGCATCTATATTATAGATTGAAGTTCGTGAGGCATTTTTCTTTAATTTAAGCCTAATTTTGTATGGGGACCCCCCTAACGAGGGGAGATAGAGGGTATGTATGTTTGAAGAAAATGTTTGGGGTATAAAAATAATGGGGTTCGGTCATATATATCAGCCCCCTAGGAGGGGTTTGACTGTAGTGACGGCCATTTTGTATGAATTTTTGCTCAAATTCAGGTAGTTTTATATGGGAGCCCCCTTAAGGGGGGGAGATAGAGATTAAGTATGTTCGGAGAAAATGTTAGGGGGACAAAGTTAATGGGGGTCGGTCATACATTTGACTCCTCTAGGAGCACTCTGGGGCTAGTTAGAAAGATGGGGGGAAAAGTTTTTAAAAAATTATTTTTGTATGGGAGCCCCCTTAAGGAGGGGAGATAGGGGGTAGGTTTGTTCAAAAAAAATGTTCGGAGTAAAAAAATAATGGGGGTTGGCCATACGTTATATATCCGTAGGGGCGCCTTGTGGGGAGTTAAGGGCCGTTTCCTCTCTATTTTTGCCAATTTCCCAAACTTCAATTGAAAACTGCCACGGGTTCCCGTTATCCGATTGCCTCCAAATTTCTCACGTTTCTCCTCCATGTCTAATGGAACACTTCTGGACCCTGAGACCGATCAGAAACTCGCTACAAAATTTCTCCATAGAGTTAAGAGCAGCCCTAATGACCATATAAGTAGCTTAGTGAACAGCCTGTTAATCGATAGAAAGATAACTACATTTTTGGGAAATACACAGGTTAGCAGGAAAGTGCTAAGAGGAACGCCCGAAGGAGGAGTCCTCTCCCCACTTCTCTGGAACCTAGTTGTAAACACTCTGCTAATGGAACTCGATTCCATCGGATGCGATGTCACAGCGTATGCAGATGACATTGTCATATCCGTCTCTGGCAAACATCTGGACATCATATCAAATCTGATGTCCCAGCATCTTGAGACACTCTGCCGCTGGAGTGGAGAGTGTGGCCTGGGGATTAATCCCAGAAAAACTGAACTAGTACTCTTCACAAGGAGATACAAGATTCCTTCCTTTAACCTACCAAAACTAAATGGGGTTACTTTAAGACTAAGCAGCCAAGTCAAATACTTGGGGCTTACACTTGACAGCAAACTTCTATGGAAAGAAAACACCATGGAAAGAGCAAAGAAAGCGTTATGCGCCCTTTACTGCTGTAGGAGAGCAATAGGTGCAAAATGGGGGTTGTCCCCCAAGTCAATATTATGGACTAACCAGGCAGTAGTGGAACCTATTCTCCTATACGGCTCAACCTGTTGGTGGCCAGTAGCAGAGAAAGCTTCTTATCTGATATCCCTGGACAAAGTCAGGAGACAGTCCGCTCTATTGATAACAAGGGCGCTAAGGACTACTCCAACGAAGGCACTATTTACGCTTCTATGTTGGATTGCAACATCACTCCTAATAAAGCAACAGGCAAAGATCGCCGCTGCGTGATTAAATACCGTCTGTCGCTGGCCAAGAACCGACATCGGTCATTCTCAAATCTTGACAAAAGATTTCCTTACCCCAACTAATATCGACTACCGCACCCCCTCGATCTGCTTCGAAAGAAGGTTCAAAACATTCGTACCAAGCAGGGCGGAGTAGTGCGATATCAGCCGGGACTCAATTCAAATATATACCGACGGCTCCAAACTCAACTCTAAGGTTGGATGCGGTATATACTCCAGCAGCTTAAACATTAAGCTTGCCGTCCGCCTACCTGACCACTGCAGCGTCTTCCAGGCAGAGGTCATGGCAATCAACCATGCCGCCTGGTTGCTCATGTGTAATGAAATATTTGGCAGGAATATTTACATCTTCACCGACAGCCAGGCGGCCATCAAATTCCTGGATGGGGTCGAATCCACATCCAAGCTTGTTCGCGAATGCCGGACATCTCTTAACGAGATAGCGGGACATTCCACGGTATCCCTTCTTTGGGTACCGGGACACAGGGACATTGAACGAAATTGCGAGGCAGACGAATTGGCTAAAATGGGTACATTGCTATCGGATGTCTCCTTTTTTATCATCGGAGTTCCACTGGCAACAGTAAAACTTCTCATCAAAAAAAAGTACCTAATCCTAGCAAACGAGCGATGGGTTACTGAAGACTCCTGCCGGGTTGCTAGACAAACCTGGCCGTCTCTGAACAGTAGACGGTCCAGAGAGCTAGTAAGTCTAAGCAGCGTCTCCATCCACCAGACGGTGGCAACACTCACCGGTCACTGCCTAAGTATTCGGCAGACACGCTGCAAGACTAGGTGTGGCGAATAATGACTTTTGCCGGAGTTGTCACTTAGAAGAGGAGGAAGAATCTGTCTTTCACCTTATGTGCCAATGCCCGGCCCTAGCAAGAAGTAGACGGTCTCTCGTTGGGTACTCCTTCTTCATCAGTCTCAACGAGCTGTCCGAATTGAGAGTCAAGGATATTGCTCGGTTCATTAGGAAGTCAAATTGGCTTCCACACTAGATGTGTAAGGGGAGTGTCGTGACTATTTTGTGGTACCACAACGGGCCAACCTACTGTGCCTAAGTGAGCAAGCACCTGCCACTTCTACGTACCTACCTACCTATGGTATACTTCGTCAAGATTTTATTGCTGTCGAGCTTATCAAATATAAATTTTAGATTTTCATAATTTTCTTCAGCTTCAGTGAGTGCTAATATTATTAGCTTATTCACACCAGTATCTTTTACATTTTTGGTTTCCGGTTCACAGTTATTAACAAAACTTAAGCAAACTTTTAAAAAACCACCTCCCCCATCTCTACAAATTTTATGTTCGGGAACAGAGTAATAATTTCTTTTCAATACGAGGAAATTAATTAATTTTTCTATATCCGTACAGAAAACTAAAACGGAATTTAGCGGTGTAGACTTATTAATAAATTGCAAAATGCTAGAACTATAAAATTTGTCCATTTCATGAGAAACTCCCAATAAATTTCTTCTTCTGAACTTTCTGAGGTTTTAATACTTTATCCGTATAGTTGTGCCTAATAATAAAGTTATATTAAAGCTTAGTCCTAATTTTTTTTTTATTTCTATTAAATCAATAGAACTTGTTTCATTCAATTTTCCCAAAGCTAAACACCACACCCAAAATCCATACAATTTTACACCACGTTTCACAATTCATTGAAAAAAACAGAAGTAATCTTGGCAAGTACAGCGAACAAGCTGCAGAATCGGTGCATTCAGATTTTAAAAAACATGGGGAAGATTTAAACGAAACCCAACTCATTCTGAAGATTCCCAAAAATTATTAAGAGCTGTTTGCGTTTATAATGCGTTTTATATTTGAATACCCTTTGTTTAGGCGCATTTTTTATACCTGTCGGCGCACATAAGCTTAATTTCATTTAGTTTGTTTGTTAATTTGAGGTCTTATGTAGACCACAGAAAAGTTCGGACAATTTGCTTCCGAAGCAATGACTCCAAGACTCAGAAAATGTTTCTAACCGATAAACTTTTGCTCGAAATAAAAAAAAACTTCTGAAAAGCCCGATTTTTAGTGAATAATCGAGGTGCGCGACCGCTAAACCTCTTTTCAAAATTCTGAAAAAACTCCCAAATTGTTTTTTCCTAACTATCTTTCAAATTCGGCTTGAACACCCCAACATTTCAACAAAAAGAAAAAAATTTATGCCCTGCTTTTGGGGAAAACACGATGGAAAAAGTCGATTTTAAAAAAATTTGTTTTTTAAAAAAGCCCTAGATAGATTATTTTAAAAATAGGCTCAAACATATAGGCACAGTTACATTGAGTACAATACCTCATACCACGTTTTTGTGGTGCATGGAATCGATCAGTTTCCGGCTATGGTGAACCGTGGCCAATAAAAACAATTCCAACCAGAAAAAACTAAATTATTGATCACATGATCACATTCTTTAGAAAAGGAACTGACCACTATTAATTCGTATTCACCAAATTTTTTCTAAAAAGCAAGGAGAATAGAAGTAAAAAGTGAGCAAACAACATCCTCCGTTATTCGTATTCGATTTGTCCTTTTTCATAAATCTGTTTAACATTTCGTTCGTTAATTATGCCTAGATGACACGTTGAAATAATTGAAAATTTTGAATTAGGAGGAAGCTATGCCGAAATTGCAAAGTTATTGAGTCTCCCAAGATCCACTATTGAGTCGGTTGTAGAAAATAATTTAAGAAATGGAACACTTTATATAGTATAGTGCGTAACATAGCAGCACTGTGGTCGTACGAAGTGGGAAAGTCTTTAGGATGCAAATGGACCCGAATAAATCTGCATTCTAGGTTACACTTCTAGAATGTATGGTTGTTATTAAGTTAGTAAATATTTAAAAGTAAGTAAATGTTTAAAGCCGTGCTACCTCGTTTCTCGTACCCTGTTCGGTTCAATTACCTAAAAAAATAACTTGTGATTTTTGTTTTTTGAAATTGAGTTTTGGGGGTCTTTGCAATAGGTCAAAGTGTGAGATAAGTAAAAACTATAAAAAAGCATGCCTAAAAATATGCTATGAATTTTTTTTTTTTACTCAGTGTATTTTGAGTGTGACTAAGAGCTGTTATACACGAGCGTGTCTTAACGCGCGTTTTTTCACTTGCGCGTCGAGTTTGTTGGACGGTGGTATAGAGATGTAAGCGGGGTACTTAAACATGCAAGAGCAGCGAATTTCATGCGTGTTTTTGACATTTGCTTTGCTCGCTTTCGCATGATTGAATTTTTAGCAAGGAAAATTGTGTTACGAAGGAGCATAGGAAGGCAACAGCGGCCCAAACGTCACAAACTCGCAAGCAAAAAGTTTAGCAAAATATCAACGTGTATAAGCAGTATGATTTACGTAGCAGTTTCAAAAGGAAATTCGCAATAACACGCGCGTTAAGACACGCTCGTGAATAACAGCTCTTAAAGTTTAAAGAATTTTTGATTTTCGTTTAGTATTTTAAATAAGTAAATTTACCGTGCAAAAAATTTTCAAACTTTGAGCCGTGGGAGCGACCCCTAAATCTCTATTTAAAAAAATATAATAAAAACAAACAGTTCGATTTTAGTGGTAGTAGTAGTAGTAGTAGTATTAGTTATAGTAGTAGAAGAAGTAGTAGTAGTAGTAGAACCAAATGGCGACGCACAGTGCTTCGTTCCCATACATTCGATGGACAAAAATAGAAAGAAGTGTCGTAGGGCAATAAAATTTGGCACAAGTCCCTAATATGGCTTAATTAAGAAAATTTCGAAGTTTCATCAAAATTGACCCCTCCCACCACCCACCGCCCATACCACCCAAAGTTATTTTCGGCTATAAAAATGGATATTTTGCCAAAAATTTCTTAAAAATTGGGAGAAGAGTATATACATATGCGATCTTATCAAAAAATAATATTTCCTCCATTAATTTCGTAAGATTTTTATTACTGTTTTCACGTTCGCGTCTTAAGTCTTTTCGCAGACAGTTCTGTTAAAAAAATGAGAGATAAAGCAAGGACTTAAGACTCAATAATCAGCCACATTTTTTTAAAATTGCAACGAAAAACAACGAAGGTAAAGACTTATAAATGCATGCACATTTCATAAATATTGAAAAGCATACTTTTTGGCTGCATTTAATAATGTTTATTTACAAAGAAAACTTTAGTATAAATCATGAAAATATACATTTTTAAAATCTAACTTTTTCTTTATTTGTTGGTTCGATAAAAGTCTGATTTTTTCATAACTTATTAGAGGAATATATAAGGTACTAAAAATAGGAATAAAAAAATACCCGTTTTTCCGTATTTTTTTTTTTTACTCCATTAAAGTTTCGATATTTTTTACTATTAAAAAAAATTTGTGCCTTTTTCAAGCAGAAAAGCAAAATGATATTAAGCTCCTTTGCCTAAAAGCATATTTTTAATGTACTTCTCATATATTTGAAAAGTTAAAACAACAAACCTAAAGTCTATTAAGGAAAAAATGTATTTGTGGCAATTTCTTGCGAAACAGCTTGAAACAAGTGTTTCATAAATCAAGAAAAACGCTTATGGGAAAAATGATTTTTTTCTCAATTGTTGGTTCGATAGAAGTCTGATTTTTTCATATCTTATTAGAAGAATATATAAGGTATTAAAAATAGGAATAAAAAAATACCCGTTTTTCCGTATTTTTTTTTTTTACTCCATTAAAGTTTTGTAATTTTTGAATAACCAACCAAAAATTTGTGTTTTTCAAAGCAAAAAACCAAAATGACACTAAGCCCCTTTGCCTTAAAATTTATTTTTTATTTATTACTTATATATTGAAGAAGTCAAAAAATTAAGTTTGAAGTAATTTCACGAAAAAATAAATTTTTGAGATTATTTTTAGTGAATCGACTTGAGCGATTTTTTTGTTAAAGCAGTTTTGCTTAAAATCGTCTAACTTCAGCGCCCTCTAGTAGTGATCTAAAGAATCAAACCATAAATATTTTTCTATAATTATATTAGTTGTTTTATTATCTTTCCGAAAATATATATTTCATCAATATATTAAAACAATTTTTTTTTTTATTTTTGTCTATGGGTCGAAGCACTGTGCGACGTAGCCCGGAAACTTTCAAATTAAGGAGTACCCTAATATTCATGGTGATCGTCATATTCATATTGAACGCTGTCATTTTCGCTTTGACTTTCGGGATTTTCAATATTATGTAAAGTGTAATCATATTCATCTCCTTTCTTGAAAGCTGCGTGCAAAGCATTATATTCAAGCAAGAGTCGCTGTTTGCAAAACGAATAGAACTCGATTTCATGCGTCAAATTTCGACGCAGAATATCGCGAATTTCTTCGCTGACGGGTTTTTTAAAGATTTGTTGAGCGTATTCTTTTTTGACTGGAATAATTTTTTGGTATAATTTGTTAAAAGAAATATAAAAAGATTTCATCATTCTTACGGAAGTAAAATTCCTTGGCTTTTTGAAAATAAAGTGTTATATAGTGTTGAAACACCGTCAATGTAATATTGACCAAGTCCCAAATACCGACGACAGCGTAGTTCTTTGCAACGGACAACTTCGCCCTCTGAAGAGCCTTAGGCGAATTGAATGGTCTGAATAGAGACTGCTTTAGACTCGAGGAATACACATTACACAAAATTGATGACTTACAAGCAATTTTTCTTATCGTGACCACAAAAAGCATCTGTCGGCTTTGTCTGAGTCGCATATCGTTCTGCGTGAATGTGCAGTAGATCATCTTCCTGCGAACGCACGTGTTCAAATCCATTTCTAAATACTCCTTCGTTTTCTTTTGTGCAAACTGCCGAGTGCGTGTAAAATAACGCCAATCGATCACTTGTTCCACGGGATGATGTATTAGGCTCATAAAAATCGGTTTCGCCAGTTTAAATACGGTAAAATTATTATAAGCGATATGCTCAGTATGGAGCAAAGGTCTTGGAGACCTATATAATTCGGATGTCCAATGTTTTTCATCATCCATATTACTCATCAGTGGATTCGGATGGAAAACGATCAAGTAATCTGGTTCGTTAAATCCATTCACTTTGGCTAATCGACTGATCAATGCAACGAACGATTTTTCACCGACTATGGGAACATAATTATATTATATAAAGTCAGTTCTGTAAGCTCTGCTTGTCGTGTGAGATTTAAATAATTCCTTGTCAAGTTGGGTTTCTCTGCTCCAATTACACGTTGCTATTTCAGCAAAGGAAGAAATTCGTTTTAACAATATCCTTTTAAGATGAAATCGGACGAAAATCTTCACATACACAAAAACACTGAACACAATAAATAAACTCGTGGCAAATAAACGCACGAATTGACATAATGCCATGCAAAATAAACAATAAAACATTGAATTAAATAAGCATTTTGAAGCGTTTGAACACTTACGTACATACCTAAGTACGTATAAAAATACCCTTAAACTAGTTTTAAGCGAGTTTTTCTGCCTAGAGAACTTACAAAACTACGGTTGACTGATTTATTCTTGTTCTGTCAAGTTTTAAATAGCTGAACTTTAAAAGACTTATGAAACAATAAAGCTTTTTATAGCTTGTTCTCACGGCGTTGTGAAGCAAGTGTTTCGGTTATCTGAAGCGAGATTCAGATTTACCCGTTCTCATGGTGCAATCTTGCTTCGTTCCAGTGATGCCAACATAGATATTTTGCACTTTCTATTGCTAACAGTTGGCAGCACTGCTTTGTTTTGACTGTTGGTTTTTATTTGTTATCGTGAGCAAAAGCTTTGGTTGTTGCGGAATGGAGATAAATTGTAAGTTAATTGTTATGCATAACATATTTTTAAAGAATGCATCTTTTTACCCGGGTTTCTTTATTTTTCTTTCTCTGCTGTCATTTATTTCCCACTATTTCCGATTATTTTCGATAACAAGCAGGGTTGATATCAAATTTAACTTGCTTCGCTACTTGCTTCGAACTGAAGCAAGTAGAGATAGTGCTTCGGGTTGTCAAAAATTTGTATGGCCTGCGAAGCGAGAATGAAAGCCGAAGCACTTGCTTCACAACGCCGTGAGAACAAGCTATTAGATATTCATAGCGGTTCCCAGCTAGCACAGATATTTTCAACATGTTCTTGTCGTATATGTAGTTTTTCCCATATTCTTAGTAGGCTTAAGCCAGAAATCCACTATAGAGTTTTTTACGCAGAGAACAAAACGTAGAGTGTAGACAACCTACCTTCGTTGTTTACACTGAAAACCGTTTCTACACTTCTTCAGCTCATCAAAGAGCTATCGTCGAGATATTCCAAGAAGAGCTTTACTACATATCGCACACCCTTTTCTAAGGTGACACAACTCAAAAATCGTCAATTTTGAGTTAACATATGGAACTTGTTCATAGTTCACCTCTCTACCTGCACGAAAAATTCTACTCAGGTTTTGTTATTGCAAATAGCCTAAAAAAAACAGTTAAGTCTCTCGCTTGCTACAAATTACACTGTATCGCTCTGTGCATCAAAGCCATATTTTTAGTTGTGCCTTGATACGCAAAGTGAATCGATCGCAGCTGGATTTTTATTAACAGACGCATTTCGAGTTGTGCCTATTTTTGCTGGTTTAAATATATCAAAATTCAAGTTGTGGTTTTTAAAGTATTGAGGTAAGCAAAATGCGGCTTTATTATTTTGAGATGTGACTGTTAATGAAAAAATTCTTAAATTTTTTAGGTGTTTCCTTTTTGAGAAAATAAAAGGAAACATCTTTTATTTTTCTAATTTGAAGTATGATTAAGATTGCCAATTTAAGCATTGTTTCCATATCGGTCAAAACAACTAAAAAACAAGTAAAGAAGTTTACATCGGCTAAGCCGATTGCACACATACCTTTTCCTCAGCCTGAAATATATTAAAACATTACCTTAACAAAAATTCCTGCCGTTTTCGTTGTTCTAGCTGGATATCTATTTATACCTTATCTCTACTTCGATGTAGCTTCTAAAACTGGAGATTATTATTAAGCACAAAATTTTCGTGGATGGTGAGCATGGTCAAGTTTTAACCGTTAGAGGACATTTTGTCTAGCTGCGAAAACCTCAATTCAAAATAGTGAAAATCAAGTTTTTGCGAATTTCGCGAATGGTGGTCATGGCCAAATTTTAACCGTTAGAGGTAATTTTGTCTAGCAGCGAAATACTCAATTCAAACTAGTGAAAATCAAATTTTTGTGAATTTCGCGAATGGTGGTCTTGATGAAATTACAAAACTAAGGTGTGACCGACAGACAGACAGACAGGCCTTCGGAAAAGGTATAAAAAGAGTTTTTGATTTAGAACATAATTTTTTAAGCTTAAAAGCAAAGTTTTTTGAGTTAAGTCTTTCTAAACGATTTTGGGAAAAATTAAATATTCGATGTAACTTGCAGAAAAATCTTGGAAGAGAATGTTTATTCGTCCCAAATAAACTCTGAAGGCAAAATCCGAATAGTAAAGCTTACACATACAAATTATTGTCCCTCTTCATGCGACGAAAGTTTTACCGAACCGTTTGGTCAGAGCTCTGACAACAACTTCAACGCATCGCAATGTTCTTCGCCTACTTCTTCCAATTCAGCATTGGAGGCTGAAAATGATAAACATATACATAAATAAAACTAGAGAAAAAGAATGGGATAAGAAGAGAGCGAAATTCCACAGAAATGCACGCAAATCGTATACATCGCTAGCAAAATGGTGAAAAGTGTCGATTAAAGTGCACCCAAAAAATCAAAGACGACGTCAGACATAAAATATTTGATCGTTTTTGGAGTATGAGTGACTTGCAGCAAAGAGTATTAATATATGTATATATAAGAGCCGCCAACGTACTCTATGGCAAATCCCATATTTCACTCGTTCTCGATGATACCACGTAGATGATGATACACTATGCTTTGGCAAATGAAACACTCAAAAAGCATGAAATCGAGGAAAGAAAGACACTCGAAATGTAGGAATTGATAGAAAGGATCAAAACAAAAACGAAAATCTCATGATACAAGAAAACAAGATAGCGCCACTTGAGAGAGGAAACGTCACAAACTCAAAATCGCGATTCATTGTTGTTGTTTCCCATGTTAAACCGGATTTTTACTTTTTTGAATAGCATGGGAAACAACAACAATTTATCGCTCAGTGACGTCACAAACTCAATTTTCGGAGAGAGCCTCAAAATAGCGGTACTGAAGTTTTTTTTTTTTTTTTTTTTTTTTTTTTTTTTTTTTTTAAACTTTGATTGTATTTTTCTGGATCTTCCTTCGAGTGGGAACTAACAGAAAGTATTCGGATCTTATTTCTAAAATTTTACGTAACTATTTATACATTTAGAGAAATATAAACAGTTTTTAGTTCCGATGAGCCTCAATATTAGAAACTGGGCCTTAGCGCTGTATAACGGCCTGCGCTGATGAGTACTGATCCCGCACGAGCGAGGTGCGTCAAGGTTAGAGAATCCTTGATTGGAAAATACACTGGCGCGCACGAGCGAGGTGCGTCAGACTTAATGAGTCCTGGTTAGCTGGAACGGTTACTGTTGAAGTTCAGAATTGAGCAAACACGAGCGAGGTGCCTCAATCTGAACGAATCCTCGCTTAAACGAGTTTTAAGCATGCACGAGACGAGGTGCAGATAACAGATATCGGAGCATCTGTGTTATACGTCCAGACTCATAGATGCGGACGGAAGGTCCTTTCTTTTAAAGCGTGAACGACTCGTTGTGTTATTAAGACTTCTTGCTAGCTGGTTCGAGTGATGTCTTAATTTATGAATATACGACGCTTTAAAACGTATTATTTCATCCTTAACGAGCGGAATTTGTAGATCACGGTGAATACTTTCATTTCGAATGTACCATGGAGCACCTGTAATGATTCGAAGAATTTTCGATTGAGCTCTTTGAATTATTTCAATAGAGGAAGCACAGGCATTTCCCCACAGCTGAATGCCATATGTCCAAAGTGGCTTTAATAAACTATTATATAAAAGAACTTTATACTCCATATTTAGAGGGGAGCGATGGTTAATTAACCAGTGAATTTTTGATGCTTTTAGCTTTAGGTTGGTTCTTTTTGCTTCGATGTGCTTTCGCCAAGTTAATCGTTTGTCTAGATGAACTCCTAAATATACGACATTATCTGCATGAGGAATGGAAACTCCTTTAAGGAGTATAGTTGGACTTATTTTCTTAGTGTGAATGTAATGTGCTTACATTTTCGTTCGTTTACATTTATACGCCAGGTTGAAAGCCAAGTTTCAATTAATTGCATATGCCCCTGTAGAGTTCTTGACGCTTCCATAGGATCGCGGTGGCAGCTCAATATTGCTGTGTCATCAGCAAAAGTTGACATAACAATGTTGTCACTAGTAGGTATGTCGGCTGTGTATAGAAGGTAAAGAGAGGGGCCCAGTACACTGCCTTGCGGGACTCCTACTTTTATTTCAAATTTTTCCGTAATGGATTCATTAACTTTTACCCTTAAGAATCTTGTTTGAAGGTATGATATGAGAATGCCATGTAAGTTTTGAGGAAGAAGAAGAGCGGTACTGAAGTGGCGCTATCTTGTTTTCTTGTATCATGGAAAATCTGACTTCTCGCCTCTAAGCATTGAGAACCGGTTTTCATGTCTTATAGTTTTTCGGCAGTTCAGCGCTGTGCTGCTATTCTTTCGATTGCGTGCCACACTTATGCGCAAACATTTCTGTATTTTTTTTCAAATTTTTTAAATGACATTTAGGGGTCACTACCAGCGTTCAAAATTTTCCATATAAACTCCATATAAAAATTTGTTCGTTTCATAAAATATATTATAAAATTACAGCAGTACAAAAATCCAAGGGGTTTTTAAGCAATTTCTTTAGATTTCAGCTTGCTACATAATTGAAAAATATCAAAAAAAAATTCCATCACGTCAGAGTTCCAAGTTATTCGCGTATTAAATTTTTAAATACCATTGATGTTTTGAAAATCATATTCCTCAAAGATGGTTTGAGCCATCTTAAAATTTTTAAGGCTTTTGTGTTACTAAAACATCATTTTTTACTATGAAATCAAAAATAACTTACAAACCTTTAAATTAATGGTAAAAAATTGTGCTCAAAGTCGAAAAATGTAAAATTGTATGTAAAATTTTCATGTTTTTTTTTTACTTTGAATGAACATAGCTCCACTATTATTGAGCGATCTTTCAAGCTCGCTGTCTGTGATCATAGGATAATCAATTGTGCAAGTCTGTGCTAAATTTGACCATCGACTTCTTCACCGTTGCTTATGTTGTTTTCCTGTTTCTACGTGACCGATGCAAAGTCACTACCGTATGGTGCTGTAGGGTGACTTGCGCGGCGCTTAATGCGAAAAAGTCGAATCCTGGTCGCTTCGATTACCTTTTGTAACATTATGTGCTAGTTTTTTTTAGTTTTAATTCAACCCTTTTTATATTTTAATTTTAATTAAGTACTTTAATATTTTTTCGGGCTCAGGGTTCAAGCATTTCTATTACGAAATGCTTATTTTCAGCAATCGAAAAAATCTTTTTTCTGATGTTTTTCTGGTGCTAATGTAATTTTACTTTTAAAATTAACAATTAGACAATCCACAACGTCTTCTTAAATCTCTTTAAAATTTTTCCTCTGATGAAATTGGTATTTTCAGCTGTAAAAATACTCACTTTAACTGAGGTTAAATTATAAATAATTTTAGAAGACTTTTTGAAATGCCTTTATATTGAAATTTGTCGAATAAATTTAAGGACTTTTTTGAATACTACCAAAATATCAAATTTAAATGTAAGAGAAAAAATTGTTGAAGTCAATAGCAAAATTTAAAATTTCAAAAATCTTTTTAATGGGTCTTCAACGGACAATTTGCACCATCGAATGTAAACAAGCTTATTCATTCCATTTTAAATACATACAAGCATTCTTATGCTCATACATATAGAACTTCTTTTCCCTTCCACCGTCCTTCCTTGAACGAATTTTGCTCATTTCAATCAATGCTACTAAAAAAAATTTCAAAAGAATGATACAGTGTGCAAAAATCGATTCTCTTCCTTTCAGTTTATCAAAAAATTTTCATGAACTATAAATTATAAATATAAAATTCAGCAAAATAGCTTTCTCAATGTCTAAAAACAACTTGATAACATTTCAAGTTTTATTTTACTATAAAAATTATATCAATAATAAGTAAAATAGAACTTGTCTGAAGAAAGATTTGAAATAGTCAAATATTGCACACTGTGTTCGGCTATTTTTTCTTCGTATCGTCAAGCAGCCTTTGGATCCGCATAAGCATATAAAAACTTCCATCCCTTTTACTCTGAGCGAAAGCAAACACACAATTCATTCATGAATTGTCCTTTTACGCAAGCTTCTAACACTCGCCTTTCGTTTTTCTGTTTTCAATCACTGTTCGCATTATGAGATGGGACGAAATGGCATTACCCTGTAGGAATTTGAACTAGTGTCGTACTAGTACTTTACTAGTGCAAAAGCCACCAGTACTAGTTCTTTTCTATACCCCTGCCCATATAAAATGCTATCGAAAATCAGTATAACATCTGTACAGGAAAGCACTAGTACAGTATGCACCAGAATTATTCTAGTATTTTTCGACCCAATTGGGTAAATTTGCACCAGTTAAATACTAGTGATGTTTACGGGAAAACGTTTACAGAATCGTGGATTTTTTTTTAGTACAAAATGGAAATAAATATTTATAATAAAAGAAAAACAATCGGGTGTATTTATTATCAATTTATAACGTCTCAATGGATGAATGCAATTATTCCACTGATCACTAGTATAGTTATGGTGCAAGCTTACCCAAACATTTCACTAGTTCTTTTAGTACTGGTAAAAGTACTAGTTCTTTTAGGCAAATTGCTTAACAGCTTTCTACAGGGTAGGTACAAAGTGTATCGCCATATGTGTGGTACGATATTCAAAATGCAAAGAGAGCCGATAGAGTACATTGTCACCTCTTTATATATTAATACCAAAGAGTATAAATAGTAAAGAGGTAACAAAAGTCTCTTTCACTCAATTCGCTTTAAAAATTTCGTGCGACGGATATGGGCTACTTCAAGGCCAGACAAAATTCTGCCTTGGCCAATTAGAGAATATGAGATGATACGAAATTCATTCATAAAATAGGCACGCGTAATTATGCTTAGTGACGAAGCAAAAATAGAATTGAAAACGAAGAAAAAAATGATTTTCTCCCTTTCTCGTTTCTCCTCAATTGACTATGGCTAGGATTTTCAATTTTTGCATATATCGGGAAAAGTGATGTGCGATTATGGCAATACAGCAGAGGATAAAAAATTTGAAGTAGTAATTTTAGAATGAATTTTGTATTTATTTATCGAAGTATTTCAAATTATTTAATTTTTTTGCTTTAAATATTAGTTGAAATTATTAATGTAACATAAATAAGAAAATTGAATTGAAAATCGAATAAATCCAATATATGTATACTTAAAACTTCATAAAGAAGTGCCAATGATTTGTTGGCTTCTACTGTATTCGCTTCAGAACTTTGAAGGAACGACAAAATTGCATTTTTTTTTTCCTTTTTGGGAATTTTTTAGCCTCTTAAACATTTAATTGGAAAAAAACAATGGAGCAGATGTAGTTTTCCATCTCCTCTCCGATTTTATTTGTTTTTTGCATACTCCTAAAATAGAGGGCCCCGAGCTCAAACCTTCAATCAAAATTTTCGGAAAGACCGCTTTGGCCGCAGGCGAAAAGTTGTCTATAAGAGACAGACTTAATACTTTACGGTATTGTAATGAGGGGGCTCGATCAGAACAATAATGCCGAACGAAAATATGTAGACACACACCCATCGACTTAAAAATTTTATCATATCTTTTTAGGGACCTTGAATGTCAAGATTGGCAGAACTATGGACTCATTAGATTTCTCTCATAAAAATACCTTCCTTTTGAAAAGTAAAAAAAATTTTTTTAAGTCTTTTACGAAAACAAAATCAAAAAAATTAAGAAAAAAATTAAAAATATAAAAAAAAAATTTAACAAATTTTCCTCAGTTCATCAATTGAAAATAACATGCACGCTTCGAATTCAGAACTTTCAATTTCTTTTTGACTTCAAAAGTCCACAAAACGCGATATCAAAACTCACACACAAAAAGCACACGCAAAATTTCACACACATGATGAAATTTTTCGACTGCTCTAAGAAGCCAAAAATGAAAAGGACAAAGCAAATTAAAAAGTAGAAACCGGTTTAAGTTACATATATCAAATGAGAGTGAAGAAACGGCGAAAAAGTACTTTAGGAGGAAAGGAGATGTAAAATATACGGCCTGCTGTGCGAATTTTTCATTCGGTTATTTATTAGCCCATCTCCTCGCATGATTTTCAAATTGGAAATCACTCAAAGAGCGCACTGAGACTTTTGTTACCTCTTTACTATTTATACTCTTTGGTTTCATGTCGAATTCGACAAAAGAATATTGCTTCTTATCTAGCAACACACACCGAGTACGACACAACATTTTATTGGTCAACGCATTTGTTGGAACGCCGTTGATACATGGCACTCCATACAGCCAACCCACACCGAACTCGACAAAACGTTGCGCATGCTCGGCGACGTCCATAATCTCATGTAAGCTTACGGCGCAACGCACTGTCATATTCCCTTGCAATATACGGACATCGAAATCTGCACTGTTATATGAAACGAGGGAAGAACGCCCTCTATCCAGCTTTATTAGAAACTTACGTTGCGCAAACGACACGAGCAAAACAGAAGCTTCGACAAAAAAGCATGCAGAAAGCTGTTGGCTTGGATTTTGTTTGAGTGAGGGAGTTCATAAAAAATATATCGAGGGTAGAATCTCACTATTTGCGCAATCAAACATCGCGCGAATTTATTGAAAGTAGTAAAAGTCATGCGGACTTATATCGTGATTATAAAGAGCTCCGTGAAAGAGAAGATTTGCCATTTGCAAACTCACAAATGTTTCACAAAATATTCAAAACTGAGTTTAACATCTACTTTTTTAAACCTAAAAAGGATCAATGTGATTTCTGCAAGTCGTATAACAATTCAGATGAATTTCAGAAGCTAGAATGGAAAGATGCATATAATTTACACCAGGAAGAAAAATATTTGTCACGCAAAGAAAAGGATTTTGACAAGAAATTGGCATATGTTGCTGTTGACGATTTGCAGTCAGTTTTGCCCTTGCCGAAAGGTATGACATCTTCCTTTTATTATAAAAATAAAATAAATTGTTTAAATTTTACCATAAGCGATCTGTTTGCTAAAAAAAAATGGAAGGAAATCGGGGATCTTTTGAATTCGGAAGCTGCGTTCTGCAATATATTAAAAATAAAGTTGAAAACGCGGAAAACCCTGAAGAAATAGAAATGATATTTTTTTCGGATAACTGTGCCGACCAACAAAAAAATAAGTACATGCTTTCTATGTATTGCAACGCCGTACAAAAGTTTAAAATTAAAAGCATAACACACTAATTTTTAATACAAGGCCATTCCCAAAATGAAGGCGATAACATCCATAGTGTCATAGAAAAACAAATTAAAAGGCATACAACTTCCATACCTATTTACATTCCAGAGCAGTACGTTAACTAAATAGCAACTGCTAAGAAGAATGGGAAGCCTTACAATGTGCACAAACTCTCATATAATGATTTCTATGACCTTAAGGCCTTGCAGGAGGAATGGGGTCGCAATTTTGTCAGAAATGTTGACAAGGAAAAAATAATCTGGCATGACAGTTCTCCGAGTGGAGAAGTATAGCCCTGACTCTTTTTATTACAAAACCTCTTATAAGGACACCGATTTTAAAAAAGCGAATGTAAGAAACATCATGGTAAAGTCCTCTAAGCCCTGGGATTGGATCAGGTATTTTATCTATGTCTTGTCTCTGTTCCGTTGCCATTTCATTGCCAATTTCGTCGTTTACTCTTTGTCCAGTTCCATACTAGGCGACAGTCGCCGGAGACATATTTTGTGTTGGGAAAGAGAGCTGGCCGGGGAAGAGAGGGGGTTACTGTTATCTCTCTTCTCCGGCCGTCCCCCCTATCAAAATAAAATATGTCTCCGGAGGCTGTCGCCTAGTATGGAACTGGTCCCGATTAGTATTTGCCCATTTGTAAAGCTCTTATTTGAAGTTCTTACTGGTTTTTGTGTTAAATTGGTTAAATTGCAGATCAATTGACTCGTATCTTTTTTCTATTTTCAGTTTAAAAGGAGCCTACTCAAATCCATTTCCTTTAACGGAAAATAATAAAAAAAGGACATTATGGACTTAGTACACAAAAATGTCATTCCAAAATACTATTATAAATTATATTATAAGTACATATTGAATTGATTGATAATTAATATTTTTTACAAAATCTTTTCTTTGTTGTAGAGACACGAAACCAAAACTTTAAGCTAATATTGAATATAAAAAAAAATTTGTTTTCTTATTCAAATTGTCTTTCACTGTATTTTGTTGCTTTCAATTATCAAAAGGGTCTTAACTCCAATTAATTCAGTAATAAATGCGTGAACATTTTTTGAAAAGGGTCATAACTTTAAAGGCTAGTTATTCCAACAAATTCCTAAAGCAATTACCAAAAATCTTTCTCGTAGGAGTTTCCGAAGACCTCTTCTTCATAAAAAAACACATTTTATATTTAAAACGTATTTCAATAGCTTGTAAAACGTTTTTTGCGTTTTCTGAAAAATGAGAAATTTTGAGTTGTGTCAACTTAGAAGAGGGTGCGCGATATGTACTCCACGACTGTTGGCACTGCGAAAGCATGTTTTCTCTACGACTCTACAGAAAAGGAAGTAACTTTTGCAGTGTAAACCGTCATGCAGCACATAGTATAGCTCTACTCTTAATAT
Source organism: Chlorops oryzae (assembly GCA_020466095.1). Classification (NCBI taxonomy): domain Eukaryota; kingdom Metazoa; phylum Arthropoda; class Insecta; order Diptera; family Chloropidae; genus Chlorops; species Chlorops oryzae. Next base: position 77,501,732 of record CM035806.1, read on the forward strand.
GCCGACGGCGCACATAGATAGATTTTTAAGATTTATGCGGCCAAAATTTAAGATTTTAAACCAGTAAGGAGTACCAAATGTAATCGATTTTTATGCTAACAATAGAACAGGCAACAATAAGTCGGTTTTGTTGGCTTCGATTCTGATTCCCGGTGCGTGTATAGGTACTCGGAACTTATAAGTCTTTCCCATTCGCGTGAATTTGCGTTTTTTACTTTTCAGTTACCTATTTTGTTTTGTGAATATTTTTGTTTTGGACACACGTATCAAAGGAAACATTATGGATTCGAAGACTTCAGGTAAATACCATTATTTGTTATAGCAATTGCCAATGTAGTATTTTAAAAATCGTTATTTTAAAGCTTCTAAACATATTGCGTTTTCTTGAAAAAAAATGCTTGATTTTTAAGTTTAAAAGTATTTTAGTTATATTATCGCTTCCTCTCGCCGCAAAATTATTATTAATTATAAAGCTTTATATTGTTTTTTCATTATTCTGTTAAAAATCAGCTGCCCGTAGGCGCCGAAAAGGTAGAAAAGGTTATGTTGAAAAATTTTCAAAAACTGTTATACTTCTTTTTCGTCTTAGGCTGTCCTGGCACATCTGGAAAGAAATTGGTCACTCGTTCATTTCTCTACGAGAATTTAATAACTATGGACGAAAAATTGGACTACTTGGAAAACTTCTTAATTTCGTCTTATGGTGACACAGAGGGAAACATAAAAAAAACTTAAACAAAATTTTGCTTATTTTAAGAGTGATATAAAGCAAAAATGGGCCAAAGCACGAAGAACAGAAGATAATTTCTTAAAATTGAATCAATCATGGTTAAATGGGACGTTTGAAATTCCAATCCAAGCGCAAAATCTTCCAGGCCGTCCTCCAAAATCATTCCAAGAGTCAAGTGAAAGAAGCAAGCGTCGCAAAACTGAAGTGGTTCGATCTGCAGTAGACGACTCTTTGATCATTCATGCTGCTCAATCGGCTTTAAGAGCTAAGGTACTTTGAAATGCATCACAAATCCTTAAAGAAATCAAAGACTCGCCAAAAAGTGCAGAAAAATACCGAAAGGCCTATAAGTCATCAAGTGAACCCCACGAACACAATATATTAACACCGCAAGAAGCATTGGCGATGTTTGTAGAGGCCGACCTTACACGAAACCAATACGAAATCATACGTAACACCAATAAGTCGCTTTATCCGTGCTACGACAAATTATTAGAGGCCAAAAAAGAATGCTATCCACGTCAAAAAGACATAAAAGTGACAAGTATGTATGCAGAAAGTACTTTGCAAAGTCTTATCGACATAACTCTTATGCGCCTGTCAGTGTACTTAGAGGAAGTACTTTTAACTATTAGCGAAGAAAACAAACAGATTTTAACGCTTATAATAAAATGGGGATGTGATGGCTCCCAGCAAGCAAGATACAAACAAAAGTTTGAAAATCCAAATGATTCGGACTCCAATATATTTTTAAGCTCATTTGATCCTTTACGCATACTTTGTAGCAACGATAAAAACTTAATTGTTTGGGAAAATCCTTCTCCATCATCCCCGAGGTTTTGTCGGCCTATACGATTCAGATTTCTGAAAGAAAACAATGATGTTACCAAAGAAGAAATCACTTACGTTGAGGAATCGGTAAAAAATTTGACCCCTACTGAAATCGAATTAAATATAATCGGAATAAATTTACCTACAATCACATTTTTAAGATGACCATGGTTGATGGCAAGGTTTGCAATGCTGCAACCAGTACTAAGTCTACCAGTCGATGCTTTATTTGCAAAGCCACTTCCAAAGATTTTAACGATATAAGTAAAAAATTTAAGGTAAATCCTGAAACTTTAGACTTTGGAATATCCGTGTTACATGCCAGAATCAGAATTTTTGAGAGTGTTTTGCACTTGGGGTATAAACTTAAAGTTCAAAAATACAGACAGAAGAAAACGATTGAAGAAAAAGACTTGGAGTTGGCCGCGAAAAAAAATATTCAAGACAGATTTAAAATTGAAGCCGGGTTACTCATTGACATGCCCAAGTCCAACTATGGGAATACAATTGATGGAAACACCAGCCGTAGATTTTTTGAGAAACCAAAATTGGCCTCTGACATAACTGGAGTGAGCTTTGATTTGATTTACAGACTGAAAGTCATTTTAGAAATGATTTCAAGTGGATATATTATTGATGTCAAAAAGTATGATCAGTTTGCACTAAATACCGCCAAATTATACGTACAGCTTTATTCGTGGCATCCGATGACGCCTACTTTGCACAAAGTGCTCATACATGGTGCTGCCATAATAAAAAATGCACTCCTCCCAATAGGCCAATTCTCAGAGGAGGCTCAAGAGGCCCGAAATAAACATTTTCGGATGTATAGAGAAAATTACGCCAGAAAATTTTCACGTGAGCAATGTAACCGCGACATCTACAATAGATTATTATTGAGCTCTGATCCGCTCATTAGCAATATAAGCATAAAACAAAGAAGGAGAAAAAAAATTTCTAAATCCTTTTCTCCGGAGACTTTAGATATGCTTTTACCCACCAAACCCGACTCCGCTTCATCAGATCCCTCGGACGATGAGGATGTGCAATAACATGTTGCCATGAAGTATTCCTTAACTGTGATTACTAACTAATATTTGAAACTTATTTACATTAATGAATTTTTATATCTGTGATATAAAGTTTATGACTTTTGCATATAAATATGGTATTTTATACGACATAAATTTGAAATTTCAACAGGAAATTGTGTTTTACTATCAATTATATCATTTGGAATAGTTATTGCGATCAAAATAATTTTGGCCGCATAAATCTTAAAAATCTATCTATGTGCGGCGGCTTTACGTAGAACTCTAGAATTGCAGAGACGGTCTTCAATGAACACAACAAAAGTATATTCTCTACACTCTACACTCTTTTCTCTACCTAAAAAACTCTACAGTGGATTTCAGGCCTTATGAAGCTTTTAGCTCTTATACTGATCTTAAAATTTCTTATTTTTAAGCTCTTAAAATGCTCTTATAGAGGTCTTGAAGTTCTCAGAGAGAACTGAAACTAACAAAACCAACATCCATGGAAATCATATCACGTGTCCATTAGGGGTGTTCTTATTTGTATGGGAAAGTTTTAAAGTGTTTTGGATTCCAGTTCGCCGGGCAGATTCTTGTTCCTTTATCTTAAAACAGTAAGTTAATTAAATTTGGAGTAAATCCGATCATTTTTAATGGACCCGGAAACGACTTCAAAATGTAGTGGAGAGTGGAAATATAGAGTCGAAGCCCCATAACTCCCCAGAAGTCGCCCCTACGGACATATAATGTATGACCGACCCCCATTTTTTTTTATCCCTAACATTTTTTCTGAACAAACCTACCCCCTATCTCCCCTTCTTAAGGGGGCTCCCATACAAAACTTATATTTTTATAAACTTCCCCCCACCGTCCTAACTAGCCCCAGAGTGCTCCTAGAGGAGTCAAATGTATGATCGACCCCCATTAACTTTGTCCCCCTAACATTTTCTCCGAACATACTTACCCTCTATCTCCCCCCCTTAAGGGGGCTCCCATATAAAACTACCTTAATTTGAGCAAAATTTCATACAAAATGGCCGTCACTACAGTCAAACCCCTCCTAGGGGGCCGATATATATAACCGACCCCCATTATTTTTTTACCCCAAACATTTTCTTCAAACATACCTACCCTCTATCTCCCCTCGTTAGAGGGGTCCCCATACAAAATTAGGCTTAAATTAAAGAAAAATGCCTCACGAACTTCAATCTATTATATAGATGCCGTAGGAACAAGAACGAGCATGTTCAGCATGCATATTCGAAAAATTTACAAAATTACCTTTTAAACGAGCCTAATATGAAGAATATTGGATTAGTTTTTGGTGTGTTTTAATAATATGATATATTTTATTACCTTTTTTTAAAACAGAATTTTGGGTTCCATCCCCTAACTGGCCAAATAATGACCCTAGTAGAAAAAAAAAAAATCTTACTTTTTCATCATCTTAATATTATATGTTCTTATAATGGTCCTATAGAGCTCGTTAAGAACTTATTGAGAGCATGCATGGGCATAATTTGGGGGCCACTTATGCATTATCATATAGCATACCCTCTTCTAAGGAGCCACAACTCAAATTTTTCTTTTTCGGAAAATTCAAAAAACAAAATGCGTCGCAGTGTCAATCAAAGCAAGAAGAAAGGCATTGACGGGGCTTTTCGGCTTTTTATAACAACAAATACGGAATAGAATTTCGTGGAGGTAGAGAGGGGAACTATGATCAAAATCCATATGTTAACTCAAAATTGACGATTTTTGAGTTGTGTCACCTTAGAAGAGGGTGTGCGATATACTTACTTATTGAATTATTAAAGTGTTCGTAAAGTGTAACTTATGCTATTCTAAGACTTGATAAGAAGATATAATGAAAAATTGTGCTAGCTGGGTTATGACGACTGCTGCTTGAAGTGCGAAATTTTTCTAGAATTTCTAATCAAAACTGTTATGAATATCCCATAAACTCGGTTACTCTTTGTAATAAGCTAATAGTTTCTAAATATTTTTTAAATAATTTTTTTTGTCTCTTAAATCGACGACAGAATTTCGATAGATTTTATTGTGGAAAATTATTGGATTGTTTTTTTTCGCACACATTTTGTTAACCCTTTAATTATTAGTGTAACAACTTTTATCAAAAATCAAAATGACCATCAAAATACTAAGTTAACGCAGTTCGGATACGTTTTATCACACTGCTGTAAAACACAATAATAAAATCAGCTAGAATAGCTTTAGGCATGATGTAATGTTTGAGTGTTAGTTATATTAGTTTATTTCTTTATACTTACCTTACAGAGTCAATGAGCTTGTCTGTATTATTTATATCGTATTAATTATGCTTTAAACCACAATTGGATTCAAACAATATCGAAGAAATAGCCGTTTATATAAAGGGTAATTTTAGAAAAAACATTGTTTTCATGAATCAGTTAAGAGTTCTTCATAATTTTTTAAGATTTCGTCAATGGGGTTTAATTTGATTGTAAATGGTATGATACAAAAATACAATTTCCCTCGCTACTATTTATAAAGTGAACGACATCGAAAGTCTTTTTGGAGGGTTTCTTTTCTACTGCCAACGAGTATAACAAACTTTCAAGAAAACTTCTTTCGGAACTTTTCAAAAACTCCCAAATTTGTTGCCGAACACGAGCGGTCAATATCTAAAATATCTTCTTGTTAAGGAAAAGTGCAAACGGACAGAAGAGCAGAAAAGGGCAAGGCACAGATAAAGCTTTCCAAAGACACCCGATTACTAAAATAAGTTGCTCAATTGAGGAAGTTATTGATACAGATATTTTTTTTTTGCGAACTAGTTAGATGTTTCCGATGATTGAGTGTGAAGGAGGCAGCCAACATTGCCCGTTAAAGACACATAAAATATTTGGTGAGATTATTTTAAAAAACTAAAAATCCAAATAAAAATACAAGAAAAAGCAAAAGGATTGACAGCATGCACATCGAATGATTTGATGAATTGCTCAACGATGAAAAAAAATTACAAACATGATGAAAAAAGAATAGAAGAGAAACTTACTTGGCCAGTGTTCTTTAAATATTCATAAGTTCCACGCAGCGTGTTGACGTCGCTGTGTCCTGAAAATAATATTGAATGCATAAGTTAAAATTGAATTTGAAATTTTCATTTAAAGGTCTCAAGCTATGTTGTGTTTAAAGCGAAAATCCGATTCACTCACTTTGTCCATCTCTGATATTTAATTGACCTCCGATGTCGGTTAACCCCAGGGCTGTGAATTCTGATGGTTGAATATTCTTTTCCATTTCTTTGAGGCGATTGCTCAATTTGCTCGTGTGAAAGAACAGGAACAATGTGCAGGAAATGGCCAATAGTGTTATGATTTCAATTGACCTAAAAGGAAAAATTTCTTCTTTTAAAGCTTAATCGACTTTAAACAAACATACATTTCGTTTATTAGCTTCATAAATGACACAATTCTCATGGGACAGTGTTGCCAGGGCCCCCTAAAACAACTCCTTAACTCCCCCAAGATTGGAAATGTTCCCTCCAAAAAGTACAATATTCGAAATGAAAAAAAGTAATTTGGAAAGAACAACACTAAATTTGACCGATTTTCCATATCAAACACAATAAATTTCGCACATCATTTGTTTATACATACGTATATTTACATATCATAGGCCAATCAAAATCCTCCTAGGCAATTTTGTTACCCCTAGTAGGAAACCCCCTAAACTGGCAGCACTGTCGTGGGATATTAAGTTTTCCATTCGTAAAAAAAAAATTTGTCAAATGGGAAAAGTGTAAAAACAAAGTTTCCTTTGAGTTGTGTCACTTTTGAAGAACAAATATGTATACATATAGGCAAATCCATTCGTACACTTTAAGTCAAGTTTTCAATATGAAAAGAATGTGATAATTTAGATTTTCTTGAGTTAAAAGTTAGGTAAGGATCAGCATTATTGAAAATATAGGAATAACAAGTAAGGGTATTATAGTCAGGCGAGCCTGAGGTGTTTAGGCCCTAAGGGGCCCCGTATACCGATTTTTGTTAAATTTATTTATGAAAACCGCCCCTTTCACACGCCCACTTTTCAAAATTTTTTGAATTCTCATTGGAGGCTTAAATATACGCTCAAATTCTAAGTTTCATTGAAATATTTCGAAAAAGTCCGATTTTGGGGCAGTTTTGAGATTTTCGTGACAGACCCTAGTACTGGAGGTACTCTTAATAATGGACCTATCAAAGAACTTTTTCGAGAGGATGTTTATGGCTACATAGGAAGCATAAGTGCACACTTTTGTTCAAGTCCCATTTGAATTTCGGATGTTGGAGACAATATTCGAAAAACGCCCTTATGCCACGCCCACTTTTCCAATTTTTTTTAAAACGTATAACTTGCCTTTAAATATGTTCAAATACCAAATTTCATCAACATATCTTGAAAAACTTCGATTTTGGAGCAGTTTTGTGATTTTCGTAACAGTCCCTAGTACTGGAGGTACCCCTAAAAATGGTCCGATCGGGTTCATTCTCGACTTAATCTTACTCATGTCCCCGTGAGCACCCATACCAAATTTTGTCGAGATAGCTCAATTCCTTCGATAAGAAAACTGTATACAGACAGACGGACAGACAGACGGACATGTCTAACTCGAATCTCCTAATGACGCTGATCATTTCTATATATATTTTGTATGGTCTAGCTCGACGGGTTATGGGTGTTACACACAACCACACAAACGCAATTAACTCTCGACACAGAGTGTGTCGGGTATAAAAAGTATAAATTTCATTAATAAAAACACTTCAGTCAAGAGAATGGGCGTTGCGGACGCCAGATCACTATTAAAATTCTTCTATTTCTATGAAACTAGCAATGTGACAAAAAAAAACTATGGGCTTGAAAATAAAAGATTGTTCAAAATTTGCATATACATACATCAGTGTCGGCCCAATTTCGATTTTCCTAGCACATGTGCTTGTATATCAGCGAAAACTGACCGTTTGATGTATTTGTCCATTTATTGAGTAAAATAGGTGTTTAGGACGCAGCGTAAGGGACGTTGCAAAAATTCGTTTATTCGTTCGAATTGCTTACAATCATGACTATTTTCGTTGATTCCCCAAAATCCTAAAAAAGACAAGCGGGGGAACGGAAACTGAAATTGATATTCGAAGGAAGACCCATTTTACTCACTGTCTGTAAACCAAAAAATTTAATACGTTTAACAATGAAAAAAAAAAATTATTTTATTTTATGGCGCTTGGTTAACTTTTTGCTGGATTTTCCCATATGTATGATGAGATTTGTGTTTATTGTGGTTCTTAAACGTTTTTCAACTACAATTTCTTTATAACGGGCATGATTGCATTGATCCTGATTAACAACACTAACCAATACCACTACCATTAACAACACCTACTTAAGCACTTTCTTTAGAAACCAACCTTGATGATGGTAATTTATATTCGCTTAAATTAAATTTGCGGTATATATATAAAACCCTGTTTTCTTATGGCAAGAATAGGTTGCCAAACTTTCTAACAAAGTAAGTTATTCGCAATCAGGTATTTTGGCTAACAAGCCTTAACCAGTAAGGTTCACTACATGGAATTACCTGGATCGAAGGCATAACACGACGAGCTAGGAATGCAAATAGAAAAAACCTTATCACAAAGTTAAAGCTTTCGAAGAATATAGAAAATAAAATAAACAGCCAAAGGATTTATAAGTTTGTAGATCCTGAAACCAGACTTGGGAGTAATCAATTACATTTGGTAATTAATTACACAAGTACAAGTAATTGTAATTGAAATATTTTGTAATTGAATTACTGTAATCCAAAATTTATAATTCAAAAGCAAAGTAATCGAACAATATTTGTAATGGATTACATTTACTAGTAATTAGCAACTATTCAAGTAACACTAGTTTACAGCAAATCTGACCTGGGTCAACTGATGGTCGTTTCTAAAGTAAAATTTTGTGCTGAATCCGAATATGTCATTTAAAAAATTGTAAGTAGAATAGTTTTTGAGAAATAGGCTATTTTCCGTTTTTTGAGTTTTAAAAAAAAGTATGGTTAGTAAATTGCAATTATCTCCGAATATATTTAACCGATTCAAAATTTTAAGCTACGAATTTAAAGGCAGTTAAATTGTCTACCAACAATGGCCAGAAAATTTTTTAATCCAAATATACACGTAGAAGCTATTGATGAAAATTTCCAGAAATTTGTTTAATTTTTAACAAAATTTCAATAAAAAAATCACTTTTAGTCTAATTTACACCATGAAAAATTTTTTTTTTAATTTTCTTCGTTCTTTAGCTTCGAAGAACGATCTTTTAGGAAGAGAGGAAGCTTATTTTGATCAAATTCGCATAAAAAATGTGAAAGTTATAAGTAACTAAGCAAAAATACACAAAAATTCATTTTGTTTAAATTCCATTTTATTCGAAATGGCTCAAGTCCCCTTTTTATACCCAACACACTCTGTGTCGAGGGTATATTGCGTTTGTGTGGTTGTGTGTAACACCCAGAACCAGTCGAGATAGACCATACAAAATATATGTATATGGAAATGATCAGCGTCACCAGGAGATTCGATTTAGCCATGTCCGTCTGTCTGTCCGTCTGTTTGTATACAGTTTTCTTATCGAAGGAGTTGAGCTATCGCGACAAAATTTGGTATGCGTGCTCACGGGGACATGAGTAAGAACAAGTTCGAGAATGGACCCGATCGGACCATTTGAAGGGGTACCTCCTGTACTAGGGTCTGTTACGAAAATCACAAAAACTGCTCTAAAATCGAAATTTTTCAAGATATTTTGATGAAATTTGATATTTGATCATATTTAAAGGCCAGTAGTATTATTTCCAAAAATTGAAAAAGTGGTCGTGGCAGAAGGGCGGTTTTCGAAAATTGTCTCGTACAACCGAAATTCAAATGGGAATTGAACGAAATTTGGCACTTATGCTTCGTTTGTAGCAATAAACATCCTCCAAAAAAATTTCCTTGGTCGGTCCTTTATTAAGGGTACCTCCAGTACTAGGGTCTGTCACAAAAATTCTAAAACTGCCTCAAAATCGGACTTTTTCGAAATATTTCAATGAAGCTTAGAATTCGAGTGTATATTTTAGCCTCCGATTAGAATTGCAAAAAAAGTGGGCGTGGAAAAGCGGCGGTTTTAATAAAGAAATTTAACTTTTAATTTAAAGTTGGTATATGGGGTTCCCTGATGGGGTTAAAAATCTGTTGAATTAAACCCCTTACTTGTTTTTTCTACTATGGAGGGAACCTGTTTCCCGGATAAGAAACCAGCAGTACTCTCCCATCATTGCCTCATCCCAAAAACCTTGATAGCGGCGTTCTATGGCTTTTAATTGCTGGTGGAAGCGTTCGCCGTGTTCATCGCTTTCATCACCAAGATTTTCCAGAAAGAAATCCAAATGGGAGTGCAGGAAATGAATTTTCAAAGACATGTTTACTCCTGTTTCGTTTAAATGTGATCAATATATATAAGGGGACTTGAGCCATTTCTAATAAAATGGATTTTAAACAAAATGAATTTTTGTGTATTTTTGTTTAATTACTTATAACTTTCACATTTTTAATGCGAATTTGATCAAAATAAGCTTCCTCTCTTCCTAAAAGATCGTTCTTCGAAGCCAAAGAATGAAGAAAATTTTTAAAAAATTTTTTCATGGTGTAAATTAGACTGAAAATGATTTTTTTATTGAAATTTTGTTAAAAATTAAACAAATTTCTGGAAATTTTCATCAATAGCTTCTACGTGTATATTTGGATTAAAAAATGTTCTGAGCATTGTTGGTAGACAATTTAACTGCCTTTTAATTCGTAGCTTAAAATTTAGAATCGGTTAAATATATTCGGAGATAATTGCAATTTACTAACCATACTTTTTTTCAAAACTCAAAAAACGGAAAATAGCCTATTTCTCAAAAACTATTCTACTTACAATTTTTTTGATGACATATTCAGATTCGGCACAAAATTTTACTTTAGAAAAGACCATCAGATGGCCTAGGTCGCAAAATTTTTTATTTTTTGTAAACTAGTGTAATCAATTACAATAATTTTTTCTTTTATGCTAAATACAAAAATATATCCATACATGCAGATGTATTTTCTTGATGTCACACCATGATACAAGAAAACAAGATAGCGCCATTTCAGAGCGATGACGAAATAAATCAAAACTGTTGACACGTTGTTGTTGTTTTGCATGTTAAATCGGCTTTTTATCTTCAGATGCAAATTTTGGTTCTATTTGAAGGTTAAGACAACAGATTTTTATATCAACGTGTAAAGAAATGTTTGAAGAAAAATAGAAAAATATATTTCATTCAAAAAATCAAATTTTTCATTAATATTTTTGCATTCAAAGAGCCACTTGCTGGAAACGCGTAAGCAATTTCGTTTTCGATCGTCAGTTCGCTTTCAGCGCTGTGAGCGATAACATTGCAAGCGGAGTGCCGGAATTTTTTCCGCTGTTTTTTATAAACAAGAGCAAAAAACGTCCGCACTTCAGCTTCCCAGCCGGGAGTTATGGTGTGTAAGCACGAGGTTATGACAAAGTAGGTAGGCCAAAATAAAAACGTTTTGTGCATGAAACGATTCACAAAGTGAATCAACAGATACACTTCATATCCAGTATTGTGTATTGACATCAAAAAGCAAACCGTAAGCACCGTGCTGTGCACATCATTCGTTGTGCTATGCATGTGTTCGAGCACCTCCTGTACACAATTCCGGCTGGGTTACTATGCGATCGCTCCGACGCAGCCAGACCGAAAGAGCTTTTACGAAAATTTTTCAACCCTCGCACAAGTGAAACTTTGCACAACAATTTATGAATGACAAAGTTATTATTTTACGAAACCTGAATTTTTAATTTTTCTTGCAACATTTCTCTACATACTAATGCAAAAATCGATAATAAGTAATAAAAATTAAAAGAAATATTGGGATTTTAAGATAAAAAGTCGTAGAATAGCATGGGAAACAACAAAAATGTCACTCTCTCTTTTATGTATTTCGTCTTTTTCGCTCTCTGAGAGAATGCTTCAAAATAGCGGTACCCGAAATGGCGCTATCTTGTTTTCTTGTATCATGATGTCACACGCAGCGTTGCCGCGACCAAAAATTTTTAATAGCCAAAAATGAAAAAAAAATAGCCAAAATGCATAAAAAAATAGCCAAATAAAAGTTTTATTTTTGTAGAAGAACTAAAACAATTTTTCTTTATTATTTTTCTATAAATATATATAACAAAATAAAACAAGACATAATTCTTCCAAAATATGTAACTTAAAAAACGAGTAACAGTAACAAAAGGTATTCACATTCCGGACGGTTCTTCTTAAAGCCGGACGATTGATAAGATTTAAAAACAAAAACCATTTAAGAATCTTTTTCCATATTTAACTTATTTCTATTTTTTGTTTTAATGAGCGATAATTGAAAAAATGGTCTTTCTGCTGCAGCAGAGCTATGAGGCAAGCATAATATATCGAAAACAAAATCTGACAATTCTTTATAGGCATATTCTCCTCTTAGAATTTTTAATTTTGGAATAATGTTGAAAGGGAAATTGTGAAACTGTGCTACCAGTACAATAAATACCCAAATGGAAAATAAAATCGTCAAATAGCCAAAAGAATTTTTTGAAATCAAAAATAGCCAATTTTGGCTAATAATAGCCAGAGTGGCAACGCTGGTCACACGATAAAAAAATTTGTTTTTTTCAATACAACCGATTTTAACAGATTTCTTCGACGGAAGGAGCAAATAGGAGCCGAAATAAGTAACTAGCATTCGATCCGAAAATCAAAAATGCCGAAATAGTGTACTCTAGTAATCGCTGCTTGCAAACTAATTCCTCCTTTTTTGTAAGAGATCTCTGAAAAATATTATGACCATCGATTTTTTTCTCATTGAAACGAACTTTTTAATTTCCGTTTTATATTTTAAATTCCCAAACCTTATTTTGTTATAAAATTATTTGCAAAAATTTTTGTTTGCTTTTCCTAAAGTTAAAATTTCAAAATTTTCATCGCTTAAGTTTTGACGTCGGGGTTGTGATACAATGCCAGCGTATGAAAAAAGAAATATGGGGGCTTATTATAAAAGTCTACATCGTGTTGTTAGTTGACAAATATATACATTTTGATATGAAGAAATGTCAAATTTATCAACTATCAACACGATGTAGACTTTTAAAATAAGCCCCATAGCTAAAATCGTTCCAGCTATATGTAATTGCAGAACAATGTGTAATTAATTACATTTTCGTTTCAAATTACTTCGCAAAAGTAATGGATTACAACTTTCTGAAAGATCACATTTTAATGGATTACTAATCCAATTACAAAAGTAATTTGAGTTAATTTTAATTGAAATTTTAAATTACATGTAATTGAAATTAATGCAATTGAAAAAATTTCAATTAGAATTACTTTTAATTGTTTTTTTCAATTTCCAATTACAGATTACTTGTAATTGTAATTAAAAGAAATGTAATCCCAAAATACCAAAATCTGCCTGAAACAAGTGTAAAATACTTCCAACTAAATTTGAGCACGATAATTATGGCGATAATTAAGGCACGATACGACTTGATATATTTAAATGGAAGTATTTACCATCAGGCGCGCACTAGAGTCTGCCCATTGTGCAATTTGAAGGAGATCGAGGATCTTCGCCATTTCCTTGGAAGGTGCTCAATACTTAGGGAGCATAGATTGGAGTATTTTAAAAAGTCTAGGCTGACCGAAAGTAAGATTAGTGATATTTTGAATGATGTAAATGATAATTATTATTATTATAATTATAATTATAATTATTATAATTATTATTATTATTATTATTATTATTATTATTATTATTATTATTATTATTATTTTATTTTAATTGCTCAGATTTCCTGGGCGGGTTACAATTTTACCCGGGCGTTAACCAAGGGCAAAATTGTTTTTTAAATTTCTAATTATTATTATTATTATTATTATTATTATTATTATTATTATTATTATTATTATTATTATTATTATTATTATTAGTTATTATTATTATTATTATTATTAAAAAAATTATTATTATTATTATTATAATTATTATTATTATTAATATTATTATTATTATTATTATTATTATTATTATTATATTGATCCTGATCGTTTGTATTGACCAAATTTGATTCAACTACTAATTTTGTGACGCCATAAGCTGCCCTTTAAAACCAATACCTATCAAGTCAATTCTTGATTTCATAATATTCCGCGACCGCCGCTTAAGCTGGGTCACAAAACCAGCATATTCGCAAACTCGCGTAGCGGAAGAATTTCTCAAATAAAAATAAAGTTCCTAGTTCAGAAGTTTTTATTTGCTTTTCAATCATTCGGCATTATAATTTTTGGAATATTTTTGTTTTGCCTTCCAATCGGTGAAATTCGGTTTTGGTATTAATCTTTTTAACAGGTCGTTCATCCCGTACATGGGGTTACTTCAATACAACAGGTCTGGCCGGCACCATAATAGTTCGGTGTCTTTGAGTACGCTGGCCGCGGTGGCTTCTGATTTATTAATTCTCTTCTGTTTTCTTTTATATTATGTCATACACGATGATAAGTACTTTCTTTGGCCATAGAACTTCAAAGGTAAATAACTAATCGAGCGATGCTTTGGGAGTGTGTTCCAGCAAATGAGCAAATGAGAATTTCCATAATTTCAGCATCGAAATAAGTTCTTTGACCTCCCTTCTATTAGATTCGCAGTGAAATAGAAATTTTTAGTTCAATACTAACGAAGAGATTCATTTCTATTGGTTGTTTTTAAAAAAAATTATTTTTTTATCTTTTTATTTTATTTTAACTTTGGCTTTGAGTTTCTGCGCAGAAGTAAACGGGTTTAAAGCAACATAACTACTGAGCCGGGGTCGAGCACCTCTCCATAAAGTGAGCACGACTTTTTCATAAGCACATTTCTTTGAACTGTTCGACGTGTCAAGAAAGGCACAAAAGCACAAATTTTGTCAATTTATATTTTTCGAAAAAATTGTGATAGGCTTGAAAATTCGCTTTAAGGGCATTCTTCATACTTGAGTTGGGCCTTCAAGTGGCCATGTGTTTTCACTTCTCGAATGACTTTTCAAGTTATTGTGAGAAGCTATTTCTTGATTCGGAAAGTTCTTCAATATTATTAATTATAAAAATAGCAAAAATTGCAAAACCTTTTTGAGAAATGAGTTTTTTTTTTCAACCAAGAAAATTAATTTCGTCCTCCCTTTCTATGGATGCATTGCAAATCGAATACTTTGTTGGAAATTTAATTGAAATTTATTATGCCCGACACACTCTGTGTCGAGGGTATATTGCGTTTGTGTGGTTGTGTGTAACACCCATAAACAGTCGAGATAGACTATACACAATATATATAGAAATGATCAGCGTCACCAGGAGATTCGATTTTGCCATGTCCGTCCGTCTGTCTCTCCGTCTGTTTTTTTTGGAATTCTAATCGGAGGCTTAGATATACGCTCAAATCCTAAGTTTCATTGAAATATTTCGAAAAAGTCCGATTTGGGGCTCTTTTGAGATTTTTGTGCCAGACCCTAGTACTGGAGGTACCATTAATAATGGACCGATCAAAAGAAAATTTTGGGGAGGATGTTTGTGGCCACAAACGAGGCAGAACTGCCATCTTTCGTTCAAGTCCCATTTGAATTTCGGGTGTAAGAGGAAATTTTCGCAAAACGCCCTTCTGCCACGCCCTTTTTTCCAATTTTATAATGAATTCATAGTGATTGCGTTTAAATATGTTCAAATACCAAATTTCATCAAAATATCTTGAAAAACTCCGATTTTAGAGCAGTTTTTGTTGTTATCCTAACAGACCCTAGTACTGGAGGTACCCCTAAATCTGATCGGGTCCATTCTCGAACTTGTTCTTACTCATGTCCCTGTTAGCACGCATACCAAATTTCGTCAAGAAAGCTCAACTCCTTCGATAAGAAAACTATATACAGACAGACAGACGGACGGACATGCCTAAATAGAATCTCCTGGTGACGCTAATCATTTCTATATATATATTGTATAGTCTATCTCGACTGGTCCTGGGTGTTACACACAACCACACAAACGCAATATACCCTCGACACAGAGTGTGTCGGGTATAAAAACAAAGAAGTACTTTGAGTTACTTCTGATATTTCAACGAATACGCAGATTAAAAGCAATCGAACATGCAGGGTTGCATACATACATTTTCTATATTTCTGTCGACCTTTCATCGAAATTTCAACTCTGATTTCCTTTCTTTACAAGAACGAGCTCTATATTCCTTTATATCTGCGTAGAGCCCATTAGAACCAAATACCAATCTATACCTTACTTGAGGTATATTAATACTTCAGAATGAGTAAAATCGCACCGCTTAAATTCAAGAAGTTTCTACATCATTATTTGAAAACTACCTCGAAACGAAAAATATTCAATTTTCGAAACTTTAGATTTATTGTCATTTTAGTGTCCGTATTAAGAGGTTTTATAGACCAAAAATTTGAAAATTTCCTGTCCGTTTTAAAGAGTGTCCGCATTTTGGAGTGTCCGCATATGAGAGATGAGTTTGTACTGAAAGAAGGCCGTAAAGCTAAGATTTAAAAATTTTGTCCGATTATAAAAAGTGTCCGCATATGGGAGTGTCCGCAGAGTGGAGGTTTCACTGCATTTTATAATTCAAAAACCGCTTTTCGATGTATGAAGACTATAGCGCAAAAAATTTTTTTTTTCATCGCATGATTATTTGCACAACAATTTTTAATTGCATATTAAAAATATTTTTTTAGCAAACTTAAAAAAATCTGTTGTAATGTACGTTGCCTTAAGCTTTATTTCTTATGCCATTTGTTTCATTTTTATTCTTTCTACTGACGAAAAATAATGATTAGTGTTGCAACGGATAGTATATCCAGCCGAATGTTGGATACCGGATATCCGGCTGCCGGATATATTTTTCGGTTTTAAGGCCATATTCAACGGCATAGCAATGATCCTGGGCGTTGCCGTTTGGTAGAAAATAATTCGAACGTTATTTTTTTACACAAAACACTTTTATGTAGTGCTTGTTTCGAGTGATTGCACCGAACTGCAATAAAAAATCTCTGAAAATGGAAATTTTCTGAGAAAACGTTAGCGGAACTGCATCCAGTTTCCTCCAATCGCTTCATTCTCAAATCTTCATTCGAAGTATGTACAAATACAATATAGCAAATGTTTAATGTGAGGTATCCGGCGCCCGGTTGTAGATGGTATCTGGTATCCGGCCGGATACTAAATTTAAGGCCGGATACCGGATAGTGGCTGGATATCCGTTGCAACTCTAATAATGATCCGTTTTCAGATAAAAATTTTTAGCCCAATATCTTTTCTAAAATTTATTCGTTTTGAAAAGAAAAGCAAACCAATTTTTACCTTTTGGGATAGGGTATACGCCGATGCCGGAACGCATTTTCCAACTCTCGGATTTTCATTTTTAACGATTTTTCTGCGACAGGCATGGGAAGAACACAGTCTTTTAGTTGCGATGAGAGTAAATAAGGTCTTTATGTGAACAGTTCTGTCACGTGGAACATCAAACAAAACAATTCTTTTTCGTTTTTAAACTCGACTTAACTTCGCGTTTCGCATTTCAATATGAAATGGAAATTTTTGTATAAATTAAATCGATAAATTTTTTTTCTTGCTGATTTTTTGGTTTTGATTTTCTTAGTCCATAAGTTTTCACTTGACGGTCTCTTGAGTCTTTGTTTAACAAATAAGAAAATATTTCTCAGTTTACTTGGTATTTTACAATTAAACGCACCCTAATCAACTGGCTGTCGCGATCCGACTGAAGGGTTCCTGAAGAGCTTTCAACATCTTAAGGCTCAAACGATCGCCGTCATCTCATTTATGACTTTTTCGATAGCTCAGCAAATTCGGCTAGATCTACGGGGTACGGCTATCGATCTTATATTGTTAGTTTTTACTCTTTTATTTTATTTTCGGCTCTTGTTTTCTTACCTAATGTCTGTCGTGGCGCATAATCGAGTTTATTTTGCCCGCATTGTGTGTTCGTTCTATGAAACTTTGGCTGCCTGTGTAGACTTGACTGATTGCGCTCATTAGAACCACCTGCCAAATGTATTTCAATGAAAAGAGATCGCAGGAAAAATGCAAAGAGTTATAAAAAAATAGGTTTTCTCTATTTAAATTAGATTTAAATTGTTCCCTTTTGATGCTAGAAGGCCTTGAAGAAGCCTTTAAATACATCCTAGAATGAGAGAGTTCTTCGGAATGAATAGGTTACATTTTCAAGAATATTTCAGATGAGAAACGAAAGCGAATGCTTGTCCATAGTCTCCGACTTTTAAAATTTTCGGTAGGTGCAAAACATTACTTCATTTGACCCTCTTATCAGTTGTAACAGTCAATTTATTCAAGTGTTTTCTTCATTTGTTCAAATAATTTTTTTTTATACCCGACACACCTTGTGTCGAGGGTATATTGCGTTTGTGTGGTTGTGTGTAACACCCAGAACCAGTCGAGATAGACCATACAAAATATATAAAGAAATGATCAGCGTCACCAGGATATTCGATTTAGACATGTCCGTCCGTTTGTCTGTCCGTCTGTCTGTCTGTATACAGTTATCTCATCGAAGGAGTTGAGCTTTCTTGATGAAATTCGGTATGCGTGCTAACGGGGACATGAGTAAGAACAAGTTCGAGAATAGACCCGATCGGACCATTTTTAAGGGTACCTCCAGTACTAGGGTCTGTTACGAAAACAACAAAAACTGCTCTAAAATCGGAGTTTTTCAATATATTTGGACGAAATTTGGTATTTGAACATATTTAAACGCAATCACTATGAATTCATTAAAAAATTGGAAAAAAGGGCGTGGCAGAAGGGCGTTTTGCGAAAATTTCCTCTTACACCCGAAATTCAAATGGGACTTGAACGAAAGTTGGCACTTATGCCCCGTTTGTAGCCACAAATATCCTCCCCAAAAATTTTTTTTTGATCGGTCCATTATTAATGGTACCTCAAGTACTAGGGTCTGTCACAAAAATCTCAAAAGTGCCCCAAAATAGGACTTTTTCGTAATATTTCAATTATACTTAGGATATGAGCGTATATCTAAGCCTCCGATTAGAATTCCAAAAAATTTGAAAAGTGGGCGTGGCAAAGGGGCAGTTTTCATAAAGAAATTTAACAAAAGTCGGTATATGGGGCCTCTTATGACCTTAAACACCTCTTGATACTTAAAATTATTTGAACATATGTGTCTGTGTCGGGCTCGCCTGACTATAACACCCTTACTTGTTTATGTTGGCTTTGAAAGGGTTATTCGCCTTTCAACTATGATAGTTTCCAGCTAAATTCTTTGAAGAGTCATATTCATTCAGGCCCGTGCGCAGGAATCACTCATGAGGGGACGTTTTATCTCAAGAATGTATGTTATTGCTACGTTACACTCTGTTACTAATCGGATCCTAAGAGGCCCAAATCTGTTCGAACCCTTCCCTTGCGCACGGGCCTGAATTCATAACTTTTCGAGTTCATTGAAATGGGGTGGACGTTTTAATGTTGATATTAAAATTTATCAAAATAATATAGAAAAGCTTTAAATCTCTTGGTGCTTCCGCTGTAAAATTCTGATGAGATTTATTTTTGGTTGATACAAAACGTTAAAATGAAGAACAATTCAAGCTGGCTCCAGAAATCTGGGCTGTGATGAAGTGGTGCTCATTTGTTTTTATTTAAAAATTCAAGTAGATTTAGACTTCTGACACCAGTGATTTTAAGCGGCCAATACACAAAATAGATTTAAGTTTTAAAAATTGCTTGATTCTAAACTTAGCCCTTTTTTCATAAATGACATAAATTAAAAACAAGTTGAGCTGTGTCATAGGACACCAGATAAGAACGAAGTTCATTGTGGTATTTATAAATGATAGTAAATATAATTCGCAGCAAGGTTTTTCGCAAAAAACAATTGTTTTTATTAATTGAAAAATATATAATATAATATATGTATACAAAAGGGCCATAAGACAAAACTTTTTATACCCGACACACTCTGTGTCGAGGGTATATTGCGTTTGTGTGGTTTGTGTAACACCCAGAACAAGTCGAGATAGACCATACAAAATATATGGGCAATTCCACAGAAATCGATGAGAAGAAAAAAAAAAATTTTCGATTAAAGTTGGAAAAAAATATCGATAATAGCTGAACAGATATGTAATCTATACCACATATAACCTTATATGTCACTCTCATAGATATTGCGCGGGATGTTTTGCGCCAGTTAGAAAGAGATGTTACTCGGCAGGCAAAAAAAGAGCGAGAGAGAAATACTTTTGGTGAGTACCTAAGTGAAAAATGCTCATTTTGGTGGGTACCCAAGACCATGGTGGGTACCCAAGACCGTGTTGAAAAGAGCCAAAATGGAAACGGCTCCTGAGTGACATATATAGTTATATATAATATGATCTATACGTTGCTGTCAAATGCATATAGTGCATCCTTTTTTCGCAAGTGGACACGCGTTTTTGTGAAAAGCTTAAATTATTCGAAGAAAAATGTCAAACGTCGAAAATTTTCCCAAGGTCAGCAAATAAATTATGTATATATTTTTCGATATATAACTAAGTCCAATTATGGTTAACAATCAAGAGCTTTAGATTAAGCTGGCAAAAGTACGAAAAGTATAATTTTAAGCGACGCAGACAGTGTTGCATTTGGCCGCAAAGTTTGTGTAACATACCAACGCTAAATGCAACAAAGTTAGTGTCAAAGTAAAGCATATCGATGAAATAAATGATCTTTAATTTTTCCTCTAAGTATTCAAAATTGTTCAAAGAATACCGTTAAAAAAATTAAATTTGTGGGTTATTATACCCAGCGTAAGCGGGGTATATGAGTTTTGTGCGAATCTTGTAACAGGGAGAACTAAGCTCTGGAGATATTGACATATATATATAGAAATGATCAGGATCAAAAATTGAATCGATTTAGACATGTCCGTCTGTCCGTCCGTCCGTCTGTCCGTCCGTCTGTCCGTCCGTCCGTGGTCGGATCTCCTCCGAAACGGCTGGACCAATCAAGTCGAAATTTGGCACACAGGTATATCGGGATCCGAGTATGATCCTAAGTAAAAATGGGAGACATCCGCCCACTGCCACGCCCACAAATGAATATAATGTGTTTTCCGTAAAATGCTTGTAACTTGCGAACCACTCAACACATTCCATTGATATTTGGTGTACTGGTAAACTACGGAAAGGGACATATCCTGGAAAAAAATGGACGCCGCCCTCCGTGAGCCACGCCCAAAAATAAGCCCACAAATCAGGGCTTATCGTAACTTGTGAAGTAAAAGGCGTAGAAGCTTCAAATTCGCAACATAGGTTGACCAAGGCGAATGAAAGGTGTAGGAACAAAATTTATATGGCCCGCCCACTGCCACGCCTACAAATGGAGATTTTTCGTAACTTCCGAATTAATAGGCGTAGACGCTTCAAATTCGCAACATAGGTTGACCAAGGCAAACGAGGTGTAGGGAAAAAATTTAACTGGCTCGCCCCCTGCCACGCCCAAAAATGAAGATTTTTCGTAACTTCCGAAGTAAAAGGCGTAGAAGCTTCGAATTCGCAACATAGGTTCACCAAGGCGAATGAAAGGTGTAGGAAAAAATTTTTGTGGCCCGCCCACTGCCACGCCCACAAATAAAGATTTTTCGTAACTTCCGAAGTAAAAGGCGTAGAAGCTTCAAATTCGCAACATAGGTTCACCAAGACGAATGAAAGGTGTAGGGAAATAATTTATTTTGCCCTCCCACTGCCACGCCCACAAATGGAGTAGCAAAACATAGTGCGCTCATAATTTCGGGACGCTGGGTATTTCAAAGTCCGGCTTGACCGGCTTTAGCTTTCTTACTTGTTTTTAATTTTAAATTGCATTAAAAAGCTGTAACGTACCAACGCTTTCATGATTGTTAGCCTGACAAGGTACCGGTCGCAGTTTCAAATGTGCTAAGATCTATGTAACTTGAAAATGTTATATTCGGGCATGTGATTGGATCCCCTTTCCCCAATTTTTGGGAATCCAATCACACACCTGATTTTTTATATTTGTTGGATAGAAGTCTTTGATACGCACAAACCATCCAAAAACGTTTTTGGATATATCAAGTAGTTTTCAAAATACAGCTTTTCAAAGTGGTCTTATAACATTCCAAAACTGTGGCCGTGACAAGTGCAAGTATCGTTTTTCTTATAATTAATTACAAAAATGAAATTTTCTTCAGGAAACAGCAAAAGGTACTGAAAGGTATAAAAAATTTGTCGAAAGGTTAAAGCGAGAAAACAAATATGAGCAATATATGGCAAAAAAGGCTCTTGCTGCTAAGGCACATAGGGAAAAAGTAGAAATTCCGAGGGTTTTTGTGTCTGATAATTTGGAACATACGAAGAAAACAATTCTTCCATATTTGTAAAAAATTTTTATAACACTGCCTAAAACCTTAAAAATTTTAAAGATCTGGAGCGATGGCCCGAGTTCACAGTTCAAAAATAAGATCGTAGCAGTCATGATTTTGGCCATGTAAACGAATTTTGGGATACAAATCTCTTGGAATTACTTTGCAAGTTCTCATGGCAAAGGTTGCGTTGATGGAATTGGCGCTACAGTCAAAATTATTGTAAGGAAGCATGTAAAAGCACGACAATGTTTTGTTAATGATGCAAGTGACTTTGTTGAAGCGTTCCATTTAACCCACTCAAAAACCAACATTCAAGAAATTTCAAACAATGAAATTATTCAATTAAACTTTATGCTAAAAGCGGAAAAATTTTTCAATGATGTGAAAAGCATTCGCAGAATTATTGCTTACTTAACTTCCTTTGAAGAGGAAATCAAAACCAGCAGTACCTGATTCAGCAAATTGGAAACACAACACATTAAGGGCCAATATTACCAAGCATATTTAAAAAATTTTTTCAATAAAAATCCGCTTTTGATTTTTACCATTCCAATTTAAAAAAAATTTTTAAAAATATTTTAAATCACCTCGGCACTGCGTTTAAATATGATATCAAATTTGAGTTCGATTTTCAAAAACCAGCTGTTTGGAAAAATTCAAAGAAATAATTTAAAAAAAAAAATGCAGTTTTGGAAATAACACAATACGGTAGACAGGACTAAAAGCTTTGGAGTCACAGGACAGCAATTTGGAGTACAAAACAATCGTTAGAATGACTCTTTATAGAATCCGTTTTTAAAAATAACGATCTAATCAGCTGTCAAATCTACTCACAGCCCTGGCAGTAGACGGTGCTGCCGTACATTTCGATTCTAAAAAATTGCGATATTACTAATCGTTACAAGGCTTTTTCCATTTAGGCATAACAAACAAACCGAAACCAAAAAATTGTTTGCCTAACATTTACAAATAAATCTTTACAAAAACTATTTCAAGTATCAAAAGCATAGTCAGCCATTTTACAGCAGATTTTATCCGTTCAAAGTTTTATTCCAGGGGCGAATCTAGGATTGGCGAAGGGAGGCATCCTAGAAGGTAAGTAACAAGTGAGTTGGAGCGTAAAAATTTTCCTTCAAATTTTCCCAAAGGGGGTGCAAACCCGATATAGCCACCGTCAATCCAACCCTGTTTTGGGCATACACACTTTTAAAGGATAAACGATCACGCCTCATTTTTTTACTTGATGAGCAGAAGGTACCCTCATTTGATGAAACACCTGGGTGTTTCAAACACATGCAAAAAGATTGTATTCCGGGCACACAAAGTCTGCCGGGCATAAAAAGCTTCTATACTATTCAGAAGGTTAATCTTATAGATTAAGGTCAAATCTTTTGTAAATTTTTTTTTTACTTTGATATCTCTATGACAGTTCGATTTCAAAAATTTTTATGTAACATACCAACGTAACGTACCAACAGGCGTATAATATTTTTTAAAATTTATCAACACATATTTCTTGGGTTTTTTAATGCAAATCATCGAAAGTAACCTGTTTTACATAATTCATAAAAATTTTGTAAAACTACTTTCAGTAGGAAAGCAGAGTTTTCACAATATCTGCCGTTCTCTCAAAACAGCTAGAAAAATTTGTAACGTACCAACGCCTTTTAATCAGCATTACCAGGATGCCCAATGGACTTTTTTCAAAATTAAATATTGTATTTTCTAGAACTCATGCCTATCTTTATTTATTGGAAAAGCTCCACATCGTGTTTAAAAAACTTAAGAAGTTATGTGCCCAAAATTAAAAGAAAAGTAACGTACCAACAAATGGAATTGCCCATATATGTTACAGAAATGATCAGCGTCACCAGGAGATTCGATTTAGCCATGTCCGTCCGTCTGTTTGCCTGTCTGTCTGTCTGTCTGTCTGTCTGTCCGTCTGTCTGTCTGTCCGTCTGTTTGTATACCGTTTTCTTATCGAAGGAGTTGAGCTATCTTGACGAAATTTTGTATACGTACTCACAGGCACATGAGTATGAACAAGTTCGATAATGGACCCGATCGGACTATTTTTAAGGGTACCTTAAATACTAAGGTCTGTTATCAAAATCACAAAAACTGCTCTAAAACCGTATTTTTTCAAGATATTTGAATGAAATTCGATAGTTCAAGATATTTAAAGACAACCCTGCAGTAATGAAATGTTTTCGGTGTAAAATGGACCGGACCTGGGTGAGTCCATATAGGACCGAACTGAAAATGATATGCACCGCGACCGACCCGGGGTGAGTCTCAATTGGACTCACCCTCGTCTAGTCCAAAACTAAGCGTAGGTGGGGTGAGTTCGTATAAACTTGTACTTATTGTTGTCTGTTTTAAGTCCTCAATCTGATCGTTGTGCTACCAAAGGCAAGTTAGCTTGATGGTTAAGACTCTCGCTTCGCAACCGAGAGGGTGGGAGTTCAAGCCCTTGCTCGTTTTAGAAAGAATTGTTTTTTTTCAATTACCTAAGATTTTTTATGTTCATATTTAATTTTTTTTTTAACTTGAAAAAAAAAGTCGTTTTTTACATGTTAATTGTTTTTTAATATTTATTTTTCAAGAATTTTTTTTCTGTGAAAGTGAAAAATTCTTTACGCACGTTTCCCAAAAACTTGAGCAACCAAACACTCAAGTCAGCGTTTTGATCAAAGCATTAAACTTGCTTGTTTAGCGTAATGGTTAAGACACCAATTTACCAACCCAGAGTTCTGCGGTTCGAGGCTCGGCCGAGGCGGGCAAATCAAAAAGGAAATTATATAATGTCGTGTAACAAAAAGGTTTAAAAAAACAAAAAAGGCCAAAATAAACAAAATAAGAAAAAAAAAATTTTCATTTTTCATATCAAAATAAATATTAAAAAAAAAAAACTCACCCTCATTTAAGGCCGGGTCGACCCGGGGTCGGTCCCAATTACTGCAGGGAAGATATTCAATTTTCAACAAGTAAGGGTGTTAAAGTCAGCCGAGCCTGACAATAAAATACCCGACACAGACACACATGTTTAAATAATTTTTGAACAACGCCCAAAACACAGGACCACTAAAGGTGCTCTCACACAATATGTATCGAGCAATTTGACCTGTCAATTTTCATTCCGTATTCCTGTCAAAATTGGTTTGGAACATGCATTGTCTTTTTTGCACTCACACGACACATATATGTCATGCCGATTAATTCCTTTGTTTTAAAATTATCAATTAATTAAAAAGCAAACTATATTTAGGTACCTTTGCCGACTCCATTTCGCGCAATTTTTATTTTTAAAAGAAAACAGCTGTTTTCGCGTGTGCACACATACGATTATCAAATTAGTTTCAAAATCGAATAAAGGAAGATGCACAGCCATGTGGCTCAGTCATATGTATCACCTTTCTTGCATTCACACGACATGCCAACTTCGCTTGTGGCATATTTAACAGGTCATATTGCTCGATACATATTGTGTGAGAGCACCTTAAGTAAGAATATTCAAGAGGTTTTAAGGCCATTAGGGGCACCATATACCGACTTTTGTTAAATTTCTTTATGAAATGCGCCCCTTTTCCACGCCCACTTTTCCATTTTTTGGAAATCATATTACTGGCCTTTACATATCGCACACCCTCTTCTAAGGTGACACAACTCAAAATTTCTCATTTTTCAGAAAACGCAAAAAACAAAATGCTTCGCAGTGTCAATCAAAGCAAGAAGAAAGGCATTGACGGGATATTTCGGCTTTTTAAAATAACCAAAACGGAATAGAATTTTTCGTGCAGCAAGAGAGGTGAACTATGAACATGTTCCATATGTTAACTCGAAATTGACGATTTTTGAGTTGTGTCACCTTAGAAGAGGGTGTGCGATATGATCATTGATGCCCGCGGAGCAAGCTTCGGAGCATTGAGAGCGAATGCTTGTATACACCCTGCAGTAAGTTTGGGGTCAATTTCAACAAAGTCACTAGACCCCGGTATGGTCCTAATGTCACTAGTTAAAATGACGGCAGTTTGTTGTATGAAATGTGATTGGAGCGGGACTAGATCCTTTTTAACCAGACAATGTCTAGTTAAAAGGAGATCTACGGAGAGTGAGTTTGACGATTTCTTTACGGTTTGTGCTTTGATTGCGAAGTAAAAAAAAAAATTGTTATTGTCTGCTGTAAGTTCGCATTTTGATCATCGAGTTTAAAAAGGTTAGTTAGCTGAATGGTTAAGACTTCCGCCCAGCAGCGCGGCGGTCAGGGTTCGATCCGCGGCTCGGGTGAGAATTTTTTTTTTTTTTCAAAACCTAAGGTTTTCTTATGTACTTATTTTAATTAATTTTTTAATAGCTTATTTAGAAACAAAAAAATTTTCCCCTAAATTTGTAAGATTTTTTAAATATTTATTTTTCAAGTAAAAAATTGTTGTAGTGAAAAATTCTATACACGCATTTCACAAAAACTCGAGCAACCAAAAACTTAAATTAGCGTTTCGATCACCACATTAAATTTGCTTGTTTAGCGTGATGGTTAAGACGCAGACCTCCCAACCCAGAGATCAGCGGTTCGAGGTTCGGCCGAAGCGAGAAAAACAAAGATTAAAAACGAAGTAAAAAAATATTTAAAAAACAAAAACAAAAAAAAAAAACAAAACAAATAAAAAAAAAATTTTTTTTTGTCATTAAATTTCCAAAAAGCAAATTGACCCAAAATCGACCCAACTGTATATACTCCCCGGTCTAGTCCACATGTGCAAAAACTGTGACTAGTTATTTTCCAATGACATCGCAATGTTAAATACGTCAGTTGAGCCCATGCAAATGTAAATTAAGTGGGACCAGTTATAGTGACTTTTGGTCCCACTTACTGCAGGGCATACACAAAAGGCAACAAGCCAGCTGAGAAATCGAAACCTGTTTAGTCTGACACATGTAGGACTGTAGGTCTAACTGTCGACATCGACAAGCCTCTGCCGCGATGGAGAAATACACCATTAGGCAGGTATAGGAAATTCAGCAAATTGGGGAAATTCACCAAAAAGCTACCAACAAAAACCTTAAGCAGGAATAGGAAATTCAACAAATTCGAGAAATTCACCAGAAAGCTACCAACAACAATACAATGCAAGAAAATTATCAAAGAAACACGGCGTCGGCTCGGGTTTTTTATATTGCTTGAAAAGTTCATAATTGAAACTTTAATAAATGTATTACGATATGTTTTCGCTTAATGTGCACGAATCTTTTCATTTTGTAATAAATTGACATACATTTTTGACTACGACTACGAATTTGATTGTACATAGAATTTAGTATTTTTGCTGAAACAGTGTGATCAAAAAGTTATGTGCACAAGGTAGGACTAAAAAAACAATTTCTATTTTTCCTTAATATTGAAAATCCTTGATTAGTTTTATGTTTTTCAAGCTTTTCATGGCATTTTATGAGTTTGGTAGATATTTTATATGTAATGTACTCGAAAAATGCCCAAAATTAAAAATAAAAGTGGCAATGCATTTCACCACAGCAGAGCTAAAGATTTCGCTGCCATAGCATGCTTCTCTTTTCCTCATGCTATATGCCTATGTTGAAGCAGCGTAGCTCTAACACATTGCAGGGATTTGGAAGAAGAAGAGTTAGACCTTCAGTCCTATATGGTCTGACATCAGGCAGCGAACGAGTGAGACCTATGTCGGACGAAGCAAGAAGAGAAAACTAAACAAGTAAGAAAGCTAACGTCAGTCAAGCCCGACTTTGAAATACCCAGCGTCCAGAAATTATGAGCGCACTATGTTTTGCTTCTTTATTTGTGGGCGTGGCAGTGGGCGGGCCACATAAATTATTTCCCTACACCTTTTATTCGCCTTGGTCAACCTATGTTGCAAAGATGAAGCTTCTACGCCTTTTATTGCACAAGTTACGATAAGCCCTTATTTGTGGGCGTGGCTCGAGGAGAACGGGGTCAATTTTTTGTGGTTCGCAAAATACAGGCATTTTACTGAAAACACATTAAATTCATTTGTGGGCGTGGCAGTGGGCGGATGTCTCCCATTTTTAGTTAGGATCATACTCGGACCCCGATATACCTTTGCGCCAAATTTCGACTTGATTGGTTCAGCCGTTTCGGAGGAGATCCGACCATGGACGGACGGACGGACGGACAGACGGCCAGACGGACAGACGAACAGACGGACAGCCGGACATGTCTAAATCGATTCAGTTTTTGATCCTGATCATTTCTATATATATTTGTCTATATTTCCGGAGCTTACTTCTCCCTGTTACAAGATTTGCACAAAACTAACATACCCCGCTTACGCTGGGTATAAAAAGACGAAAAACTACAAGATAAAAAAATCAAGCAAACGTATTTTTAAGCAATATTTTATATTTCGGTTTAGTTATTTTTATATGAATAATAAAAAATGTTTAAAAGAGAATATGAAAATGAGTTTTTCTTTTGTTTATAGGCGCAAAATAAGCCGGCATGTTTGATTTGTTTTAAAATTTTTAATAGCATAAAGTGCTTTCCAGACTAAAGCCTAAATCCGAAGTTGAATTTGTTTGTTCATATAAATTGAATCAAGGTTCCGTAAATTTAGTTGCTAAAGTCTGAATTTATGAAATTATATCATAGGCAGCTGTGCTTTTTTTTTTTTAAATACTGGAAATGTAAAAATATACGGCAGTTGAATTGGTTTTTTTTAACAATGGAAACGCGAAAGCGCAAAAGTTGGTCACCACAAGACGATGTCATGCTTTTGGACTTGTGGCCAAATTTTGCGCAGGCGCTGCGCAAAGCCAAAAGAAATTCCCATGTTTTTGTCGATATGGCCCGCGAAATGGGAAACAAATTTACGCCGAAGGAAATATCCATAAAAATACGCAATTTTCGGCAAAAAAATAGGTGCATATGTAAATAAAATTATCAAGAGGACATTGTCAAGGTTTTGGTTCTAAAATTTTAGATCTGAAAAAAAAAGCGTCGGTGCTTCAGGAGGAAGCCTCTCTCAGTGGACTTATTATCAGAAGGTCCACAAAATCATTGGCAGCAACGCTATTAACAACAACCCAATAATGGAAACATTTGTGAGCAAATAATTACTTTGACTTACTCGCTACTTGAGCGCATATGCTTATTACAAGTAATCGGACTCACAGGGTTGCATTTAAGTCACACATTTCCTATATTTCTGTCGACCTGTCATCGAAATTTCAACTCTGATTTCCTTTCTTCAAAAGAATGAGTTCGTTACTTCCTTTCAATTTACTTTAAAAGCGTTGAGCCTTTAAAGTGCGAAGTCAGCTACGCAGAATATACTGGAACTGAAAAAGCATACGTGTGAAGGGGTTTCCATCGCAAATGAGATAGTCTCGAAAATGCGAATTTTCATACATAACAATGTTTTAAAGCATCGATATTTTTCACACCGATATTACATCCGCAGCTCCCGGAGTACAGACGATGATTTTAAATAAGTTTTAATTATGTACGAATTGACGGCTACTTTGATAGCGCAAAAAAATTATAAGTTACCTAAAATGCCCTTATATATTTGCAAAAATCTACCAATCGGAGTTATTCTGAAAACTTTCAGTCTGGCAGCACCACATTTTGTTTTGTTTTGTTTGAATGCATGTATGCATGTATGTGGCTGTGTAGTTTCTGAATTTAATAATTAATTGTTATACCCGACACACTCTGTGTCGAGGGTATATTGCGTTTGTGTGGTTGTGTGTAACACCCAGAACCAGTCGAGATAGACCATACAAAGTATACATACATATATAGAAATGATCAGCGTCACCAGCAGATTCGATTTAGACATGTCCGCCTGTCCGTCTGTCTGTATACAGTTATCTTATCGAAGGAGTTGAGCTATCTCTACAAATTTGGTATGCGTGCTCACGGGGACATGAGTAAGACTAAGTTCGAGAATTGACCCGATCGGACCATTTTTAGGGGTACCCCCAGTACTAGGGTCTATTACGAAAATCACAAAAACTGCTCTAAAATCGAAGTTTTTCAAGATATTTTGATGAATTTTGATATTTGATCATATTTAAAGGACAGTAATATTATTTCCAAAAATTGTAAAAGTGGGCGTGGCAGAAGGGCGGTTTTCGAAAATTGTCTCCTACAGCCGAAATTCAAATGGGACTTGAACGAAATTTGGCACTTATGCTTCCTTTGTAGCCTTTAACATCCTTCCAAAAAATTTCCTTGATCGGTCCATTTTTAGGGGTACGTCCAGTACTAGGGTCTGCCAAAAAAATCCCAAAACTGCCTTAAAATCGGACTTATTCGAAATATTTTATTGAAACTTAAAATTTGAGCGTACATTTAAGCCTCCAATTATAGTTCAACAAAAATTGGAAAAGTGGGCGTGGCAAAGGGGCATTTTCCATAAAGAAATCTATCAAAAGTCGGTATATGGGGCCCCTTATGGTCTTAAACACCTCTTGATATTAAAAATGATTTGAACATGTGTGTCTGTGTCGGGTATTTTATAGTCAGGCTCGCCTGAACATAACACCCTTACTTGTTTTTTTGTGATATCGTCGGAAATAAGTGTCGCCTAAAAATGTATAATATCTCGGCCGCATCAGGAAGTCATTTTACATAAATATATGTATATTTCTTTATGTCTGCAAACGTTATCGTACCCTTTTTTGCGAACTTAACTTTTTGGTAACGCACAATAATAACGGAATTTAACTTTTTCTCGGCTAGGACCTCTGTCGATATCGTTTCATAAAGAACTTCGTTCTAAAAAAAAAAACAAGTAAGCGTGTTATGTTCAGGCGAGCCTGACTATAAAATACCCGACACAGAGACAGGGCCGTAGCTAGAGCTGAATTCAAGGTAGGGCAGAGGCGGTTACAGGTAGGGCGGATTTAAAACCTGTCAGTTCAGTCAATGTTTTTCTTACTTGATATGTTATTTCTCAAAGCATAAATGTTATATCCGAATTATTGAAATTCTGGGTTTAGTGAGCTTTTATGTTCCCTTTTAACAAAGCATAAATTGCCCATGGATTCATATACAGTAGCTACCTTATAAATAAAAAGACAACATATAGCAAGAAAATATGAAACAATATTACGATTTTGTATTTTAAATTTTTTTGTTTTAAGTTTACTATGTGAGTTTTCTTTTGGTTATGACTTTTGTTTGTAGGTGAATTTTCGTTTGTCTGTTTTTTTATCAGGGACCGTAACTGTTATAAGATCAAAATCAAAATATAACTGTTAGAGAATGATTTTTATTTTAGGGGCAAAAAACATATCTATTTCGGACTTTTATTTTTTCCGGCTTGATTAAGTGTTATTTTTCCACTTTTATTTTTAATTCAAGCATAAAAATCTGATTGAGACTTTTATATTTTCTGTCCTTTAAACAAATCAGTTCCGTACTTTAATTTTCTCTGTTAGAAAAAAAAATCCTTTTCGTTTATTTCTTGAAATATAGCAGCTAAAATAATTTTCTATATCAATTCTGGTATATTATCTTTCAATAATTCCTGAATTGACGTCGACGTTGACAGGAAGCCGCAGCATTTGCGTTTGTTAGCCCATATTAAACAATATTCCCCCACATTCGCTACTCGAACGCAATTTTTTATTTTTTACTGTTGAATTTCATGGCTAAAATTCAGTTATTATTTACAGGCATGCATGTACAATAGAGTGGCCCAGAATCGTATGGAGCTTTTTAAAGTTGCTCGAATGTTTCGGGCCAAGGCGGAAATTTGTTCGACTTTATGAGAGATTGGAAATGGTGCAGTTTCAACTAGATCGCGCAATATTTGGAGGAGCTCCAGAGGCTTGAAAGTCGGAAAAAGTTGAATTTTTCGCATATTTTTGTGTAAAACACACCCTATCTTAAAAAGTATAAGATTTTGCCAACTTTTTTTTTTTGCTAAAGAAGGATTTACTAAATACACACTCAAAATGGGCTTACTCATTTAAATCGCATTACAAATACTTGTAATACGATTTTTTTTTAGTGTTAGAACGAATTGTTGGCTTGACTGAGCTTTCAATAACAAAAGTGTAATTTTCTCAACTGTAGTGTAATTTTAAAGGTATACAATATTGAGCATTCTTTTTTGCCATTAAATTGCCTTTCTAACGAAATTAGTTATAATAAAATTGGTAACTACTGGACAAAGTTATGATACAAAATCCCATGATTTTTTACATTAATATTTTAACCTGTTTCCAAGGCTTGCAAAAAAGCAACTTTATGTAACTTCTGCCATCAAAACTGATCGCAATATTCAAAAGGACCATTTATTTTTTAAAACAAGCCCAAATTGAAGAGAATCGGTTGATATTTGCCGTTGCTGGGAACATTTTCGTACTTACCTGGTTTTTTGTAATACCCTAATTTTGACTTTTTTCATTGCACAGCGTCCCTTGAAAAAAACTTGTATGAATTTGTAAAAAATCTTATCCTTGCGCCTTAAGAGGATAAAATAACGGTTTTATAGGAACAAATTTTTCTGAAAACGGCTTACGAAAACCAAAGTTACAAAGGTTTTAAGTTGAGTAATTTTTCGATTTTTTCCCAAAATGCTGTTTTTAGCCCCCGATACAAGTAAGTATTCGTCATACATCGATATTGTTGTAATACATATTGTAAAAAATGTTCCGTCTCATCTTTATTCTCAGAAGAAGATGTGCCGTCACGGCGGAAAAATCCACTATTTCCCATAGAAGCTTTTGGGAAAAAAGTAACTGGCAAACCTTACATTTGCCTGCTGGGTTATTACGATTCACGGTATACATATGTACACGGAGAGAAATAATTTCCCGAAATATAACTGGAACCAATTACATATGTGATTGGAGCCTTGCCCTGATTGCATTATTAATTGGAGCCAATTACAATATAATTAGAAAATGAAAAATACAAATTGTGCTCAATTACTTATATAATTGCATTTAAATTCATCATATATGTAGTTGCGTTCTGAATACATATATAATTACATCTGATTACTTTTAAAATTTAAAGCATTGATGCAATTATATATATGATTGTATTTATTTTACAGTTTGTTCTTATATTTCTCAAATGGTTTATAATTTCGATCGTATATAAGGTGTTTGAATTTTCAAAACCCTTAAGGCTCAGTTACTCTTGATTGAACGTAACTTAACTTAATTTAGTGAAATCTGTTTTCCACAGATTCTTATCTTAAGTCAAATTAAGTTTTCAGTGACTGATCCCATATAAAATGAACTAAACATATCAACTCAGCTGATTAAATAAGTAAAGTTAAGTTACGTTCAATCAAGAGTAACTGAGCCTTTAGGCACTCCAAGGGGCAGGTGGACCACGAATATGACGTGGTGAAATATATTCCGCCCAATCGTGGAGAATGCCCCTTGTTATATTGCTATATAGAATGTATTTTAAATTGCAGGGGATCACAAATTTAATTAGACTCAATTATGTATATAATTCGATACAATTACATACATCATTGCAGCCGATTATATATAATATTTAATTGGACGGAATTATATATGTAATCGAAATTATTTTTTTTTAATCAATTGATACAATTACATATATAATTGGAGGCAATGAAAAATATAATTGGATGCAATTTGAAAATATAATTGCATCATACCCAATTACATATGTAATCCCTGCCAAATATAATTGGGTATGTGATATTTTTTCTCTGCGTGTATGAACAATAATTTTTATTCCTAATATGAAAAAACACTACTTCCGTTAAAAATAAAGGTTGGGAATAAGTATTTTTAGGCAGGGTATGGCCCCTCAATTCCCCTCCCTGTCTACGGCCCTGCACAGAGACATAAGGGCATGTGACAGAAATCGAATACGACAGAAAACGTTCGATTTCGCTTAAATTTTCATACATATGTAAGCGAAATCGAACGTTTTCTGTCGTATTCGATTTCTGTCACATGCCCGATATTGTCGTCCCGGAGTTGACACCTCGTATATCACAAAATCAAAAAAATAGAGATAAGCACATTTCCCCGTGTACTTTTTCAAGATCTATCCATCTGTGAAGTCTCCATGTTATTCCACCTTATAGTTTACGAAATATTTTGGAGCTTTATACTAGTACATCTTTTAAAAATATGATTTCAACGCATTAAAACATCTTATATCCATATTTTGTGGATATACTATGAAACGAATATGAAATTTGCGAAATAAACAGTTGTTGCCTTATTTCATCGTATGTTCAAAAAAAATTTGTAATTTTATTTGAGACAAAATGTTTTTGTCAACTTTAAATAAAAAAGACTAAATTCACATAAAAAATACAACCATTCTTCCGAATATATTTTACATATATAGTAAAACATATAACTATTCTCGTTATAAACCTCGAACAAAAATTTTCGTATTGAAAATGAGATGGAATACTTAGCCTGAAATCCACCATAGAGTTTTACGTACACGCAGAGGAAAAATTTAACATACCCAATTATATTTTGCAGGCATTACATATGTAATTGGGTATGATGTAATTATATTTTCAAATTGCATCCAATTATATTTATCATTACCTCCAATTATATATGTATTTGTATCAAATGATAAAAAAAAGATTTTCAATTACATATATAATTATGTCCAATTAAATATATAATCGGCTGCAATGATACGTTTGTTGTATACACCGAGACCGTCTCTATAATTCTGCAGCTCTACGTAAAACACTCTATAGTGGATTTCGAGCTTTAAGGGCTCTACGCTCTAAAGCAGTAGGTAAAATTCCTATACCAAACTCATGTAGAAAAAACAAAGAAGTACTTTGGCCTACTTTCGCTACTTGAACGCATACGCTAATTACAAGTAATCGGACTCACAGGGTTGCATTTAAGTCATACATTTTCTATATATCTGTCGACCTGTCATCGAACTTTCAACTCTGATTTCCTTTCTTCAAAAGAATGAGCTCGTTACTTCCTTTCAATTTACTTTAACAGCGTTGAGCCCTTTACACTAGAAAATAAAAAGTTATATTTTATTTTATTTTTAATATGAGAAGTTACATATTTTACATTGATAAATTTTGTAAAAATTTCACATCTTCTTTTGGGAGATAGATATAGAGACTCCCAATGTCTTTTTTTTTTTTTTTTTAAATTTGTTTTGAGGTTGACCAATTTAAAGTGGTTTCCAACCAATGTGAAGAGATGTGGAAAAAACATTTGCGGGTTTTTTCAAGATATTTTGAAAATTACACGCTTGCAGTGAAGGGCATAATATTAAACATAAATTTTGTTGATATTGTTTTAAAACCGGCAATAGCCGAGTATATTATGTTTAAGGTCATCTTGTAACACCACAAATCATGCCCATAGATCACTCGGTGATGAAATTTTTATTGAATAGTTTAGTATGCTTTTGATTTCTTTTTCTTCTCTTGTGTGAGTTGGCTGCATTATAGCCGGGATAGACCGACTATAGAGTTCTAACTTATTTATTTTAAAGAAAAAAACGAATAAGTGCAAAAAATGCATAGCAAAGCTGATACAGATAGTGCAGGTTCTTTAGAGCAAACATGGAACGTACAGTTTCATTCTACCAACAATAATACTCATATACATATACATATACATTTTCAGCTAATTTGCTTACATTTCATACAAAAATTTTTTTCCACAAGAAAAACATAAACGCTTATTTCTTTTGAAATCAAATTTATTTCAACAAGTTTTTGTTTTTGTAATTTTTGGTTAGGCATTTGCTCGTATATCCACTATCAAATACAGGTTTCACAAAAAGTGGCATATACGATGAATTGATAATTTTTCTTTGAATGGAAAAAACTGTGTTACTTGAAGAATTTTCCTCGTTATAAGAAATTTTTTATTTAAAACAATTAAAAATAACACTTTTTATATAAAGAGAAAAGATTGAAACATTTTCAATGCGCAATTTGTTTGATATATCGTGTTCAACTTAAGAATTCAATTTCTCAAAAAAATTTTTTTTGTGATACACGAGGAGTTAACTCCGGGACGACGATATGTAAGTTTAAGTAATTTTTAAGGCGTGCCTGGAGAATTTTAAAGCCATTAGGGTTCCCATTTACCGACTATTAATAAATTTTTTAATGAAAACCACTCCTTTGCCACGCCCAATTTTCCAATTATTTTGAATTATAATCTGAGGCTTAAATATACGCTCAAATTCCAAATTTCATTCAAACATTTCGAAAAAGCCAGATTTTCGGCCAGTTTTGGGATTTTTGTAACAGACCCTTGTGCTCGAAGGTACTCCTAATAATGAACTGATCAAGAAAATTTTTGGGGAGGATGTTTATGGCTACAAAGTAAGCATAAGGGTCAGAATACTTGAATTCAGAACAAACAAAATTTTTGGTCTGCGATTTTGACCGTTTTTGACTTAATCGATAGCTGTTTGAGGAAGAAATTTTCTCAATAAGTTATAGGTAAAAAAAATGTTTTTTGCAGTAGATATAAGTAATTGAACTTTTAGACTACTTTTTTTCAAAAATTCATAACTCCCGAACGGTGCAATCGATTTTGATGTTTTTTACGTCAAATTAAAGCTAATTAGTTGAAATTTCAAAATATTTTTTTTTTTACTTTTTAAAAAATAAAAATTTTTTTATTGTTTATAAAAAATTTTTTATAAAGAATTCATTTTTAATAATGTTCTCGGCCTGTAAAAAATCTGAAAAAAATTCGGTGCATGTATTGAACTGTGGAGAACCTAAATCCGTTGAAAAAACGATGGAGAAATGATTAGTTTACCAGCTATATCGAAAATTCTGCAGTCGCGCATAGCCATTTTCGTACTTGACTCTGGTCGCACCGGCCACGCAGAGGATATTCGCCGACTCGCTGCGCGTATTTTCTTTCTACCCGCTCATGAACTCATTAAGTTTTTATGATCGTCTTTTTAGAAATAACACAAGTAAACACGATTTTTGTGTCTGACTTCTGTATATCAGATCCGACTACTTTTACCTTAGTAAGGAAAATCATTTTTTTTTGTAAGTTTGATTTTGTGGTCAGGAGGAAGGTAATTGAAATTTTCGCGTCAATTTCTAGACTTTTCCCAAAATCTAAGGAAGTATGTATGTGTTTTGAATTTTATGTACCTTGCTTAAAAGACGAAGAATGCACCTTAACATCGATGTATCATATGTTTCAATCAAAGTCTTACTTCAAGATCTATGGGCATTCAAATTTGAAAAATGAGTTTTTTGACTTTTTTTGGAAAACTTTCATTTTGATATATTTATTCGGTAAAAATTCTGAAAATCATTTTTTGGCTTTAAAACAATAACTGCGTATTTTACGTTTCCAAAATGTTATGGTATGCTGAAATTGGTAGAAAATTGTAGAAGTGATAAGGAGTTTTCCGACTCTACTCAAATTAAAAATGCTTGAGGCAAAAATCGTCGAACATGTTTTTCAAACCGCTGCAACGCTGCCGACGTCTAATTGCGTTGAAACAGAAAATAATGATTATTTTGTGTTTTTTGACCAAAAAAATCACACACAAAGAGTAATGCTACTACTAATGTGAAAAATATGCCAAACTTATTCTCAAATGGCTGGCTTTAAGGAAATACCATGATTTAAATTTGCACAAATTTTATTCGAAACTCAACATTTAATGATTATTTTCTAGTTTTATTTAAAATTTAAAAAAAAAAACAACTTACTTTAAATTTTTATTTTTGAATTCAACAATAAAGATTTTTTTAATTTTTTTTTTACTCGAAAAATAAAACTCATTTTCTGAGTTTTATAATATTCTTTTTAAATATTTAAATATTCTCTTTTAAAAATAAAACTCAACCGGCGTTTTCGCCGAGATGGATAGACCAATTTTTATACCCAGCGTAAGCGGGGTATATTAGTTTTGTGCGAATCTTGTAACAGGGAGAAATAAGCTCCGGAGATATAGACATATATATATAGAAATGATCAGGATCAAAAACTGAATCGATTTAGACATGTCCGTCTGTCCGTCCGTCCGTCCGTCCGTCCGTCTGTCCGTCCGTCCGTGGTCGGATCTCCTCCGAAACGGCTGGACCAATCAAGTCTAAATTTGGCACACAGGTATATCGGGATCCAAGTATGATCCTAAGTAAAAACGGGAGACATCCGCCCACTGCCACGCCCACAAATGAATATAATGTGTTTTCAGTAAAATGCTTGTAACTTGCGAACCACTCAACACATTCCATTGATATTTGGTGTACTGGTAAATTACGAAAAGGGACATATCCTGGAAAAAAATGGACGCCGCCCTCCGTGAGCCACGCCCACAAATAAGCCCACAAATAAGGGCTTATCGTAACTTGTGAAGTAAAAGGCGTAGAAGCTTCAAATTCGCAACATAGGTTGAACAAGGCGAATGAAAGGTGTAGGAAAAAAAATTAATATGGCCCGCCCACTGCCACGCCCACAAATAGAGAATTTTCGTAACTTCCGAAGTAAAAGGCGTAGAAGCTTCAAATTCGCAACATAGGTTCACCAAGGCGAATGAAAGGTGTAGGAAAAAATTGTATGTGGCCCGCCCACTGCCACGCCCACAAATGAAGATTTTTCGTAACTTCCGAAGTAAAAGGCGTAGAAGCTTCAATTTCGCAACATAGGTTCACCAAGGCGAATGAAAGGTGTAGGGAAAAATTTTATGTGGCCCGCCCACTGCCACGCCCACAAATGAAGATTTTTCGTAACTTCCGAAGTAAAAGGCGTAGAAGCTTCAATTTCGCAACATGGGTTCACCAAGGCGAATGAAAGGTGTAGGGAAATAATATATGTTGCCCTCCCACTGCCACGCCCACAAATAGAGAAGCAAATCATAGTGCGCTCATAATGTCGGGACGCTGGGTATTTCAAAGTCGGGCTTGACCGACTTTAGCTTTCTTACTTGTTATATATGTCCTTGGACAGCCTTTTACATTTTTTTTTACACCCAGCTTTAATTTTTAAATGTACGTGAAACTGTTTCGGAAATATTTGGGTTTAAGTGCTTGTACATTAGATATGGCCTTAAAAAGGACTTTTTGGAATTTCTTTGGTAGGGGTCCTCAAAAACTTTTTATAAAATTGGTCCGTACCACAGTATGATTTCAGCGGAAAAAATATGATTTTTTGACCATCCCATTCTTATGATTTAGCGACTTAATTTAACACAGAAATATCTAAATAAAAAAATTCATTACTGTTTTTTCAAAAAACATAATTTTTTTATATAAAAATATTGTCAAATTGGTTAGAATTTTTTTCGGACTAAATCCAGCATCGTTACTTTATACCGTAGTCACACATAGGCTAAATCACGTGATTTAGAACTCATTCGTTATTTAGAGCTAAATCACGTCAGTTTGCGTAATATAGCCATACAAAAAATGTCAAACTAAATCCCGCTGTTGACGTGATTTAGGTTAAATCAAGCACTAAACTACGCAAAACTGAAATGCAGCTCTTCGTTTTCATCGAAATATCGATAGTTTTAAGCAAAACAACTGACACAATTGCAAAATAAGTCAAAAGTTGGAAGGAAACAGTTGCATGCGGAAATTCGATTGAGAAGGTTGTCCGTGCCTTGTTCGCGTTATGAGCTGGCTCCAATCGCCAAGTGTAGCTCACATCAGAAGCCTGACGACGGTCATTTAAACGTGTTATAACCTTAAATTTCAATACATCGAAACTAATCCTGATTAAGGATCTGACCCTGTTCATAGCTAAGTCTAAACGTGTGTCAAGGAGGAATAGAAGTACTCAATGGCACTCGTATTGGACAAGTTCAACAAAGATAAATCGTTCTAACCTAACAAATTCGAAAATAATCCTGACGACGGTCATTTAGACGTTCGATCCTTTACATATTGCAAAAGTTCTATCCTGGCATATGTGGACCTAACTGTGTCCCTGCCATTTATATTATAGTCAAAAAAAAAAAAAGTTGGAAGGAAAAGAAAACGCGAATTTAAAAATCGAAACAAATGGTCGGAAAGCAGCGAAATTGCTTTGATCGAACTTTGGGTGAGCCATATTGACCAATTACGTGTTTCCCGTAAAAATGGGCACATATATTCGGAAATGGCTGCCGAAATGAAAAAGTTTGGCTTCTCTTGTAGTGCAAAAGAGGTCAAAACTAAGCTCCAAAATCTCACTGCAAAATATAGGTAAGTAAATAACATGAATCAAAGAAAACAGAATACACATTGGTCAGCTCTTTTATGTTTCCAAATCGAACTGATGTGGTCAATGATGAACGCGTAGTCTTGTTTTCTTGCATTGATGGGTTAGGCACGTATATCTTTTTTACATTCCGAGGGAACAAATCTGATCGAACTTTCCTGATTTTTGTGAATGACAAAAATATTTTTAGTGCATAAAAATTTGAAAAAATCCGAAAGCATTCGTTCCGTCTAAATGCAGAATCGGCACGATATAGAAGTTTTTTAAAAACATATCCTCGTTATTTGACCAATATGTTTGATTTGCCTTACTGCAGGAAAGAAAAAGCTCGTATAGGACCATCTGGAGGCTCACCATCGGAATGGCCTCTATATTCACAAATTAATAACATTTTGGGTGGCTATAAATTTTATCCAGCGGAATTGTTTACGCAAGACAATATAGGTATCGTTCATTCGTTTTCATTTTTATACATAAAGAGATAAATTGTTTTTAATTGATAGATTCGTCTTCCTCAAGCTCAATTTCACCATCTGAGCAATGCCTTTCTGCAAAAGCTTCAGATTCTCAGTCCTCATCGACACCGTCATCGTCATCATATTCATCTTCATCAGAATTGCCGACTTGTTCCAAATCTTCGCCCAACACTCCTCTCAAAGAATCTGCAAAGAAGAATATGTGCAAAGAGATCTTAGAGGAAATAAAAAAGGGAAAAATCGAAAGCTAATCAATAGGGAGAGAAATCAAAGAAAACCGGGAAGCTATGATTAAACAAGAGGAAGCAAGAAGTAAAATGGTGAAGGAACTGCTAGATTCCACTGTCGCCATGCAAGAGGCATTTGTTGATTACTTAAAAAGGAATTGAATTTTTTTTTATACAGGGTGTCCCAAAAATCTGTGCAAAATTTAACCAGGTGATAGCTAAGGTCAAGAGGAACTATGTTTGTTCTTGCGAAATTTGTCTAACAGAAACCACTTAATTTTTAAACATTTTTCAATGAGAATTAATACGGTAACAGTTATCCAAATTTCGCAAGAACAAAGATAGTTCCTCTAGACCTTAGCTATCACCTGGTTAAGTTTTGCTAAGAGCTTTGGGACACCCTGTTGATTGTTTTACGTCCACCGAAATTGTGATGAAGTCTTTTTACATTTTAAGTTTTCATGCTGTGACATTTGAATTTATAAGTCAGCTAATTTTTTAAATACGATGAATTCGTTTTGGTTTTAGTGTGGTATGCAATACTATTAAAAGCACAAGAAATAAAAATGTTCTTACATAAATATAATGAAATCG
Source organism: Chlorops oryzae (assembly GCA_020466095.1). Lineage (NCBI taxonomy): Eukaryota > Metazoa > Arthropoda > Insecta > Diptera > Chloropidae > Chlorops > Chlorops oryzae. The sequence continues at coordinate 77,543,366 of CM035806.1, forward strand.
CTTCTAGAATTTTTCCGGCATTAGATTCTGAGTCATTCAAAACTGAAATGCTTTCAGGATTTTTACGGCTTCGTTCTTCTTGTTGCTGCGCAGACAGCCATTTCGTCTTCAGTCTAACGTTAATGTCTTTTAAAAAGTTGTGTAGGGCACAGCAGGTCTTTATTTTTAAAGGAGCATTGTCAATTCTGTTGTCGATTCCTTTACCAACTCGCCGGAAGCGTGCTTTTTAATGGCCGAAGGCATTTTCCACAACACGCCTACATTTTGATAGCATGTAGTTGAAGTGTTTTTCTCTTTCGTCTTGATCCACTTGAAATGGAAAGGGCTTCATTAGATGTTCAGATAAACGAAATGCCGAGTCGCCCAACACTAGAATTTCGTCCTTCAAAGTCAAATTTTCGCGCTGCGACTTAAGTGCAGACCTTTCAAATACTTGGGAATCGTTGCAAGGCCCTGGACTTCCAACGTTTGAATAAACAAATTTGCATTGAGCATCCACTAATGTAAGAAGATTGGTCGAGTACCACCCCTTATAGTTGTAGTAGTCAACTGCTTCTTGCTTGGATGGACGAACCTCGATGTGACACCCATCTGAAAAATAATGTTTAGGTATTTTCAACATTCTGGTACGAAATTCTTACCTATTGCTCCGAAACATTGCGGAAAACCAAGAATTTCAAAGTCCTTTATATTGCTTTCGATTTGAGCGTTAGTAAGAGAGAAATAGTTCATGAAAAGAATTCGCAGGCACTTCCATGCCTTTTCGCAAAACTCCAATACAACTTGGCTTACTGTCGACTTACCCACACCAAAAAGTTTCGCTATAGTGCGATATTCCGCAGAGGACCCAAGAGCAAACAAGGCAATTGCAATTCGTTTTCTTAAAGAAATTGCCGAACGCATTGGTGTATCCTTTTTTCCAGAGACTTCAAAAGGACGCATAAGGTTTCGAAAGAGCCTCGAGTCATTCAAAAGCTTTCCTTAAAGAAAATCTCATCACTGAGCTGACAATCACTTTCCCAAAATGTCTTGCTTCGTTTCTAGGAATTCCTCTTTATTAATTCATAATTTTGCAATATTTTATAGACTTAATTTACACTAGCACGATCGAAACTTTTTCGAGTCATCAAAAGAAGCTGCAATTGCCAAAACCATTTGCCGCCTTTTCATCAAAAACATTAGCTTTTTTAAAATAACTTCTTTTTGGGGTAAGCGTACCAGTTCAATTCTTGCCAACTCGTTGTCGTCACGCAAAAATTCATCCAATACATTATTCAATTGTATAAAATTGTTATATGCTAATGTCCACTTTGTTATTTCCATTTTCGCACACACAATTTAAAAAACAAACGCAATTCTCTTCTTTTTGTTAGCAAAAAAAAAATCAGCTGCTAGCTGTCAAATTAAATTACTTTGCCTACAAGTGAACACTTGTGATTTAGTGTTAAATCATCTCGCTATATCACGTTATATAGCCCATGTGTGACTATGATATAATATGGCATTCAGACGGCATCGAAATCCCGGGATTTCGGCACTTTTGAGGATTTCAGCCGATATCCAGTCGAAATCCAGCGGATTTCCCATACAAATGAATTTCAAATGAAATCCGCTCAGAAATTGGATTTCAACGAAATCCCAAGAGAAATCCGGAACAAACTGAATGCAACTCTGTGTTTTTCGATATGTATCGAAGAAATGCTGCAACACTACTGTCAAATTTTGAAAAAACTAAAGTAAACAATGCTGCCACACATAAACGAAAAATTCCCTACAAACTAAAAAAAAATCCCCACAAGTCTTTACGTTTTTCCCTACCACAAATATCGTTATATTTTTTTTAAATAATATGCTTCTTGCATACCAAAATGTATGAGTAGCCATGAATATGGTAGGCAAATATTTTTGAGAATCTTTCAGGGTAGTCTGGAACTCCGAATCGTACTAGTCATTTGAAATTTGGTTTTTTTTTTCTTCAAAAATTAAGTTTTTTTGTTGTGGTTCAAGTAAAAATGATTTCATTAAAAATATGCATAGGCCTAATCTTGTAGCGGTAAATAAAACAGTTTTCAATTTTTTCAAAAAAGCCTATACAAATACTATTTCAATTTTCAAATTTGTAGACTATCGACGCTTAACGATAGCTTCGACCGAACTTTTTCATATAAACACAGGTTGGCATAGTTTTTATTTTGTCTTTTTAATTTTATGACAACCAAATTTATACAAAATTTATTAAATATTTTGGAATACATCACAAATTCCGTACATTTGCCGATTTTAAGAAATCTGTACTTTTCTCCCTATAAGTCATTTATTGTTTAAAGAATCCCTAAAAATGTTGAAGGAAATTTCCCTACAATTCGCAGCATTACAAACAGATGAATGACTGTCAAACTAAATCCTCTCAATGGCGATATTGTCGTGTGAACGCTTGGATTTCGATATGGATTTCACGAAATCCAAGTGCCGAAATCCCGGGATTTCGATGCTCGTCTGAATGGCATATTAAATGTGATATTTTATTAAAACTAAGAGTTTGATTTTTAAAAAGAATTCAAAATTTTGGCATTTTATTGAATAACGAAGCGGAGGGAAGCTATCAAAAATTTTACCTCGGTGACGGCTTTCTTACTTTCAATGGATAAAAAGTTTATATACTTTGTCATACTTTGTCCTCTAGTTAATAAAAAATGAATGGGTTGAGTTTCTCCTAACAATTCATAAAAAAAAATTTTGCGTATACTTGCGTTTGTCTCGATTAAGTCCATTTTTATACCCAGCGTAATCAGGGTATATTAGTTTTGTGTGAATGTTGTAACAGCTACTAACTAAGCTCCGCAGATAACGACATATCTATATATTACACTGTGCGACATTTTTTCGGTGAATTTTAGGGTTGGGATTTGATAGTGTATCATAAATAGAGCGTGTATTTTTAAGAATTTATAAAATTGAAGCGTACTTTATGGGGCAAAAAATTTGTTCAATTTACATAAAGTTAAGATTCAAATCGATTTTTAGCCTATTTAAGACATTTTCAAAGCTAGGAAATCCCCTTGAAGTTCGGATTCGCTACTTATTTCCAAAATGGTGATAAGAAAAAAAATATCCCCCCCCCACAAAGTATGCTTCAAATTTATAAATGCTTAAAAATACACGCTCTAATCATAAAAGTATATACTTGGAAAAACATTAACTTCTGCATCATTACTTTTTTCAAATTGGCTGCTAATAAGACAACGGGAGCGTATTTTTCACAGTTTTCGCCCATTCTTCAACATTTGTGGAAAATAACTTATACTATGCATATACAAATAAAAGTTCACACATGTGGATCCGATGCTTTCATTCTCTTCTCTTCATATACCTGTGTGATATCGGCATCCGAGTATGATCCTAAGTTCAAATGAGAGACATTCGCTTACAGCCACAAATTTAGATTTTTACAACTTCCGAAGTAAAAAGCGTAAGAAGCCAATAATGACAGGACGTTGGGTATATCGAAGTCGGTATTGACCGACCTTAGCTTTCTTACTTGTAGTGCCAAAAATCGTCGCGAAAATGTTTCAATATTTCGAGAAAAACACATTGCCTATTTTTGGGGTGTTGTAAGTTTTGGTCCTTATATAACTGTTTTTAATTAAATTTGCATTCGTTTTATTCGAAATCTTGGCCATGAATATAGTTATTTTTGTTTTCTTTTCCGGTACCGGGCATCTTTGCTCATGATCTGACTCCTTTTTGTACAAACCTTTGTGTTTGTCTAAATGCCTTTTTAATTTCGCGATATAATTTTCGACGAATGTTTTACTGCGTATTTTGCACTCCGAAACGTGGTGACGAAGTTTTTCAATCGAAAGGAAATGGTTCAGAACCGTGAAAAGAATTTCTAATCAGTGTTGCAGTTTTTTTTTTTTTTGATAATCTGCCAGCAAAAAAACTCCCTAAATCCCTTTTTATCTTGGCAGATTATCCAGAAAAGAAATAGTGCAACACTGATTACATATTATTTTCATGGTTCGGAACCATTTGCGCTGGGTTGACAAATTTTGTGCATACCCAAAGGGTGATTTTGCGATTTTTCTCCGATTTTTGGTAAAAATTTTTGAATTTTGCAGCGGAAAAACGGTATCAAGTAGTTCGTGGATATGAGGACGTTGTTTAGTTATAATCTTTCTATATTTGCATCAAAAAATTTTGATAAAATGTTTATTGCCTTGGGAGCTATAGGCGATATAAAATAAAATATGATAAAAAATGCGTCAAGTTTTAAGAACTTTTGCAATTTGAACCTACTAGATAGAGTTTTTTCGGGTCGGTTTGTACTAAAACTATTTAAAATGAGTTCAGAGCTATAAATTGCGGTAGAAAGGAAATTAAAATATTGAACGGACTACGAGATGAAGCCATAAGTAAGCGAGTAATTTAATTCTCGGCCGCACTTTTTAAAATCTATTTAAAACAAAAGTAGAGGTGACTTGACGAAACTGAGTATGAGGCGTTGTTATACTCACCGAGCACTGTCAAAAAAAGTCGTCAAATTTTTGTTTACAAAACATGACCTCTAAAATGTCGCACAGTGTAATACACTTAACATTCATGTGAATATTGTTGGCCCTATTAAGCCCACTCAATATAATTTTTTCGACAACGTTTTTTTTTTTTCACAATACAACAAAGCTAGGGGTTTTCTACCAACCTTTTTATTTTGAATAAAGTCCGACTTTTGGTATGACATGAAGACTTTAAAAAATTATCAACAACTTTTAGAAAAACTTTGTTCTTCTTCTCACGCAAAATTAGATCAACACGTTGTTTTCATTTCTGCCGACTTTGTTGGACGATTACTGTTCACTCAGCTACGCTATCGACGCAATTTTTGCTTTGTGAAGTAAATATGAACGCTTTAGAACATGCAAAAAATCATTATGCTGGGAGTGTTAGAAATTTGTTTTCTGAATTTCGGGCCTTATTAAGACTTTGGCCTTATTTGGGTGAAGTACCTTATATTTAAAGTTTCATCGCAATCAGACGTCGGCAGCGCACTATGGGCCACGAATCGAAAAAAGCGGCCATAATTCGAATTATTGATTGAATGTTATGAAATTTGCTATATAGAAGTTTTGAATACTAGGAACAAAAAATATGATAAAAATTTTGTCAAAATCAAAGTGGGCGTGGCACCTCCCATATAAATGGAAAACCTATTTTACGCAATTTCCGTGGGATTTGCATGAAAATCGGTATATAAAGGCTTTGAACACCACTGATGAAGATTATGGTAAAAACCTTCTCAAAATCAAAGTGGGCGTGGCACCTCCCATATAAATGGAAAACCTATTTTACGCAATTTCCGTGGGATTTGCATGAAACTCGGTTATATAAAAGGCTTTGAAACACCACTGATGAAGATTATGGTAAAAACCTTCTCAAAATCAAAGTGGGCGTGGCACCTCCCATATAAATGGAAAACCTATTTTACGCAATTTCCGTGGGATTTGCATGAAACTCGGTATATAAAGGCTTTGAACACCACTGATGAAGATTATGGTAAAAACCTTCTCAAAATCAAAGTGGGCGTGGCACCACCCATATAACTTTGGGAATATTCTCATATTTCTCAATTTGTGGGGCGCCTGAGTGTCATCTTTTGTATTGACTCATGGGAAATAGCATAGCGCGCTCTCCTTTTATACTGCTTACCAGAAATAACCGAGCGCACTCACGCACGCACACGTGACACTGCAATTTGCGCTGAAAACAGAAGGGCAGCAATATGATCGAAATTTGTTTTTTGTACCAACTTTGTGTAAGAATTACAGCTACAAATCTGAATATGGGCAATTTTGGGCTTATTTTTCGTAAAGTGCATTTTATTTTGAAGCAATCTACTTATTTGTTTTTTTTCTTTTGGGCGGTACTTAGCAGTATTAACAAACGAAAGTAGCCTCTATGTGAAAAAATTCAGCCATTGCAATTTATTTTTGTCTGCCATTTTGTTTTTAAATGCGTTAGAAATAAAAAAAAATTTTTATTTGTTTATTTAGTTCCTCTTATTCGAAAACTTATAGCTTCATAAATGAATTTTCAAGCATTATGTAAAAAACTTTTTATTTTCTCCTAAAATCTGCATTGAATAACATAAGCGATTTACAATATGTAAAAAGCTGTGTAGGTCGTAATTTAAATCTAAAAAATTTCAAATTTTACTATAAGCTGCTTCCAATATTACTGATTCGAACTAAATTTTTTTTTTTTCAAAAACTCAATGTTGGTTTATGGCCGCTTTTTTCGGTTCGTGGCCCATAGTGCAGCGGTTTGAAAAACATGTTCGACGATTTTTGCCTCAAGCATTTTTAATTTGAGTAGAGTCGGAAAACTCCTTATAACTTCTACAATTTTCTACCAATTTCAGCATACCATAACATTTTGGAAACGTAAAATACAGTTATTGTTTTAAAGCCAAAAAATGATTTTCAGAATTTTTACCGAATAAATATATCAAAATGAAAGTTTTCTAAAAAAAGTCAAAAAACTCATTTTTCAAATTTGAATGCCCATAGATCTTGAAGTAAGACTTTGATTGAAACATATGATACATCGATGTAAAGGTGCATTCTTCGTCTTTTAAGCAAGGTACATAAAATTCAAAACACATACATACTTCCTTAGATTTTGGGAAAAGTCTAGAAATTGACGCGAAAATTTCAATTACCTTCCTCCTGACCACAAAATCAAACTTACAAAAAAAATGATTTTCCTTACTAAGGTAAAAGTAGTCGGATCTGATATACAGAAGTCAGACACAAAAATCGTGTTTACTTGTGTTATTTCTAAAAAGACGATCATAAAAACTTAATGAGTTCATGAGCGGGTAGAAAGAAAATACGCGCAGCGAGTCGGCGAATATGCTCTGCGTGGCCGGTGCGACCAGAGTCAAGTACGAAAATGGCTATGCGCGACTGCAGAATTTTCGATATAGCTGGTAAACTAATCATTTCTCCATCGTTTTTTCAACGGATTTAGGTTCTCCACAGTTCAATACATGCACCTAATTTTTTTTCAGATTTTTTACAGGCCGAGAACATTATTAAAAATGAATTCTTTATAAAAAATGGTTTATAAACAATAAAAAAAATTTAATTTTTTAAAAAGTAAAAAAAAATATTTAGAAAGTACAACTAATTAGCTTTAATTTGACGTAAAAAACATTAAAATCGATTGCACCGTTCGGGAGTTATGAATTTTTGAAAAAAAGTAGTCTAAAAGTTCAATTTTTTTTTACCTATAACTTATTGAGAAAATTTCTTCCTCAAACAGCTATCGATAAAGTCAAAAACGGTCAAAATCGCAGACCAAAAATTTTGTGTGTGCTGAATTCACGTATTCTGACCCATAATTGCCTACTTTCGTTCAAGTCCCATTTGAATTTCGGGGGTAGGACACATGTTCAAATATAAAATTTCATTAAAATATCTTGGAAAACTTCGATATTACAGCAGTTTTTGTGATTTTTGCAACAGACCCTAGTAGTGAAGGTACCCCTAAAAAGGTCCACTCGGGTCCATTCTCGAACTTAATCTTACTCATGTCCCCGTGCGAACGCGTACCAAATTTCGTCAATATAGCTCAACTCCTTCGATAAGGAAACTGTATGCAAACAGACGGACAGACAGACGGACAGACAGACGGACAGACAGACGGACGGACATGTCTAAATCGAATCTCCTGGTGACGCTGACCATACTTGTGTCTATATACAGGGTGTCCCGTAGGTGAGTGCTTTTTTTTTTACAGGGATGGTAGGGGAGGTCACGACGAACAAAAAATCGTATGGGTGGGGGGGGTCCCAAATGCACCCCTGAGGAGTTATAGGGCCTTAAAGTTTTCTGGCACTAAGTCCAGAAAAACAATTCTCCCACGCTAGTGGCTTACTGTAGAAAAAAATTGTAATGCGGTTTGAAAGCCAATTGTACAGGCTTTTGGGCAAAATTGAATTGATGGTCAAAACTGCAGTTATTGTGTGAAAAATAAACGCTCAAAGTCAAAAATTCTGAAAAAATTTTCAATTATTTTACTTTGGGAGCCATTTTGGTATGGAAAAGGTCCAATTAAGACATGCTTTTTTAATTTTTTTTAAATCTTCGATCAATTTACTTCAAATCTGTGGTACATTTGTTATACCTTATTTGCGGTTTAACCATCGAAAAAATGGGATTTAAAAACGAACTTCAACTTTTTTTATGATGATGAAATTCTTAAAATAGCAATCTTTGGCTTACAATGGCCAGCCAGCAAATTCTTATTTAAGACAAATTTTGGTTTAAAATTATACGTACTTTTATTGGAAAAATTGGTAATTTTTTGCTGAGATTATTTAAATTGATTTTAAAAAAAGTTCAAGTTCGTTTTTAAATCCCATTTTTTCGATGGTTAAACCGCAAATAAGGTATAACAAATGTACCACAGATTTGAAGTAAATTGATCGAAGATTTAAAAAAAAATTAAAAAAGCATGTCTTAATTGGACCTTTTCCATACCAAAATGGCTCCCAAAGTAAAATAATTGAAAATTTTTTCAGAATTTTTGACTTTGAGCGTTTATTTTTCACACAATAACTGCAGTTTTGACCATCAATTCAATTTTGCCCAAAAGCCTGTACAATTGGCTTTCAAACCGCATTACAATTTTTTTTCTACAGTAAGCCACTAGCGTGGGAGAATTGTTTTTCTGGACTTAGTGCCAGAAAACTTTAAGGCCCTATAACTCCTCAGGGGTACATTTGGGACCCCCCCCTCCCATACGATTTTTTGTTCGTCGTGACCTCCCCTACCATCCCTGTAAAAAAAAGCACTCACCTACGGGACACCCTGTATATATTTTAAAGTCTATCTCGACTGGTTCTGGCTATTACACACAACCACACAAACCCAAACGGCACAGAGTGCTTCGGGTATAAAAAAAAACATTTGAAGTCAACCAAATTCGAAAAACTTTTTCCCTTAATGTGTCAATCGCGACGATTTAACGCCAGACGAAAATTCCCATCTAAATTCAGTGAACGCGTTAAGAAGATAACAAAATAAGCAATGTTCCATGAAATAACTGCAGGAAGTACAAAATTGAAAATGGAATTGGTGAGCCAATATGTAATGTGTCTGCCTATCTTATGCTAGACTTCAATTTCACTTTTTCAACAACACACCAATGATGACACCAATTCATTTGCATTTGCTTTTTGTTCCCGCATTTTCACAGTTTTTCCGGTCGACAATGTAGACTCATAGACACGGGGACACGCAGACATAGCTATACAGGTACAAAGACCCTGCAGGAAATGTCAATAGTGAATCTATACTCTTTCACTAATGACCGCGTCGACAGTACTACTGACCAGCTATACCCGCCGCAATGCTTTGCGCTATAGACATTTAACATTGAGTTGTCATTGAATGTCGACAGTAGACCGAAAATCTATTGACGAACTAGTGACGTCGGTACTATTATGTAGACAAAAGGAGTACTTTTTCGCTAGTCACCAGTAATTAATTGTGGGACTCATGCAGCTTCGCAAATTGTGGGAAATGAGAAATTTGTCACACAACTGTCAAAATTTATATGAAAATTTACGATGGGAAAAGTTGCGAAGGCATTTGCGAAGCTGCATGAGTACCACTAATATATATATTTATACTTTCCGCTTTCAATAAAATTAGCATGCATTTAAGTTTTAACGAGTCTTACTTGTTCAATTTTGCGGCACATTTTACAAGGAGACACGTTGTTGACATGGTCAATGGAGATGAACTATATCTCTTGACAGTATAGTTTCTCTAATGACACCGCCTATAAATACTGTTGACGTTGTCACTAGTTCTCTTGTCTATATTGACGTCAATATAGACATGGGGCCATATGGCGACAGACTTCCTGCAGGGGATAAATAGATCCATAGGTAGTTATCGATGCATGTAGATACATGTTGAAGGGCCAAATGAATTTATTTGCTTTCGTAAATGTGTCACACTTCAAGCTGATTTAACAATTTTCTTTTGTTTTTACAGATGAAAGAGACCTGAAAGCTATTAAAATTAATTTCGTATTATCGCTTCGGGTTGTTTTTTTTCCCCTCCACCCTCCACCATGGAACGGTTGATAAGACTCTTGATCCAGTTAGACCGTTAGCTGCTGCTAACTATATGCACAGGTGATACATTCTACCTGGCCTGTCAGTTGTTCCGTAAGTCAGACGTTGGATCTTCAGCGATATAGAACAATCTCATACGCCTAAAATATGAGAACATAATACCCAGAGCTAGTGAATTTGATACACCGGCAATTTGGTTACTTCCAAAGCCAATTCGGAACATCTCCCTAAAGCGGATAATTTTCTTGACTATGGGTAGAATCGTTTGCAGAATTATTTCGCTAGAGCTCTCTGAAGGCCGTTTTGATTCCTCGCATCTCGAAGAGTCGATGAAACCCCAATAACCATACCCTGTGCGCGCCTCGACGCCCACCAGACTTTCCACTGTTTATCAAACACTGATTTTACCGGCATTTGTTATTCTTAATTATACCCGACACACTCTGTGTCGAGGGTATGTTGCGTTTGTGTGGTTGTGTGTAACACCCAGAACCAGTCGAGATAGACCATACAAGATATATATAGAAATGATCAGCGTCACCAGGAGATTCGATTTAGCCATGTCCGTCTGTCTGTCCGTCTGTCCGTCTGTCTGTCCGTCCACACAAACGCAATATATGTATGTACTAGAGTCCGACCGAAGTCAAAATTTTCAACCGAAACCGAATATTCGGTTTTTTTAAAGATTCGGTGGCCGCACCGAAACCGAAACCGAAACTTTTCAAACCTGGGAAACAAAACTAATTTTATTGTGAGCTAGTATATGAATTTACAATATATTCACCGTTAGTTTTCGAGATATAGGCCTGTAAAAATTGATGAAATGAAAAATAAGCTTTTTTTGCATGCAATGTTTCGAATAAAAAAATTGTTTTCAAAAAATAAATAGTAACGGTTTCTAAAGAAAATTTATTGAGCTATTCAAGGATGCAAAAAAAATCAAAAACAAATATTTTTTTTCAGTGTAGCACTGGTGGTGAAATGGTTAAAACACAATTACAACAACTTGGACCTTTTTGAATTTTTTTTTAAATTTTTTTTCGAATTTTAGCTGCAGGTGTTAAGAATATATCATAAAAGTTTGAAATTGTGATCTGTATTAGTTTAGGAGGTACAAAGCATTGAACGTGCGTACCCAGCAATTTTCCCATAGCCCGACGCCTTTTACTTCGGAAGTTACGCAAAATCTTCATTTATGGGCGTGGCAGTGGGCGGGCCACATAAATTTTTTCCCTACACCTTTCATTCGCCTTGGTGAACCTATGTTGCGAATTTGGAGCTTCTACGCCTTTTACTTCAGAAGTTACGAACAATCTTCATTTGTGGGCGTGGCAGTAGGCGGGCCACATACAATTTTTTCCTACACCTTTCATTCGCCTTGGTGAACCTATGTTACGAATTCGAAGCTTTTACGCCTTTTACTTCGGAAGTTACGAAAATTCTCTATTTGTGGGCGCGGCAGTGGGCGGGCTACATAAATTTTTGTTCCTACACCTTTCATTTGCCTTGGTCAACCTATGCTGCGAATTTGAAGCTTCTACGCCTTTTACTTCACAAGTTACGATAAGCCCTTATTTTTGGGCTTATTTGTGGGCGTGGCTCGAGGAGGGCGGCGTCCATTTTTTGCCAGGAAATGTCCCTTTTTGTAGCTTACCAGCACACCAAATATCAATGAAATGTGTTAAGTGGTTCGCAAGTTACAAGCATTTTACTGAAAACACAATAAATTCATTTGTGGGCGTAGCAGTGGGCGGATGTCTCCCATTTTTACTTAGGATCATACTCGGACCCCGAAGGTATGCTTGTAAATTTTTACGGCAAAAATTTTCTTGTAGTTTTAAGTATTTTCCTGTGAAATTTCTTTCAAAATAGGATTTATTATTAACAAATTTTCACTATTTATCTCTGATATCGTGGTTACATGGCCATATCTTCAAGAAAAATGCAGATTATCAATTTCATAATTTTTCAGTGCATACCCTGCAGGGGCTCAATTCAAAGAGACTTTATACCAGACTTCAAACACAATTCGGCACGGGTTATCGTGATCCGATCCCAATAAAATTTATTATTTAAGCTTATAGGACCAAAATGAAAAAATTTAGGGGGTAAGCCTTAAAAAATTTTTAACTTTGTTTTTTAAGGGACACCCTAATATATATGTATATTAGGCTATATTATTAGCCCCAACCATTTATTCGATAAAAAAAACTCAGAAAAATCTTCACTTTGAAGATAAATCTTCACTTTTGGCAATGCTGACTGCACATTACTAATGCAAAAAAAACATAAGAGTTTTATGTGTAAAAAAAAAAAAATTCCGAACTCACAATGTTAAAATTAAGGCTTTTTCACTTTAAGTAGTTGTACAAAGTTTTGTTTCAAGTCTTTTGGTGTTTCCATAACAGTATGTATGTATGTATGTTGCAATGGAGTTTTTAAAAAACAAATTCTAAGCTTGGAACGTTACACTCCGTTTCGCCTGGGTCGGAAATCGATCCTCGGACCCTGGGATCAACAGCATAGCACGCATCTCCTACGCTATCCCAGAGCCCCTCCATAACAGTAACATGTGAAAATTTTTATTTTTCAAAACACTAAAATATGTTTGAAAGTTTCGGTTTCGGTTTCGGCCTTTTCCAAGCTAAAACCGAACCGAAACCGAAAATTTAGGACGATTCGGTGGCCGAACCGAAACCGAAACCGAAGGTTCGGTCGGACTCTACAATATACCCTTTACACAGAGTGTGTCGGGTATAATTACCCTGCAGTAATGAAATGTTTTCGGTGTAAAATGGACCGGACCTGGGTGAGTCCATATAGGACCGACCTGAAAATGATATGCACCGCGACCGACCCGGGGTGAGTCTCAATTGGACTCACCCTCGTCTAGTCCAAAAATAAGCGTAGGTGGGGTGAGTTCGTATAAACTTGTACTTATTGTTGTCTGTTTTAAGTCCTCAATCTGATCGTTGTGCTACCAAAGGCATGTTAGCTTGATGGTTAACACTCTCTCCTCGCAACCGAGAGGGTGGGAGTTCAAGCCCTTGCTCGTTTTAGAAAGAATTTTTTTTTCAATTACCTAAGATTTTTTGATGTTCATATTTAATTTTTTTTTTAACTTGAAAAAAAAGTCGGTTTTTACATGTTAATTGTTTTTTAAAATTTATTTTTCAATAATTTTTTTCTGTGAAAGTGAAAAATTCTTTACGCACGTTTCCCAAAAACTTGAGCAACCAAACACTCAAGTCAGCGTTTTGATCAAAGCATTAAACTTGCTTGTTTAGCGTAATGGTTAAGACACCAATTTACCAACCCAGAGTTCTGCGGTTCGAGGCTCGGCCGAGGCGGGCAAATCAAAAAGGAAATTATATAATGTCGTGTAACAAAAAGGTTTAAAAAAACAAAAAAGGCAAAATAAACAATATAAGAAAAAATTTTTTTTTCATTATTCATATCAAAATAAATATAAAAAAAAAGAACTCACCCTCATTTAAGGCCATATGGACCCACCCACAACCGACCCTAAGAGCTTTGAAAATGGACCGGTTGTTTTTCAATGACAGCGCTGTGGAAAAACGGGTGAGTTGAACGTATGAAAACGCGACCGGTCCTCACCTCTTTTGGACCGACCCCGGGTCGACCCGGGGTGGGTCCCAATTACTGAAGGGTATAGATTCAATAATGTTTTTATACCCGACGCACTCTGTGTCGAGGGTATATTGCGTTTGTGTGTAATACCCAGAACCAGTTGAGATAGACTATACAATAGGGCGGAGTGAAAAAAACTTTTTTTTGAATTTAAATTTTCCTGTGTTCTCAATCATTGACCCATAGTTAAAGAAGTGTTCATGCAAAATTTCAAGTTTCTAATTCAATTTCTTGAGGTGGCGCATTGAGCCTAAAGTTTGGGAAAATGGGATTTTTCCCCTTCAAACCGCTGTCACACGAAAAATATTGCTCCTAGCTAGACATAATGTTCCGTGTACCTTATTATTTTTTTACCCCGCATTTTTCTTTCTCAGGTCTTAAAGTTGTATCTCTACATATAAAAAAATTTTCCTAGTGAAATCCGGTTTTTTAAGGAAAAACGTTTTTGGCATTTCACAGGTTAATCTGACCTTGGACAGAAAAAACATCGAATACCAACCCTCCTTATTTTTAGCTCAGCAAACTTTTTCTCCTTGGTCACAAAGCTCTATCTCCACGATTTAAAGGACGTCCCGTATGAAAGTGTGAAAAGCTGCAGCTCTTGCTCTAAACGGACCTTATATTTGAAAAAAGCCATTTTTGCATAAGAAATAGAGCTTTATTTAAGATAAAATTAACACCGGATCCACAGTATTAATACTTAATATGACTAATGCAACTAATAACTTTTATATACATGTAATAAATTACCAAAAGAATCACGTTTTAGTGTCCGCAATGAGAAGCTTCAGCACTTTTTTGGCGGAAATAGTGATACTTCGTTTCAAAAACTGGTATTTCTTGCCTGGATTTAATCCTAGCACGAATAAAGCCATCTCTAGCCTCAGGTCCGCACACAGATAACGAAGCCTCCGATACAAGCTTGACGCATCGTTCTACTGCCTGAGTGTGGCAAGGATATTGTTCAATTTCAAGGAAATTACTTCCTGAAGATATATTTGAAATAATTGCCTTGTCGCTGTATTTCATTATAACTGGAGGTTCTGTTATCTTTTCTTTCGTCCAATGAATTATATCATAGTAATTTGACGCATCAATCTTTAGTTCTGGAAGCTGAAAGTTGCGAACTGTCTCGCCTTTAATCTGTTTTCTTGCCTCCACAACTCTCCGAAGAGAGATTTCCCTTACGTGTGATGAATCATCTTGTAACATAGCCAGCAACAAATTTTCTGGGTGAACGAAGAAAGCGTTTCTTTGAATAGTTTTTAAGACAATACTTTTTAAGTCATCTCGCAAATACAAACATCTTTTAACCATGTTAAAGACATGAATCGGACCATACTTACAGTTCGATTTTGACTTTATATCGAACCATGTTGGTGCGTAAACTTTCATAATGAAAGTGGCTAGTTCCTTCAAATTATTTGTCGGTTTAGCTGTTCCAACATACAAACGAAGGACCCTGTTTGCGCATGTCAACCATGGAGAATGGGCCAGTTTTCCTGGGTCTTTGTTAGCTAAGTTTGAAGGGACTTTACCAGCAGAAATAGCAACACACATCTGATACAGATAGTTTTGATCGGTGCTTAAAGAATCAACATTCAGATCCGGCAATTCAGTTGAGATTGATTGAAATGCATCGACTTTTAAGTCGACACACATGCCAAGCTTTTTTCCTATGCTGCCAAAAAAACTTTTTGGGCCTGATGTAGTACCGTCGAGATAAAAAAATAAATGGCGAAGTGGTAGCTCATTTGCATGTAATAAGCACACAAACCATTGTAGAGGTCGCTTAAGGTGTTTTTCTAGTAAAACAATGACTCCGCTTTTCCGTCCGGTGTTCACAGCAGTGCCATCGCATCCGATAGCCACCAAAGAAGAACGATATTCACATTTATTTTCAAGGAAGTCAACAATATTTTTCTCAATGGTAGTTGCTTTCCCCGAATCAATAGAAAGATGACCGATGTATTCAGAATCTGGCTCTGATATGATTGAGATATGTTCCTCAATAACAGTTTTCTGGTATGATGTATTGTAGGTCGTAGTCATAACCAAAGTCTTGTCTTTACGACCGTCAAAGTATATACCCGTTATACGTTTATTGTTATCTACAGATTGCAGGGCTTTACGTATTTTTTTCCGCTCTCGGCGTATTTTGCTTCGGTCTATTACCTTGGATGAGTTCTTAGTACTAATAAGATTCAAATCAAGTAACGCTGCGTTGACAATTAATGCCGCAGATCGATCAGAAATTCCAGTTCTATCACACGCAGTGGCAAAATTTTTCAGCTCACCTCTCATCTGTTGAGTTTCTTTTATAGATGGAGACGTTTCTGTTGGGCAAATCTCATCTCCGTCTTCATCTACATATGATGTTTCAGTCGAACTGCCAGATGTCGAAACTATAGCTGCGGTAGATGAAGAAGTACTTGGAGTGCTCAAAGATTTTTTCACAAACTCTTCATACTTAAGCTTCCTAATTTCACGTCGCCGCATAAATTGTGTCGTCACTTTATCCACATCACCAATGTACATTTGGCGGTCATTTCGTTGGTCTTTCAAGAAGTCTTCCTCAAGAGTGGGCACTTTAGTAGTACATTTGCATATTTCTCTGGATATACATTTACATTTTGCGATATCGAACAGCTTCTTCAAAGAGTCCTCATAAAAAATCTTTTTTTTTTTGTCACTGCGCAGTTTTTTGACACTTTTGTACTTTTTGTAGTACAAAATCAACCTAGAAACAACTTGTTGATGGCTGATAGTAGGAATAGATGCTTTTTCCCATATTTTTTCAATGTCAATAGCGACGATTTCGCACAAATCTTTCACTGCAGGGTCTTTTCCATTATTTACCTCCAGCGTATGCTGTCTTGTCCAAATGTAGTGTTTAATTACATCACAATACGTCGGCAACATATTACCTTTTAGCTTTAGTGGATCGCCAATAAGAGGACACCGCCAATCTTTCCGTGTTTTAGGCATTTTTGAATAAAGCCTACTTTTTCGCCGGTCGTGATTTTAAAGAAAATTTCTTAAGAAATCTTGCGTCTTTGTTCTCTTCTTTTGAATAATTCTTGAATGAAAAACATCTAGGAAACTAAAGATGGTACGAACCACAGTATCGAGTGTATCGATATTCGGGCACTATCGATTGTTTTCACTCTTTTTGTTTCCATCGTTAATTTGTTCCAAAGGTGCTTCCCCACTTGGCAAGTAAAGTATCAAGAATAATTTTTCTTGCTGAAAGTGCTTTTTGATCAACCACACTTGGCAAGTTAGAGCAAATTACTTGTTAAAAACGCTTTACTTGTCAAATGGGGAAACACCTAAACAATTAAAGTTTGCTGGTGTACTTAAATTTTAATACATTACCTTATTTTTTAAATAATAATAAAACCATGATTCTTAAGTATTAATACTGTGGATCCGGTGTTAATTTTATCTTAAATAAAGCTCTATTTCTTATGCAAAAATGGCTTTTTTCAAATATAAGGTCCGTTTAGAGCAAGAGCTGCAGCTTTTCACACTTTCATACGGGACGTCCTTTAAATCGTGGAGATAGAGCTTTGTGACCAAGGAGAAAAAGTTTGCTGAGCTAAAAATAAGGAGGGTTGGTATTCGATGTTTTTTCTGTCCAAGGTCAGATTAACCTGTGAAATGCCAAAAACGTTTTTCCTTAAAAAACCGGATTTCACTAGGAAAATTTTTTTATATGTAGAGATACAACTTTAAGACCTGAGAAAGAAAAATGCGGGGTAAAAAAATAATAAGGTACACGGAACATTATGTCTAGCTAGGAGCAATATTTTTCGTGTGACAGCGGTTTGAAGGGGAAAAATCCCATTTTCCCAAACTTTAGGCTCAATGCGCCACCTCAAGAAATTGAATTAGAAACTTGAAATTTTGCATGAACACTTCTTTAACTATGGGTCAATGATTGAGAACACAGGAAAATTTAAATTCAAAAAAAAGTTTTTTTCACTCCGCCCTACTATACATTATATATATACATAGATACGAGTATGATCAGCGTTACCCGGAGATTCGATTTAGACATGTCCGTCCGTCTGTCTGTCCGTCTGTCTGTCCGTCTGTCTGTCCGTCTGTCTGTCCGTCTGTCTGTCCGTCTGTCTGTCCGTCTGTTTGCATACAGTTTCCTTGTCGAAGGAGTTGAGCTATATTGACGAAATTTGGTACGCGTTCGCACGGGGACATGAGTAAGATTAAGTTCGAGAATGAACCCGAGCGGACCATTTTTAGGGGTACCTACTGTACTAGGGTCTGTTACAAAAATCACAAAAACTGCTCTAAAATCGAATTTTTTCAAGATATTTTGTTGAAATTTAATATTTGAACATGTTTAAAGGCAAATAATATAAGTTCAAAATATTGGAAAAGTGGGTGTGGCAGAAAGGAGTTTTTTGAAAATTGTCTCCTACACCCGAAATTCAAATGGGACTTGAACGAAATTTGGCACTTATGCTTCCTTTGTATCCATAAACGTTCTCCAAAAAAATATCCTTGATCGGTCCATTACTAAGGATACCTCCAGTACTAGGGTCTGTTATCAAAATCCTAAAACTGCCTCAAAATCTGACTTTCCGATTAGAATAAAAAAAAGGAAAATTGGGCGTGGGAAAGGGGCGGTTTTCATAAACAAATTTAACAAAAGTCGGTATATGGGGACCCTAATGGCCTTAAAAACCTGTTGAATATTCTTTCTTAGTGGTCCTGTTTCTTGGGCGTGGTTTAAATTTTATTTAAACATACATATGTGTCTGTTTCGGGTATTTTATTGTCAGGATCGCCTGACTATAACACTCTTAGTTGTTTTTTCGTGCTTTGTGTGGGCTTTGAACCCCGGAACTCTGGTTTTCTAGTCCAGTGCTCACCTGTCGACACCGTGTTCGCCAAATCGAAAGCCATGGATTTTTTTCGTTTATAACTTTAAAATCAAATTCTATTCAATTCAATTTTGAGTCAAATATTGAGTGAAATATAAGATAGCAACAATTTGAATGGTCATATTTCAATCCCCTACGTGATTAATTGACGGTTGCTCTATATTTTGTTTTTGTACTTTTAATACGAATCGCTTTTGAAGAGTATTTAAGAGTCGTTTTCGAGTCATCTTTTAATCATCCATGTGATCAATCGCGTTTTGATCATCTAGGGGTCTCGAAATAGACTCATCTAGGTTATTGAAATACGACTCGCTTTTGAAACATATTGAAGAGTCGAATTCAAGTCTTATTTTAATCGTGCATGTGATCAATCAGTTTTTAATCAACAAGGGGGATCGAAAAAGACTCGTACAGTGGCGAGCAGAAATGAGCAAATGTTGGGTTCTCCAACTGTTTTCTCTTTATATCTCCGGTGTTAATAAAGATATCTTAGTGAAATTTTCGGTATATGTACATTAATTATTTTGGAATATAAATAGTGAGACGAAAACGAAGTAAAGGTTGTAGGAAAAGAGAGAACAGCAAAACATGCTACCAGACCCACATGTGCTCAGTTTTGCTCGTTTGGAAAAATTTACTAACGATTTAGATTAAATAGGTAGCAAACGGGAAAAATTATAAATGTTAGTAGATGTCGCATTGGGAGAATAGTCAACGACTCCAAAACATAGATCTCACATGTTTTTGATAACCTTATGGCTGTAGAGGCATCGTTTAATGGCGGGTTGGGACATGTTATAAAAAATATTTTCAAAAAAATAGATATCTGTTAAAATAAAACAATTTTTGTATGTTTCTCAGTTAATACTAATTCCATCGATCACTTGGAAAATTTTCACACTTACCGGTTACTTAGTTTGTTCAAAAAGTACGTGCAAACTACGAAACATATAACAATTTATTGCTTTCTTCTAAGGAAAATGCCAACAAAAACTACTACAAAAACAAAATATCAAAAAATTTGGCTATTTAAGAATAAAGGATACCTTTTCCAATCTAAAGTTTTAAAATTGACCTCGATCGATCTACTAGTTTTCAAACGATCACATGTTGAAGTGTAGCGAAAAATTGAAAAACGTATAGCACAGAAGTATAAGGGAGTTTTCGTAGAATCTCATACAAAACTTCCAACAGCCTTTTCGCTGTACTTCAACATGTCATCGTTTGAAAACTAGTAGACCGATCGAGGTCAATTTTAAAACTTTAGATTGGAAAAGGTATCCTTTATTCTTAAATAGCCAAATTTTTTGATATTTTGTTGTTGTAGTAGTTTTTGTTGGCATTTTCCTTAGAAGAAAGCAATAAATTGTTATATGTTTCGTAGTTTGCACGTACTTTTTGAACAAACTAAGTAACCGGTAAGTGTGAAAATTTTCCAAGTGATCGATGGAATTAGTATTAACTGAGAAACATACAAAAATTGTTTTATTTTAACAGATATCTATTTTTTTGAAATTATTTTTTATAACATGTCCCAATCCGCCATTAAACGATGCCTCTACAGCCATAAGGTTATCAAAAACATGTGAGATCTATGTTTTGGAGTCGTTGACTATTCTCCCAATGCGACATCTACTAACATTTATAATTTTTCCCGTTTGCTACCTATTTAATCTAAATCGTTAGTAAATTTTTCCAAACGAGCAAAACTGAGCACATGTGGGTCTGGTAGCATGTTTTGCTGTTCTCTCTTTTCCTACAACCTTTACTTCGTTTTCGTCTCACTATTTATATTTCAAAATAATTAATATACATATACCGAAAATTTCACGAGGATATCTTTATTAACACCGGAGATATAAATAGAAATCAATTGAAGAACCCAACATTTGCTCACTTCTGCTCGCCACTGTATATGAATCTTCTCATGAAACAGTCATCCCCATGCTAGCTGGGTTGTTTCTTTATTAAAATTAATTGAAAAAGAGAATGCCAATTCCCCTAATGAAAATCAATGCAGATCCAATTAATTTTTTTTGAGCAGTTTGCACAAATCCGTACCATGACTCTTTTTCTCGACTATTCACGTTCATGTGCATGGGCGAGTGTGTGTGCGTATGTGTTTGCGCGTGTGTTTCGGTACGATTATATGCCCTGAAGCAAATGGGACGGGTCCCAGGTCGACCGCGGGTCGGTCTTAAAGATGCCGTGACCAGTCGCCTTTCCATACATTCAACTCGTCTCGTTTAACATAGGGCTGTCATTGAAAAACAAACGGTCCCTTTTCAAGGCGTGTGGGGTTGGTCGCGTGTGAGTAGCGGGGAAGTCCCTTTGTTTGAACTAACCAAACAACGCTCATTTTGAGTCTAGACGGGGGTGAATCCGATAGAGGTCGACCCTAGACCGGTCGCGTTTCGTATAAATTTCATATAAATTTGGGGCCGGCCCTAAACGGACTGACCTAGCTCCGGTCTGTTTTTACACCGAAACCATTTCATTGCTACAAAGTGCGTCTACGGTCGAATCCAATTGTGACTTTGTACATTTTCCATATTTGCTGAAATTTTCATAAAGCAATTTACGTGATTTGCTTCTTCTATTGTGTTATACCATTTAAAATAAGTTATCAGTTTCTACTCAGCTATCGGTTCGGCCGTAAGTACGCTTGATTTACGTTTGTGTTACAAATTTCTAAAGTTTATAGCTGTCGATTTTGTCTATCTATTTAGTCCTTTTGTTCAACACAACAGTCATTTGTTCAGTCGTTCGTCGCTCAGTTTGACTTGTTCAATGTAGAATGTTCAGTCGGAGTATTCCATTCTACTTTCCGAGGCGAAATGCAATTACGGTTTCGTAGCATTTTCCCATTGCATCATGGGCGTAGCCAGGAATTTTTTTAGGTCTTTTTTCGAGGACAATTTCTCAAAAATCAATGAAAAAACGAGGAAATTTTTTTGAAAAAAAAAGTAGGACACATTTATTAACAATATAATATTGAGAGATACTTTAAAAGTATAATTTTTTGGTTTCTGAAAGTTTGGTTTCGTAAAGAACTTTTCACTCCAAAATTTTTTTTACTTGAAAATGAAACATTAAAAAAAATATAGTAAAAAAAAAAATTATTTTACAAAAGGAAAATAAATAATAAATTTTTCATTAATTCCACATTATCTCCGTAAATACGATTCTCGGGATTTTAATATTATATTATATTTAATATATATACATCCCAGCCTATTGAAATTTGGTGTGAGTATAGCTACTATGTAGACTTAAGCTTTGGCTCATCACGCACATTAGAAAAAACCCTCTTTCTCTTATTCCCATATCTGTAAATAAAACAGTTTTTTTTTTTTTTTTTTTTTTTTTGCTTCTGATTGTGTATTTAGCCGTCAAATAAAGTCGTCACTTATGGTTAAATTTTAAACATGACCACTATTCGAAATTCGCAAAAATTTGATCTTCACTATTTTGAATTGAGTATTTTTCAGCTAGACTTAATGCCCTCTTACGGTAATATTTTGACAATGATTAACATCCGCGAAATTTGCAAAAATTTGATATTGACTGGACAACACAAGAATTTACCCAATACACACATTTTTTTTTTGCCCGACTGCAACAGAAGAAGGGTAATGTTTTAACATATTTTAGGCTGAGGAAAAGGTATGCGTGCAATCGGCTTAGCCGATGTAAATTTCTTTACTTGTTTCTTCTAATAACTATATAAAGTGCATTGCCACGCGTATTTATGCAGTAATAAGCTTGAAAACTAGTAGGGTACTGTACGGTCAAGCTTGCCCCACAGTACCACTCTCACTTGTTTTTTCTAGATTTTCAATGAAATTACGATGACTACCCCATTAAAAAAAAACGGGGAACTCCGTCTCAATAAAATTAAGATGATTTCTAGTAAAAACAAGAGGAAAATCTTCTCAATTAAATTAAGATGATTTCTAGTAAAAATAAGAGGGAATTTCTTTTCAATAAAATTAAGATGACACCCCATAAAAACTAGAAGTTTTGCAACTGAATAATTTTACGATGATAATCGGTTAGAAACAAGCAGTTTTGCCTCTCATTTGCACTTTTTATGACATAAAAAAGAGAAGAAGATTTAGGGGACATTTTTCGCTCTGTGCGTTTTTCTGCAATTTTGCGAATTGTCCTCATTTTTTATAAAAATTTTCATTGATACTCCTTTTTTTCCGCTTTTTTCCTAAATTGTCCTCGTTTTTTACGAGAATACTCTTTGAAAAGTCCTCGTTGTTTCAGCATTTTCTCCAAATCTCCTCGAGGACAAAGATTAATTTTTTCTTAAAAAACGCAGAATTTTTCGAGGACATTTGGCTTAGGTTGGGGCATTTGCCCCTACCTTCCCCCCCTGGCTACGCCCATGGATTGCATTCTTTTTATTTTATTGCTGTTTTGATGGAAATTGAACTCTCAGAATGTCAAATGCACTTTCTTGTGTTTTCCAGCTTTACTGGAATATTTTCTGAGTTTTCTATTTTGCATGTCAATAGAAGACACACAAAATCAGTTGCTGCCTGCCATTCGAATGTAGTCGATATTGTTATGACTTATCAAGAATTTTTATTGAAAAGAAATTTTCTCAAATATTTTCACTCCTGTTCATTTCCATTAAGACTCTGAATATTAAATCTTGAAATTGATACTTCAGCATTTAACGAAGAAAATTTAAATTTACCAACAATCAATCGAAATTCCAAGAATACCAATACAGTGCTCTCCATCGTCCATTGAGGGCAATCAAATTTGAACGCAAGCGGATAACGTTTTTTTTTTGTTACTGTTTTTGGTTTTTATACCCAGCGTACGCAGGGTATACTACAGGCATCTCCAAAATGCGAAAGGCATTTGTGTTAGTGAGCAAGAGAGCGAATGCGCTGAAAAAAATTTCAAGACTAATTGCGTGCGCTCAATAAAATTTTCCATCTGAAAAAGGTCTACCATATTTGATAATATCATACGAAATTAAGTTAGACAAAGACATTTTCAAATCATTTTGTTTTATTTTAGCTACTTTTACATTTTCTATTTCTTCGATTCTTGAAATCCACAGTTTAAATTTTTGCAATACAGATTCTTTTTTATCTTTAAAAACCTTTTCCCTTTCCAAGCCATGGATTTTATTGAACTCAGAATGTTGACTTTCAACATGTTTTCTTAAAAAAGATTCATTCCTTGTTTTAAATGACTTCCCACATATAACCCAAAGCATGTTCTTAAAATCATTGGGGATCATAAAGTAGGCTTTGCATTCCATTTTGATAAAATATTTTTTAAGTGTTTTTTAAAAAAAAGTTGCGCAGATCCGCTCGAAGTGTTTTCGTCGGGCGATTGCTACCGACTAAAGAAAGAGCGTAAGGCATAAGTGTGAAGTGAGCGAGAAAAATTGTTCTATGGCGTGGAGGTCTCTGGTATACTACATAGTTTTGTGCAAATCGTGTAACAGCCAGAACTAAGCTCCGTAGATATAGACATATACATATATATATTCTTGATCAGGATCAAAAACTGAATCGATTTAGACATGTCCGTCTGTCCGTCCGTCCGTCTGCCCGTCCGTCCGTCTGTCCGTTCGTCCGTGACCGTATCTCCTCCGAAACGGCTGGACCAATCAAGTCGAAATTAGGCACACAGGTATATCGGGGTCCGAGTATGATCCTAAGTAAAAATGGTAGACATCCGCCCACTGCTACGCCCACAAGAGAATTTATTGTGTTTTCAGTAAAATGCTTGTAACTTGCGAACCACTCATCACCTTTCATTGATATTTGGTGTGCTGGTAAACTACGAAAAGCGACATACCCTTGAAAAAAAATGGACGCTGTCCTCTTCGAGCCACGCCCACAAATAAGCCCACAAATAAGGGTTTATCATAACTTGTGAAGTAAAAGGCGTACACAGAGAAAACGATACCACATAAAATGGAAGAAAAACAATAAGATTTCTCTATGGTTTTTATCCAAGAAGATTGTCTTATTGAAACCATAGAGAAAAACTTATTGTTTATTTTAACGAAAAATTTAACGAAAAGTCAAGATATTTAATTTATCATTTTGATATGAATTCTTTTAAATAACCAGGTCGGCGGGTTCGATCCCTGCTCCAGCGAGCGTCGTTTTTTTTTTTTTTTTTTTTTTTTTGAAAAGTAGATAATTAACATTGACATTATTTGAAAAACTGAGAAATAAAAGATTTAACCAAAGTTTTTATGCTTAAAAAATTTAAAAAAAAAGGAATCTATAGGAATTTCTTGAAAGAGCTTATGCGTGACGTTTCGGAAGGCCCAACGAAAGCAACTTGTTTTTATTGGTTCATGTCCAACTAACTTACTTGCTGCTCCCCGTATTTTTCCCCTCGAAATTTACTTGCCTGCTTTATCCTCAATTTTTACACAACTTCTTGGGCCTGCGGCGGGGTTCGAGAACTCGGACTTTCCAGATTACAAGACTAGCACACTTCAACTACGCCATCGCGAGATATGATTTCAGCTTGCTAGATTGATTATATCAATGTAAGTGCAAAAAAAACTGGTCTGTCTTTTTAAACTATGGAATGAATACGGAATTAATATACTTTTTTAAATCAATAAGTTTTGCTTTTTATATTAAAAAGGCTTCTTCTTTAAGCGATAAGGATAACTTATCAAAAGGTCACTTTTATAAAAATGTCACATAGTTTGATTGATATGCTCACCTTATTATTTGAATATATCAAGAAGTTTTCCATATTCTTCAACAGAGGATAAGGGGATCTTATTGATTTTATGTGGTCATATTTTTCTGTGTGTAGAAGCTTCAAATTCGCAACATACATAGGTTGACCAAGGCAAATGAAAGGTGTTGGAAAAATAGTTATGTTGCCCGCCCACTGCCACGCCCACAAATAGAGATTTTTCGTAACATAGTGCGCCAATAATGTCGGGACGCTAGGTATTTCAAAGTCGGACATGACCGGCTTTAGCTTTCTTACTTGTTTCTACATGTGTTTCGTATAGGAAATTTACTTGCTGCTTTAGAGCGAAGAGCCCTTTAGCGCACATGTAAGTTACATACCTGCACAAAAATATTCTACGGCAGCATTTTTGTCTGTATTTGTATGAAAATTTCTCTTTTAGCTGCATTCAACTTAGGTGCACATTCGCTTTAACAGCATCCTGTTTTTGGTTTTTGAAATAAAATTTCATAGTAAAATGTTCCTTTAACAGCCCTGCTGAAAATTTATCTTTTGAATTTCAAACGCTTTCCTATCGACCTAAAAGGCCTTTGCTTTATTATAATTGTTCAAAAATTTTCATAAACCTGGTTTAAACTCTCATAGCGACTATCATTTGAAAGTTTAAACCATCAACAAGTTTAAGCTTGGTTGAAGACGATAAACCTAAATTTTTTTTTTTATTTCATTTTTGTGAATTTTTTTGATGTCTAGTCAGTTATGAAAGAATTTTCCTTTTGTTACAAAAGTTACTAAGGTTTTTAGAACGAAGTTCTTTATGAAACGATAGCGACAGGGGACCTAGTCGAGAAAAAGTGAAAAACCGCTATTAAATCCGCGTTACCTAAATTGAAGTTCGCAAAAAAGGGTATAATAACCTTTGCAAAAAGAAAGAAATATACATATATTTACGTAAAATGACTTGCTGATGCGGCCGAGATATTATATTTTTTTAGGCGACACTTATTTCCGACGATATCCCGAAAAAACAATTAATTATTAAATTCAGAAACTACACAGACACATACAAGCATAAATGCATTCAAACAAAACAAAACAATATGTGGTGCTGCCAGACTGAACGTTTTCTGAATAACTCCGATTAGTAGGTTGTTGCAAATATATAAGGGCATTTTAGGTAGCTTAGAATTTTTTTGCGCTATCAAAGTATACGTCAGTTCGTACATAATTAAAACATATTTAAAATCATCGTCTGTACTCCGGGGGCTGCGGATGTAATATCGGTGTGAAAAATATCGATACTTTAAAACATCTTTATGTATGAAAATTCGCATTTTCGAGACTATCTCATTTGCGATGGAAACCCCTTTACACGTATGCTTTTTCCGTTCCAGTATATTCTGCTTATCTAACTTAGCACTTTGAGGGCTCAACGCTGTTAAAGTAAATTGAAAGGAAGTAACGAACTCACTACTTTGAAGAAAGGAAATCAGAGTTGAAATTTCGATGACAGGTTGACAGAAATATAGTAAATGTGTGACTTAAATGCAACCCTGTGAGTCCGATTACTTGTAATAAGCGTATGCGTTCAAGTAGCGAAAGTAAGTCAAAGTTCTTATATGTTTTTATACCCAGCGTAAGCAGGGTATATTAGGGTATCTTGTAACAGCCAGAATAACGCTCCGTAGATATAGACATATATATATATATATATATTCTTGATCAGGATCAAAAAATTCGATTTACACATGTCCGTCTGTCCATCCGTCCATGTCCGGATCTCCTCCGAAACGGCTGGACCAATCAAGTCGAAATGTGGCACACAGGTATATCGGGGTCCGAGTATGATCCTAACTACAAATGGAAGACATCCGCTCACTGCCACGCCCACAAATGAATTTAATGTGTTTTCAGTAAAATGCTTGTAACTTGCGAACCACTCAACACATTCCATTGATATTTGGTGTACTGGTAAACTACGAAAAGGGACATATCCTGGAAAAAAATGGACGCCGCCCTCCGTGAGCCAGGCCCACAATTAAGGGCTTATCGTAACTTTTGAAGTAAAAGGCGTCGAAGCTTCAAATTCGCAACATAGGTTGACCAAGACGAATGAAAGGTGTAGGAAAAAAATGTATATGGCCCGCCCACTGCCACGCCCACAAATAGAGATTTTTCGTAACTTCCGAATTAATAGGCGTAGACACTTCAAATTCGCAACATATTTTCACCAAGGCGAATGAAAGGTTTAGGAAAAAACTTTTTGTGGCCCGCCCACTGCCACACCCACAAATAAAGATGTTTCGTAACTTCCGAAGTAAAAGGCGTAGAAGCTTCAAATTCGCAACATAGGTTCACCAAGGCGAATGAAAGGTGTAGGGAAATAATTTATGTGGTCCTCCCACTGCCACGCCCATAAATAGAGAAGCAAAACATAGTGCGCTCATAACGTCGGGACGCTGGGTATTTCAAAGTCGGGCTTGACCGACTTTAGCTTTCTTACTTGTTTGTTAATAAAATTAATAATTGGACGGCGTTCTTTTAAGAATTCAAGTGTTGTTAAAGACATTCTGATATGTTACTCAAAAATACAGCAAAAAATTTCGGGTAGGTGCGTTTTTCGCGTAAGTGCATAAAATTGTCTGGAATATAATTGAATGCAGCTAAGCAGAATATACTGTATCGCAATTTCGCTTGTGAAAAACAGTTGAAAACAGCAAACAGCTGACAGTTTAAAATTGATCACCATTAAGAATAAAAGTACGCACTTATTAGTATAATTTGCTGCACAGCAGCAGAACAATATCCTTCGACTATGCATGTTTATGTTCAAAAACACAAAAGGAATGCAAAAAAAGTTTTGTCTTATGGCCGTCTTGTATACATATATTTTTCGATTAATAAAAACAATTGAGTTTTGCGAAAAACCTTGCTGCAAATTATATTTACTAACATTTATAAATACCATAATGAACTTCGTTCTTATCTGGTGTCCTATGACACAACTCAACTTGTTAGAACGAAGTTCTTTATGAAACGATAGCGACAGGGGACCTAGTCGAGAAAAAGTGAAAAACCGCTATAAAATCCGCGTTACCTAAATTGAAGTTCGCAAAAAAGGGTATAATAACCTTTGCAAAAAGAAAGAAATATACATTTGTTTACGTAAAATGACTTCCTGATGCGGCCAAGATATTATACTGTTTTAGGCGACACTTATTTCCGACGATATCCCGAAAAAACAATTAATTATTAAATTCAGAAACTACACAGACACATACAAGCATAAATGCATTCAAACAAAACAAAACAATATGTGGTGCTGCCAGACTGAACGTTGTCTGAATAACTGCGATTAGTAGGTTGTTGCAAATATATCAGGGCAATTTAGGTAGCTTAACTTATAATTTTTTTGCGCTATCAAAGTATACGTCAATTCGTACATAATTAAAACATATTTAAAATCATCGTCTGTACTGCGGGGGCTGCGGATGTAATATCGGTGTGAAAAATATCGATACTTTAAAATATGTTTATGTATGAAAATTCGCATTTTCGAGACTATCTCATTTGCGATGGAAAACCCTTTACACGTATGCTTTTTCAGTTCCAGTATATTCTGCTTATCTAACTTAGCACTTTGAGGGCTCAACGCTGTTAAAGTAAATTGAAAGGAAGTAACGAGCTCACTACTTTGAAGAAAGGAAATCAGAGCTGAAATTTCGATGACAGGTTGACAGAAATATAGGAAATGTGTGACTTAAATGCAACCCTGTGAGTCCGATTACTTGTAATAAGCGTATGCGTTCAAGTAGCGAAAGTAAGTCAAAGTACTTAATTGTTTTTGTACCCAGAATTACGCTCCGTAGATATAGACATATATTATTTATATATATTCTTGATCAGGATCAAAAATTGAATCGATTTAGACATGTCCGTCTGTCCGTCCGTCCGTGGTCGGATCTCCTCCGAAACGGCTGGACCAATCAAGTCGAAATGTGGCACACAGGTATATCGGGGTCCGAGTATGATCCTAACTAAAAATGGAAGACATCCGCTCACTGCCACGCCCACAAATGAATTTAATGTGTTTTCAGTAAAATGCTTGTAACTTGCGAACCACTCAACACATTTCATTGATATTTAGTGTACTGGTAAACTACGAAAAGGGACATATCCTGGAAAAAAATGGACGCCGCCCTCCGTGATCCACGCCCACAAATAAGGGCTTATCGTAACTTGTGAAGTAAAAGGCGTAGAAGCTTCAAATTCGCAACACAGGTTGACCAAGACGAATGAAAGGTGTAGGAAAAAATTTTATGAGGCCCGCCCACTGCCACGCCCACAAATGAAGAAATTTTGTAACTTCCGAAGTAAAAGGCGTAGAAGCTTCAAATTCGCAACATAGGTTGACCAAGGCGAATGAAAGGTGTAGGAAAAAATTTTATGTGGCTCGCCCACTGCCACGCCCACAAATGAAGAATTTTCGTAACTTCCGAAGTAAAAGGCGAAAAAGCTTCAAATTCGCAACACAGGTTGACCAAGGCGAATGAAAGGTGTAGGAAAAAATTTTATGTGGCTCGCCCACTGCCACGCCCACAAATGGAGAATTTTCGTAACTTCCGAAGTAAAAGGCATAGAAGCTTCAAATTCGCAACATAGGTTCACCAAGGCGAATGAAAGGTGTAGGAAAATATGTTATTTAGCCCGCCCACTGCCACGCCCACAAATGAAGATTTTTCGTAACTTCCGAAGTAAAAGGCGTAGAAGCTTCAAATTCGCAACATAGGTTCACCAAGGCGAATGAAAGGTGTAGGGAAATAATTTATGTGGTCCTCCCACTGCCACGCCCATAAATAGAGAAGCAAAACATAGTGCGCTCATAACGTCGGGACGCTGGGTATTTCAAAGTCGGGCTTGACCGACTTTAGCTTTCTTACTTGTTTGTTAATAAAATTAATATTTGGATGGCGTTCTTTTAAGAATCCAAGTGATGTTAAAGACATTCTGACATGTTACTCAAAAATACAGCAAAAAATTTCGGGTAGGTGCGTTTTTCGCGTAAGTGCATAAAATTGTCTGGAAAAAAATTAAATGCAGCTAAGCAGAATATACTGTATCGCATTTTCGCTTGTGAAAAACAGTTGAAAACAACAAACAGCCGTCTTGTATACATATATTTTTCGATTAATAAAAACAATTGAGTTTTGCGAAAAACCTTGCTGCGAATTATATTAACTAACATTTATAAATACCATAATGAACTTCGTTCTTATCTGGTGTCCTATGACACAACTCAACTTGTTTTTAAATAAATTTAATATTTGGACGGAATTTTTTCAAGCGGCTGACATGCGTTGTTAAAGAAATTCTGATATAATATGTTCCTCAAAAATGCAGCAAATAAAATCGGGTAGGTGCATTTTTCGCGTAAGTGCATAAAATTGTCTGGAAAATAATTGAACCCAGCTAAGCAGAATATACTGTATCGCATTTTCGCTTGTGAAAATCAGTTGAAAACAACAAACAGCTGACAGTTTAAAATTTATCACCATTAAGAATAAAAATACGCACTTATTAGTATAATTTTCTGCACAACAGCAGAACAATAACCTTCGATTGTGCATTTTTATGTTCAAAAACACAAAAGGAATGAAAACAAGTAAGGGTGTTATAGTCAGGCGAGCCTGATAATAGAATACACGACACAGACACGCATGTTCAAATAATTTGTAATATCAAGAGGTGTTTAAGGCCATAAGGGGCCCCATATACCGACTTCTGTTAAATTTCTTTATGAAAACCGCCCATTCTTCCCATTTTTTATACCCAGCGTAAGCGGGGTATATTAGTTTTGTGCGAATTTTGTAACAGGGAGAACTAAGCTCCGGAGATATAGACATATATATATAGAAATGATCAGGATCAAAAACTGAATCGATTTAGACATGTCCGTCTGTCCGTCCGTCCGTCCGTCCGTCCGTCCGTCTGTCCGTCTGTCCGTCTGTCCGTCCGTCCGTGGTCGGATCTCCTCCGAAACGGCTGGACCAATCAAGTCAAAATTTGGCACACAGGTATATCGGGATCCGAGTATGATCCTAAGTAAAAATGGGAGACATCCGCCCACTGCCACGCCCACAAATGAATATAATGTGTTTTCAGTAAAATGCTTGTAACTTGCGAACCACTCAACACATTCCATTGATATTTGGTGTACTGGTAAACGCTTTATTCGAGGCAATATCAAGGTTTCGATCGAGGCATATGCCAACTGCAGTGTGGGGATTTTAAGAGAATCCTCGCAGGGATTAGCTTGAGTAAGAATTTATGTGATTTGGGAACTTAAGTATGGCGAGCCTGAGGTTTTCGAATCATTGCATATAACTAATATTCCTGGCCACTTGTTTAAAAAATATTATTGAATTAATTTAATGAACTCGTGAAATGACTTATTTCCCATGCCTGCGTTGCTCAAATGTTTCGTGTTTACAGTCGTCGCAAAGCATTCATCTTCTTCTCTTTAAGAGTATCTCACTCTGAAAGCTTTATCGAAATTTTACTAAATTTGTGCGTTGGTGCGTTACAGATAAATATACCTATTACTTCAATAAACACTATTCACAGTGTGTGCACACACACTGTGCATTCAGCAGACTCAACCAGTGGCGTTTCCAGAGAAAGAGTGCTTTGATAGTGCTTATATTTTCCACAGTGGTATATTGAACAATTATAAGATATTAACCCAAAAATTTTTGGAGGAGGCTTTAGGAAGTTTAGATAGCTATGGACCAAAAACCAAAAAAAATCCGAAAAATTCATGGCGTTTGGATAAAAATTTAACAAGTAAGGGTGTAATAGTCAGGCGAGCCTGACAATAGAATACCCGACACAGACTCACATGTTCAAATAATTTTTAATATCAAGAGGTGTTTAAGACCATAAGGGGCCCCATATACCGAATTTTGATAGATTTTTAATGAAAACTGCCCCTTTGCCACGCCCACTTTTCCAATTTTTGTTGAACTTTAATAGGAGGCTAAAATATACGCTCAAAATCTAAGTTTCATTGAAATATTTCGAAAAATTCCGATTTTGAGGCAGTTTTGGGATTTTTGTGACAGACCCTAGTATTGGAGGTACCCATTATAATGAACCAATCAAGAAAATTTTTTGGGAGGATGTTTATGGCTATAAAGGAAGCATAAGTGCCAAATTTCATCCAAGTCCCATTTGAATTTCGGGTGGAAGAGACAATTTTCGAAAAACGCCCTTCTGCCAAGCCCACTTTCAAAATTTTTGGAAATCGTATTACTTGCCTTGAAACATGTTCAAATATCAAAATTCATCAAAATATGTTGAAATACTTCGATTTTAGAGCAGTTTTTGTGATTTTCGTAACAGACCCTAGTACTGGAGGTACCCCTAAAAATGGTCCGATCGGGTCCATTCTCGAACTTGTACTTGTCCCCGTGAGCACGCATACCGAATTTTGTCAAGATAGCTCAACTCCTTCGATAAGATAACTGTATAAAGACAGATGGACAGACAGACGGACGGACAGGTCTCAATCGAATCTCCTGGTGGCGCTGATCATTTCGATATACATTTTGTGTGGTCCATCTCGACTGGTTCTGGGTGTTACATACAACCCAACAAACGCAATATACCCTCCACACAGAGTGTGTCTCAGAAACATTTGACGGCATTGATTCATCAGAATTCGAAGATCCGATCTCGGGCGGTTTATCAGTAGTTTCTTCGTTGCGCAGAAGAGCAGGAACGCCGAAAGTATTCGAAGTTACTCTCACGTACAAGGATCATGGGCTCACATCAATTTCCAATTCCTCAACGATTTGACTCCAAATTTCATTATTCCGCGAAACTACCGAGCCACATTCGGTCAACAGTTGTTCTTTTAATTCTAAGCACGTGGTGATAAACGGCTCTCGTTGAATTTTCAGAGGTCGACCAACTTTCACTAAAGTATTAACGTGAACCATTTTTAAAAATTTCAGCGGCCAGAATGGACCCGATTGGACCACTTTTAGGGGTACCTCCAGTACTAGGATCTGTTACGAAAATCACAAGAACTGCTCTAAAATCGAAGTCATTCAAGATATTTTGATGAAATTTGATATTTGAACATGCTTAAAAGCAAGTAATCCGATTTCAAAAAATTAGAAAAGTGGGCGTGGCATAAGGGCGTTTTCAAAAATGGTCTCCTACACCCGAAATACCAATGGGACTTGAACGAAAGTTGGCACGTATGCTTCCTTGATAGCCAGTAACGTACTCCCCAAAAAATTTCGATCGGACCATTATTAAGGGTACCTCTGGCACTAGGGTCTGTCACAAAAATCCAAAAAATGCCTCAAAAGCGGACTTTATGGAAATATTTCAATGAAACTTCGAATTTGAGCGTAAATATAAGAGTAAGATTAGAATTCCAAAAAAAATTGGAAAAGTGGGCGTGGAAAAAGGGCGGTTTTCATTTAGAAATTTAACAAAAGTCGGTATATCGGGCCCCTTATGCCCTTAAACACCTCTTGATATTACAAATTATTTGACCATGTGTGTCTGTGTCGGGGTCGCCTGACTATAACACCCTTACTTGTTTTATATGAAGTTTTGCATTTCTAGCAGAACTGCAGCCCCAGCTTTATACTCACTTGTTGGTTTTTTGTTTGGGTATTAAATAACCAATAAATACAAGGAACGTAATTTTAATTACTTTTAAATTTTTTGATGAGAGTCTGCTAATTTCAATTTAAGCTGGCAGAATTAGTTATAACTTTTTATTCGCAAGTGTCATAAATGTTTTGTTGGGGAAATAAATTAGCAATAAATATAAGGAACATAATTTTAATAACTTTTAAATTTTTTGATCGGAGTCTGCTAATTTAAACTTAAGCTGGCAGAATTAGTTATAACTTTTTATTCGCAAGTGTCATACATTTTTTGTTGGGGTAATAAATTAGCAATAAATATAAGGAACGTAATTTTAATAACTTTTAAATTTTTTGATAAGAGTCTGCTAATTTAAATTTAAGCTGGCAGAATTAGTTATAACTTTTTATTCGCATGTGTCATAAAATTTTTGTTGGGGAAATAAACTAGCAATAAATATAAGGAACGTAATTTTAATAACTTTTAAATTTTTTGATGAGAGTCTGCTAATTTAATCTTAAGCTGGCAGAATTAACATAGTTATAACTTTTGATTCGCAAGTGTAATAAATTTTTTGTTGGGGTAATAAATTAGCAATAAATTATGTCGAATTTATTTCACCACTATTTTTTATGTCTGCTACATATGCTCTGCTCATTTAATATACCTGAAAAAATCTTAAAATTTCAGCACTAACATTTTTTAAAAAAACTGCTCCTTTTTGGACCAGTTTGTAGCTAGACCAAAACTAGACTAGTTTCAATCCGTTTCTTGAAAATGTTTTGACGCCAAAATTCTAAGAATTTGTCACTTATTCTATATATAAATGTGGGACGAAATTTAAAATGCAACCCTGATCCCGTGAGCGCCGAACGTAGACATATTGAGAAGAGAGTCATTCCGAACTGTTCGTTCAACGAAGACGCAACGACGCGAGCACAAAGACGCATCAAAGTCATTTTTTTAATTATTTTAAATATAGGCTTGAGACCATATAAATTTTTATCCAAATCGGACGTCATGAATTTTTTGGATTTTTTTGGTGTTTGGTCCATAACTCTCTTAACTTCCTCTATGAATTCAGCAGACTGTTGTGAATCTGTTGAATAAAATTCGACTAAAAGATGCCCTACCAACTGAGCTTTCACAGCATGTGGACTGCGCGGGCTGAATTTTCAAAACTGTAGTCCACTCAGTCAAAATCCTGCGGAAGTTCAGTTGGTAGGGCATCTTTTAGTCGAATTTTATTCAACAGATTCACAACAGTCTGCTGAATTCATCCAGTGTTACGTCCATATTTCTGTCTACCTCTTTGTCCATCCGTTTGTCTGTCCCTGTGTTTATCCTTTTATACTATTTCATATTGTTTATTATTAGTACTGAGATCACCTATGCGTACATATTTTTCTGTTAATATCTCTTAGGTGCGCCATCTTATTTGAATGAAATGGGGGAAAAAATTTTTAATTTTTATTAGTCATACAAGTGTGATCCAAAAACCGGAAATTCATAGTTAGGTTTGGGTTTGAGGACGCATGATCACCGAAACATGCCAGTGCTCTTCGCGAATTTAAGGAGATTGGACTGGTTGTATTCCGTCATACAATTTGAGTCCAGGATCCATGGTTCTCCGAACAGTTGTAGTCTCGTCCTAGCAAGAGCCGGGCAGAGACAGAAAATATGCTCGACGGTTTCTCTTGCCCCGGGTCCAGAGCATCTTCTTCACGCATCCGAGTTTGATAGGTTCGGCTTGAGCGCGTGGGCACCTAAAAGACTATGACTGGTTATAACACCCAAGATTAATCTGCAGTCCGCCCGCGAAAGTGTCAAGATAAAGTTTGTGTTGTTTTTTTTTCTTTAAGGCTCCTCTTTTTCGTCACCTTGGTCCTCGGACCAAGAATAGTCTGACTTTCCTCTTCACACTCAATTTGTTTAGAGTGTTCCTGAATTTAAGAACCATTTTGGATATGATATCACCAGATGTTAGTGCTTCCGCAGTCTGACGCAGGTTGACTGTCTATGTGGATATGTATTGCCGAGTTTAACGTCTATTTCAAGTTTTTCGACTCCGCTGCTGCTTTTGCAGTAAAAATTTCCGCTTGAAAGATCGTGCATTTATCGGTTAGTTTGAAGGATCGTTCAATGCCTAGTTCTTGGCAGTATATTGCTGCTCCCACTCCTTGGGTCATTTTTGATACATCCGTAAAGAACCTGAAAGTGGCGTGATCGTCGGGTACTCGCTCTACGACTCCCTTGTCAATTATAGTTTTAAAACGGTAATTTAAGTTTGGTTAAGGAGCCACGAAAGCGATCTCCTCCGTAGTCTCCGAACCCATTCTGTTATGTCCATATTCTCTTCTCACAAATACACTCTTAAAAATATTTACTACCATTATAGTAGGAAACAGGTTACCTTCTATTTTAAACGTAATTTTTCACACCAAATTAATTTTCAACCTCAAATATTATATGTAAAATAATGCATTAGATGTGAATTAAAGTAAACCTTCCCTGTGTAATTGTCAACTTTATCCGTGCAAAATTTAAACACATGTAGTGTAATTTTAAGATCAAGATTTGTATAATCATTATACAATATGTGTAAATGTTTACCACATACACTGCAGAAAATTTTTTAATAGTTGCTAAAGCCAAAATGACTGATAACAAAAAATATTTATCGTATTTATTGTTGATCTCATATTTTTGTTTTGTGTTTCTGTTACACCGAGAGAAAAAGGTAGTTTTATTAACTGAAAAAGCAGGTTAAAATAACCGAGTTCACCGTTAATTGTTAACTTATGTACAGTAGCGGTCAACTCAGCAGTACAAACACACTCAATAAGGATATAACT
This sequence comes from Chlorops oryzae, assembly GCA_020466095.1. Classification (NCBI taxonomy): domain Eukaryota; kingdom Metazoa; phylum Arthropoda; class Insecta; order Diptera; family Chloropidae; genus Chlorops; species Chlorops oryzae. The sequence goes on from CM035806.1 coordinate 77,580,304, forward strand.
ACCTGATGGTTGATATAACTGTCTCGCGGTTAAATCAACTGTCACCAGCGACTGGGGAAAAAAATTTATTTTTTGGTTTAACTTGTTTTTTATCTTCCTTTATTAATATTTTTTTTTTTTTTTTATAAAATATTATATTCTTTCTTTATTTATTTGTTTCTATTTACTGGGCGAACTTCTTAACCATTACGCTAAACGAACGAATTTAATTTGTTGGTCAAAATGCTCACTTGAGTTTATGGTTGCTCAAGTTTTGGTCATCTGGTCATCTGGCAACCCTTGTCGAAGACTGACGTATATAGTTTCGCGCTGCGTAAACAATAATAAATAAAAACAAAAAGTAAATATTGAGCAACCTGCATTAATTTGAGCAAAGCTCAAAAGTATTCTCCAAGGAGGACTGCAGTGTTTTTGTGCCGCTCCACCAGTAAATTGTGTGTTTGAAACACAAAATAAAGATAAGTATAGTAAATATACATACGGACATTCGTATATAATATTATTTGTTGTCGTCCAACTTCTAGGAACGACAGAAAGAGACACTCGGTCTCTGCAGCTGCTGCAGCAGCTAGCTGCTCTGCCCGAAAGTGATGCCAATCGGACACAGTCCACCATCCAATAGCTGCGACACGAACCAGTTAAAAGCTGGGCTTAATCAACATCCCGGTAGGGAAAATTTACTAATTCCCAGTAGGGAAATTACACAAAATGGTGACAATCTGGACCAGTCTACAAGTGAACAGCCAGGTATAAGCCAATTCAATAATATTAAAATCCAGTTCGAAAGAAAGAGATCGAACTCTACCAGTGGAATAATCTCTCTAAGCGTTAAGAAAAATAGCCCTAACAACACTCCTAAGAGTATTTTACCAAATTCCCCTTTGGACGCTCTTTCTAGAGATGTAATTGAACTTAATTCGTCCAAACAAAGTCCAATAGTTGCTGAAATGAATAAAGAGCAAAACAAACAGTAGGCGGTGCTAATCGGTATGCACCGTTATACTAATATTACGAAGAGGAAAAGAAGCCCTTCCGGAAAAAATGACAACAGGGCCAAACTTAATAAAATGGAAGCTCCTGCTTCTCAAGAAACACTAATTGGTAATCGGTTCGCTCCACTTGCTGCAATTTCTGATGAAAATTCAACAGAAAATCAACCAAAAAAAGTATTTAAACCGCCCCCAATCTATTTGCGCGAGCGGAGCTCGAATGCACTTGTTGCCAAATTAGCTAATTTATTAGGAAATAGCAACTTTTACGTAGTTCCCTTAACTAGGGATAATATCCATGAAACTAAAATTCAAACAAACACGGAAGACAGTTACCGAAAAGTTGTAAAAGAGTTTGAAGGAGCGAATAAAAATTTTTACACATACCAGCTAAAGAGTAGCAAAGGTATTACAGTGTTGATCAAAGGTATTGAATCAGATGTTGACACAAACGAAATAAAGAGTGCGCTAGAAGATAATGGTTTTCACGCAAGATCGGTTATAAATATATTTAACAAAGCTAAAATTCCTCAGCCTATGTTTAAAGTTGATCTGTTGCCGGACAACTTAAAGCTTAAAAAAAACGAAATCCATCCGATATACAATTTGCAATTCCTGTTGCATCGTAAAATAACGGTAGAAGAGCCACATAAAAGAAATGGTCGCATACAATGTGCCAACTGCCAAGAATTTGGACACACAAAATCATATTGTACATTGCGCACCGTGTGTGTAATATGTGGCGAGCTTCATCACAGCTCAGTCTGTGATAAAAAATCAAAAAATGATCGCAATTTACTTAAATGTAGTAACTGCGATGGAAATCATTCTGCAAATTTCAGAGGTTGTCTAGTTTATCAAAATCTGACAAAACGAATCAACATTAAAAAGGAATCAGCTCGTAATCCTACAAAAAATATTACTGTTTCGGTACCATTCTCCTCTCACAACCTTAATTTGAACCCCGTAACTCCAGGAGTTTCTTATGCAAATGCACTAAAACCCGCGACCCCTATTAGTGCTCCTACTAACAACAACAGTAGTCTTGAGATAATGATATCTACTCTAACTCAAAGTTTGTCCCAATTTATGCAAACAATGCAAAGCTCACTCGACAGAATTGTGCAAATGCAAACACAATTAATGACAGCACTTTTGGCTAAAATATGAATTTCCTAAAAATTTGTGCCTGGAATTCGAACGGGTTACCCAAGCATAAGCTAGAAATTCAGAATTTCTTAAATCAGGAAGAAGTTGACGTTATGCTTCTCTCTGAAACACATTTAACAAACAAAAATTTCTTCTCAATCCCCGGTTATATATTTTATCAAACCAACCACCCAGATGGCAAGGCGCATGGAGGCACGGGTATACTTATTCGTAGAAAAATACAACATTTTTTTCTAGATTCTTACAGTTTTGATTTCCTTCAGGCAACAACGCTTTGCGTAATAGTGAGAGGTAAAAATCTGGTTTTATCGGCGATTTATTGCCCACCTCGTTTTAGCATAACCGAAAAAATTATCTTAGAGTTCTTTAAGACATTAGGTGATAAGTTCCTAGCAGCAGGAGACTATAATGCAAAGCACACTTTTTGGGGTTCCAGAACGTGCAATCCTAAGGGTCAGCAATTATACAAGGCAATTGTCAATAAAAACAATTCTCTAGACTTTGTATCTCCAAAACAGCCAACTTATTGGCCAACAGATCTCCAAAAAATTCCAGACCTCTTAGATTTGGGAATAACTAAAGGTATTGCAAGAGAGCTTATTTCTGCAAAAGCAACAACCGACCTCTCCTCAGATCATTCCCCAGTTGTATTCGTTTTGAACAAATATCCGGAACCAGTAGAACGCCCACCCAGCTTAACAGATGCAGGCACAAATTGGTTAAAATACAAAAAGCACATAAGTGCGCATATTCATACTTACTATAAAAATTAATGCATTGATCATATTGACGATGCCGTAGCTGTTTTTAACTCTTATTTGGCATCAGCAGCGCAAAAATCGACTCCTCATACTAAATATAGAACAAAACACGCCTTCTCTAATAAGGAAATTGAAAATCTCGTCGCAGAAAAACGAAGATTCAGGCGCGAATGGCAGCGGGTCCGTTCTCCGTTGGCCAAAAACAAGCTAAAAGAAGTAGAAAAAAAGCTAAGAGCAAGTTTAAATAGGGAGAAAGAATGTAAAACCCGCAACTTTGTCGAGAGCCTTACGCCCAGAGGCTCAAATCGTAGTTCCTTGTGGTTGGCAAGCCGCTCTATGAAGACCCCAGTACAGAGTGAAACACCCGTTCGGTGTCTCAACAGTGGATGGGCGCGCTCAGATGAAGAGAAAGCTATGGTGTTTGCTTTGCACCTCAATAAGGTATTCCAACCGAATCCGAGCAATGCTGAGCATGTTCTCCCAACTTTAACCGAAAACACTCGTAGAATTTCCATACAAATCAGTTCAAGAGAAATTGTCGGTATCATAAAAATTGAACTTGTCTCCAAAAAAGCCCCGGGACATGATCTTTTCACTCCAAAAATGTTAAAAAATATACCATTCGTAGCAGTACAGTTTTTAACGGTCTTATTTAATGCAATTATTGAATTCAGCTACTTCCCAAAAGATTGGAAATGGTCGGTTATTAAAATGGTGCCTAAGCCAGGAAAAGATCCTACCCAAACATCCTCTTATAGACCAATTAGCCTCCTGCCTTGTCTCTCAAAGTTATTCGAAAAGTTACTCATAGCTAAATTAACACCTTATCTGCAAGAGCAGAACATTATCCCTCCACATCAATTCGGGTTAAGAAAACAACACGGTACCATTGAACAGGTAAATCGGATTACAAATGAAGTAAGACTTGCCTATGAAAATCGGGAGTACTGCTCTGCAGTATTCCTTGATGTGCAACAAGCGTTCGATAAAGTTTGGCATGACGGACTGTTATACAAAATCAGAAGATTACTTCCCTTTAATTTTCACGCGATCTTTGAGTCATACTTAAAACATAGAACGTATCAAGTAAGACATAACTCATTTATTACAAAAACCTTTCAAATAAACGCGGGAGTCCCCAAGGGAGTGTTGTTGGGCCTTTTCTTTACCTTGTATACACAGCAGATATTCGAAATAACGATAGAATATTGATTTCAACATTTGCTGATGACACAGCGGTACTTAGTCGGCACAAGAACATAAGTATCGCAACTTCTCAGCTCCAAGATCACTTGAGCGAAATCCAAAGCTGGTTATCTAAATGGCGTATCAAACTTAATGAGCCTAAATGTCAACACATTAATTTCACGTTCAATAGAAAAGCTTCTCCAGAAATTTCCCTAATAATGTACGCATCCCACAATGTGAGGAAGTCACATATCTCGGTATTCATTTGGACAAAAGACTGACATGGCGTAAGCATATTGAAGCCAAGAGAAACCAAATGAAGCTTAAAGCCAACAGCCTGCACTGGTAAATAAATAGCCGCTCTCCTCTAAAGCTTGAATATAAAATCCTTCTATACAACCAAGTTATAAAACCAATATGGATGTATGGTTTACAATTGTATGGAAATGCCAGCTCTTCAAATATAGAAATCCTGCAAAGAGCACAGTCCAAGATCCTAAGGACTATAACAGGAGCTCCTTGGTTTGTTTCGAATGAACGGATCCATAAAGAGCTCAACGTAGAACTGGTTAAAACAGAGTTCACCAATATCAAAGAGAAATACTTCAATAAATTGCGCATACATGTAAATCCACTTGCCCGTGGATTATCGAACACATCGTACTCTTCGAGATTGAAAAGAAATGACCGGCCAGCAATTATAAATCGTTCTACAACAGCAGGTGCAATCCATGCACATCCATAAACTCAGCTTTCCTAGCTGATCGTCTACTCGGTGGGTGCACTCCATGCACCCTTGCAATCCACGCACATCCATAAACTCAGCTTTCCTAGCTGATCGTCTACTCGGTGGGTGCACTCCATGCACCCTTGCAATCCACGCATAGCCTAGCTGCTTAAAATCTTCGTTTCCGCACCGTCAATATTTTACGTGTTTCTTCACACATCAGCAAAGCCCAGTTTTCGGTATCCGAGACCCGCAATGAACTTATTACTAAATCATAAACTTTCCAATTAAGAAAATGCTTTGTGATTTGTAATATTGTCCAATTAGGTGTAAGATTTAAAAACTTAATGCTAGACTCCTATATTAGGGGAGTGATCCAATAAATAATAAAACGTTTTAAAAAAAAAAAAAAAAGTTTTGGGGAACATGCTTAAGGAATTGTTTCACTCCAAAAATTTTTTGCTTGAAAATGAACCATTAAAAAAAAAAATTAAATAAAATAAAACCTTAAAAATTTAGGAGAAAATTTTTGTCTTCCAAAACAAATACACTCTGAACAAAAAAAAAACTGTAATTAAAAAAAAAAACCGAAAAACTCCCGGCGCCAGCAGGGATAGAATCCCGAAGCTCACGACTGTCGAGTCACAGCTTAAACAACTGAGATATCGAAAACTCCGGAGACGGTTGATCAGAATGCGAACTTATACGTCTAAGTGAACGCAAGAGAATTTGAACATAAGAAGTTACTGTTTTTCAATGTTCATTTGACTGCCTTTTTTAGTGCATTTAACGCGGAATACCGTTTATTTGACCACTCTTACTTTAACTGTTCTAAGTAGTTGATTTAACTGGTGTTATTTCTCTCGGTGTACTCGCTTTGTCATAAAATCAAGTTTGGCCTTCTCTTTCGTTCAAAACGAAGCATTAAATACAATAAAAAAATTAATAAAAATGTTTTGTTGTAACGGCATGAGAAAACATGAGTTTTGTAATGAAATTTATAAAAATTATTGTAACCTATATGTTAACCACAAAATCATTAAAGGTTCTTCGCGAACGTGGAAAACCAACGCAAAGAATATTTTTTAATAACTTCAATTGGAATAATTGAAGCTTTTTCAGCTGTTCAAAAATAATGTTAAAAAATCCATATATATATATTCCAATAATATTCGGCAACCCTGGTCGAGTGAAGCGGTTTAAATTGGCGCTCCTGTAAACAAAATTTGTTTCAATTAAAGTTAAAATCCCGAGAAAGAGTAAACTCCACAAAACTTGAGCAAAATCTCAAAAAGGATCCAGCTCGAGGTTCGTGAAGAAATTCAGTGTCGGCCCATTTAATTTGTGGATTTTCCGGCGCTGTAAATAAAGATAAGTATTGTGATAAACATACATACATACGTGAATTGCATTTACATTGTCACCATGATACAAGAAAACAATATAGCGTCACTTGAGAGAGAAAACGTCACAAACTCAAAATCGCGATTCGTTGTTGTTGTTTCCAATTTTAGACCGGCTTTTTACTTGTTTGAATAGCATGGGAAACAACAACAATTTCTCGCTCAGTGACGTCACAACCCAGCCGGGTGTTGTGGTGTATCGGCACGAAGTGTATGAAGAAGTAGGTAGTACAACATAAGAAAAAAAACTGTTTTCAAATTATTTCACAAGCTGTGTACAATGCCATACACCCGGTATATAGCTTGTGTATGGAACGAAGCGAACTAAACCGGTATTTTTCATTATTTCAATATACCAATGCTATACACAGTGAACCCAGTCTTCACACCACGGCACATCTTAGGACAGGTCCCGTATATTAGCAGCGTGCTGTGCACAGCATTCTGTGTGCTATGCACGTGTTCGAGCACCGTGTACAGTACACAGTTCCGGCTGGGAAACTCAATTTTCGGCTCTCAAAGAGTACTGAAGTGGCGCTATCTTGTTTTATTGTATCATGCATTGTCACCCAATTACAGACTAACCCGAGAGAGAGACAGCTGGGCTTGCAGCTGTTTATAGCTGCCATCTGCCGGCTAGCATTCTAATTAAAGAAGGTGATGCCAGTAGATAAATCACCTCCCTTGAGTAGCCAAGACAAGAGCCATAAGTCAGTTGTACTTACATATGGCGCAATGAGCCAAGCTCCACAACTTCCCAGTCGGAAAATTTTGCAAGATGGTCTCAACCTGGACCAGTCCAACAGTGTACAGCCAGGTACAAGCCAAATTTCTAACATATAAAGTCAATTTGAGAGACAAAGATCGCTATCTATTTTGGAATAAATTGCTGTGCCAGCAGGGATAATAGGACCAACAACACTTTCGAAAGTTAGAGTTCTGGTTACCCTGCACCCACTTTTCTTAGTGCTCAAACTAAACCCTTTTCGCCCAAACAAAACAAAATAGTTGTATCGAACAAAATGAGTAAAAAGGTAAATGAACAGCAACCGGTGCTGATCGGTACGCATACACTCAAAAAATTCCGTCGTAGAATCTATGATATCCGACGTAGAATCTATTATATCCGCAATTGAAATAGGTCCAATTGCAAGATATAATAGATTCTACGACCGCTTTGCAGTAGTTTCTACGATGAGGAATGTCATTGATTTCAACGATATATAACGTAGATTCAACGGTATCCATCTTAGGAACTACGATTTTATATAATGGGAACTACGATATAATATAATAGGAACTACGATATTATATTGTAGGAACTACGATATCAAATCATAGGAACTACGGTATCGAATCTTGAAAACAAGGTCGGCGGGTTCGATCCCTGCTGCAGCGAGCGTCGTTTTTTTTTTTTTTTTTTTTTTTTTTTTTGGAAAAGCAGATAATTTAACATTTATATTATTGAAAAAACTGAGAAATAAAAGATTTTAACAATCCTTTAATGCTTACAAAATAAAAAATAAAAATTTATAGGAATTTCTTGAAAGAGCTTGTGCGTGACGTTTTGGAAGGCGCGATGAAATCAACTATTTTTATTTGGTTCGCGCAACTTACTTTCTGTTCCGTATTTTTTCCTTGAAATTTACTTGCCAGTTTAATTATTCTCCTTGTTTCCACAAATTTTTTTGCCTGCAACAGGATTCGAACTCGGACCTTCCAGATTACAAGTCGAGCACACTTCAACTACGCCATCGCGAGATATGACTTGAGCTTGCTAGTTTTGTTATATGAATGTAAGTGGGAAACAGTAGAAACTATTAGATTGACAGTAGAACTTATTGTATTTTACGTAGATTCTATGATATTTCCATCGTAGATTCTATGATATTTAAATCGTTAAATCTATGACGGACAAAATTCTTCCACAGTAGAAACTATTATATTTACAGTAAAACTTATTGTATTTTACGTAGATTCTATGATATTTTAATTGTAAAATCTATGATGGACAAAATTCTTCCACAGTAGAAACTATTGAATTTACAATAGAAATTATTGTATTATACGTAGATTCTATGACATTTCCATCGTAGATTCTATGATATTTAAATCGTAAAATCTATGATGGGCATATTTCTTCCACAGTAGAAACTATTATATTTACAGTAGAACTTATTGTATTTTACGTAGCTTCTATTATATTTTTCTACGTCTTCCTATCGTAGAAACAACGATGCATAATTTTTTCAGTGTAGGTATATTAATATTACGAAGAGGAAAAGAAGTCCTGTCGGAAAAAATGATGCTAGGGCCAAGTTAAATAAAATGGAAATTCCTCTCCAAACAACACTAGCGGGAAACCGTTTCGCTCCTTTAGCTGAAACTATCAGCGAAAATTCCGAATCTCAGCCAGTTAAAACTCTTAAACCACCGCCAATCTACTTGCGCGAGCGAAACTCTAGTGCACTCGTTGCCAAATTAACTGGTTTGTTAGGAAACAACAATTTCTATGTTGTTCCCCTAACAAAGGGTAATATTCACGAAACTAAAATACAAACTAACACGCAGGACAATTTCCGCAGGGTTGTAAAAGAGCTCAAAGCTTGTAACAAAAATTTTTATACATACCAGCTAAAGAGTAGCAAAGGCATTACAGTTGTGATCAAAGGTATTGAAGCAGACGTTGACACAAATGACATAAGAAACTGGGGGAAAAGGGATTTCACGCTAGATCCGTTTTAAATATATTTAATAAATATAAAGTTCCACAGCCTTTGTTTAAAGTAGATTTGTTGCCTGACAACTTAAAGCTGAAGAAAAACGAAATCCATCCCATATATAATTTACAATTCTTATTGCATCGCAAAATATCAGTCGAAGAGCCACACAAAAAAAATTGGTCCAGTTCAATGTGCCAACTGTGTGGACACACAAAGTCGTATTGCCTCTTGCGTACCGTTTGCGTAGTTTGTGGCGAGCTTCATCATAGCTCAGCTTTCAATAAAAAAAGCTCAAAACGATCGCAGATTAATAAAATGTAGTAATTGTCAAGCTAACCACACTGCAAATTATAGAGGTTGCTTAGTTTATCTGTTATAGTCAAACCCCGAAGCTCCGCCAATCCTAGGTTTGCCTAGTCAAACCTCAGGTTTGACTAGAAGGCTTAGTCAAAGTCCGAAACAAAATCTTTATTCTAGCTTTGACTAACGAATTTTGTACAATCCTAGGATAGACTAGTTTGGCCAGTCAAACGCCGAAACTCAATTTTATGAATTCGGGGTGTCCGTTTTTGCCGCTGTCGCTACGCAGCCGCTCGCGCTTTTTCCCGCCGGGCTTGACTGGCAACACCGGTCAAGTTTAAATTCATTACCAAGTAGATTTTTAACGTGACACAACCGCGAAATCCCGCCGTTCCAAACAATCCGAAAAAAAGTAAAGTACGGGCCGCGTTCGCGTGAATAATTGAATAATTCGGGCGTTTTTTTGTTTTTTTTGTTTTAAATCGGAAATCAACAACAGCAGCTTGTTGAACAGCATAATCAACAACAACAGCACCACCAGCATCGGAAATCCAGCACCAGCAGAAGCAGCGAGAGAAGCAACGTCAACCGCGACCGCAGCAGAAACAACGGCAGTCTAAGGTACGTGATCTTTATACCCAGCGTAAGCGGGGTATATTAGTTTTGTGCGAATCTTGTAACAGGGAGAACTAAGCTCCGGAGATATAGAAATAGATATATAGAAATGATCAGGATCAAAAACTGAATCGATTTAGACATGTCCGTCTGTCCGTCCGTCCGTCCGTCCGTCCGTCTGTCCGTCTGTCCGTCCGTCCGTGGTCGGATCTCCTCCGAAACGGCTGGACTAATCAAGTCGAAATTTGGCACACAGGTATATCGGGATCCGAGTATGATCCTAAGTAAAAATGGGAGACATCCGCCCACTGCCACGCCCACAAATGAATATAATGTGTTTTCAGTAAATTGTTTGTATCTTGCGAACCACTCAACACATTCCATTGATATTTGGTGTACTGGTAAACTACGAAAAGGGACATATCCTGGCAAAAAATGGACGCCGCCCTCCGTGAGCCACGCCCACAAATAAGCCCACAAATAAGGGCTTATCGTAACTTGTGAAGTAAAAGGCGTAGAAGGTTCAAATTCGCAACATAGGTTGACCAAGGCGAATGAAAGGTATAGGAAAAAAATTTATATGGCCCGCCCACTTCCACGCCCACAAATGAAGATTTTGCGTAACTTCCGAATTAATAGGCGTAGAAGCTTCGAATTCGCAACATAGGTTCACCAAGGCGAATGAAAGGTGTAGGTAAAAATTTTATGTGGCCCGCCCACTGCCACGCCCACAAATAAAGATTTTTCGTGACTTCAGAAGTAAAAGGCGTAGAAGCTTCAAATTCGCAACATAGGTTCACCAAGGCGAATGAAGGGTGTAGGGAAATAATTTATGTGGCCCTCCCACTGCCACGCCCACAAATAGAAAAGGAAACCATAGTGCACTCATAATGTCGGGACGCTGGGTATTTTAAAGTCGGGCTTGACCGATTTTAGCTTTCTTACTTGTTTTAACTTAAAACCGATTTCCCTTTGGTATGAAAATGTGTTAGCTTATTAGATAGGTATAATAACATAATATTTTTTAGTTTTAATGCTTAATGTTTCAATCAGGGACCGTAATAATTATGACTTTTAGTCTAAAAACCAAAAATGAAATCATTTCATTGAGAAAGGAAGTAAACATCTCCTATTCAATGAAAATTTGTTTGATCTCGTATATATTTATGCTTATAAATTCATTGGAAAGACACCAATTATCATATTTAAGAAATAAAAATTTCACAAAAAATTCCGTGATGAATATTTTCATGGATTACCTCATCCACTTGGGTATATTTCGAAGGCGGGAAAACATATGCAACGTATTTGCTTCAAACGAAATCAATTGTTTTAGAAATTAGCTTTGCAGACAAAAACAAAACTTTGATATAATATGAAATCTAATTTTCCATTTTTAATTCAATTCAAATCAGCCGTTCACGTCAGGGTTGCCTGTACATATTTCATGATACTTTTTTTTCCTTTGCGAAATAGCCTAGGAATTTCCGCAGGTATTTCTAGCAGAACAATAGCCTTACGGCATTGATTTTCAACCACAGAAATCATTATAAAGAAAATGAGTGATGAGCAGCGCTATAGCAAAATGATTTTTGTTTCGATTTTTTTAATAAAAATCAATAATAAGATTTATTTTGATATTTCATTTTTGATTTTTAAACTAAAAATCATAACTATTACGGTCCCTGATTGAAACATTAAGCATTAAAACGAAAAAATATGATGTTATTATACCTAACACATTTTCATACCTAATTTAGGTTTGACTGGTCAAACCCCGAATTCATAAAATTGAGTTTCGGCGTTTGACTGGCCAAACTAGTCTATCCTAGGATTGACCAAAATTCTTTAGTCAAAGCTGGAATAAAGATTTTGTTTCGGACTTTGACTAAGCCTTCTAGTTAAACCTGAGGTTTGACTAGGGAAACCTAGGATTGGCGGAGCTTCGGGGTGACTATAACATATCAATACCTGAAAAAACGTTTGAAAGTTAAGCAAGAATCGGTAAAAAAAAAATCCTTCTAATAATATAATTTTTTCCGCACCAATAGCCCCTTCAAATTCTAATAACAACCCTGTGACCTCAGGAATTTCCTATACTGATGCATCAAAGTCCGCAAGCACTGTTAATTTCCCTGCTAACACGAATAGCAGTCTTGAAGTAATGATACTCAGTCTAGCTCAAACTTTGAATGTACTTGTGCCAATGATGCAAAAGTTCGATATACTTATGACTGCAGTTTTGGAGAAAAAATGAGTGTCTTGAAAATTTGTGCGTGGAATTCAAATGGGTTAACTAAGCATAAGCTGGAAATTCAGAGTTTTTTAAGCCAAGAGGAAATTGACGTGTTGCTCCTCTCCGAAACTCATTTAACACATAAAAACTTGTTTTCTATCCCCGGCTACATATGCTATCAAACCAACCATCCAGACGGCAAGGCGCATGGAGGCACTAGTATACCTATTCGCAAAAGAATCCAACATTTTCCTCTAGATTCCTATAGTTATGATTTCCTTCAAGCACACTTTGCGTAGTATTACGTGGTAAAAATATTGTTTTATCTTCAGTATAACTTCAGTATAACAGAAAAAATGTTTCTAGATTTCTTTGTGACACTAGGGGATAAGTTTCTTGCAGCAGGTGACTATAATGCAAAGCATACTTTCTGGGGCTCGCGAACCTGCAATTCTAAGGGTCAACAATTATACAAGGCAATAATTGATAAAAATAATGCTCTTGACTTTGTGTCCCCAAGGCAACCAACTTACTGGCCAACAGATCCCCCAAAAAATTCCTGACGTCTTATATTTCGGGATCACTAAGGGTATTGCAAAATAACTTATTTCATAAAAAGCGACATCTGACCTTTCGTCGGATCATTCGCCTGTTTCTATTACACAAGTATCCAATAAAACTTGAACGTTCAATCAGCCTAACAAATCCAAGGACTAACTGGCTGAAGTACAAAAAGTATATAAGTTCGCATATACATACTTATTATAAAATAGACTGCAATGAGCATATTGATGACGCCGTAACTGCGTTTTCTTCCATTCTTGAATCAGCAGCAAAAAATTCTACTCCTTGTACGAAGGACAGGACTTGACAAACCCGGACCAATATAGAAATTGAAAACCTTGTCGCCGAAAAACGAAGATGCAGGCGCGAATGGCAACGATTCCGGTCACCATTTGCCAAAGATAAACTAAAAGACGCTGAAAAAAAGCTTATATTAGCTCTACTCAGGGAAAAGTAAATTGAAAAACGCCACTTTATCCAGAAACTTACGCCCAGGGGTGTCAATCGGGAGTCCATGTGGTTAGCGACCTGCACTTTTAAGAATCCTGTATATAGTGAGTCACCTATTCGTAGACCTAACAATGGGTGGGCGCGATCCGACGAAGAGAAAGCAACGAATTTTGTAGTACATCTTAGTAGAGTATTTCAATCAAACCCGAGCACTATTGTACACAATTTTCCAACTCCATCCGAAAACACAAACAGAATTCGCACAAACTTTATTCCGAGTGAGGTATCTAATGCCATAAAAAGTGAATGAGTCTGTAAAAAAAAGCCCCCGGATATGATCTTATTACTCCGAAAATGTTAAAAAATTTACCTTTCGTAGCAGTATTATTTTTAACTGTGCTTTTTAATTCTATTATAAAGTATGGTTATTTTCCAAAAGATTGAAAACGGTCGGTTATTAAAATGGTGCCTAAACCCGGTAAAGATCCTACGCAAACTTCCTCTTACAGACCCAAAAGTCTCCTTCCTTGCCTTTCAAAGGTATTCGAAAAACTTCTGATATCTAAATTATCATTACCAACGAAATAAGAATCGCATTTGAACATCGCGAGTACTGCTCAGCAGTTTTCTTGGACGCAACAAGCGTTCGACAAAGTTTGGCACGACGCGTCGTCGCGACGGTTTGCTACATAAAATCAGAAGCTTACTTCCTTTAAATTTTCACGCGACCTTTGAGTCATACGTAAAACATAGACCGTTTCAAGTAAAACATAACTCTTTTACAACAAAATGTTATAGATTTCGTGCAGGAGTTCCTTAAGGAAGTGTTGTTGGGCCTATTCTCTATCTTTTGTACACAGCAGATATTCCTAATAGCGAGCGAGTATCAATTTCGACATTTGCTGACGACACAGCGATACTAAGCCGTCACAAGGATATTTGTGTTGCAACTTCTAAGCTCCAAAATCATCTCCGCGAAATCCAAGACTGGCTTACTAAATGGCGAATCCAAACAAACGAGCTCAAATGCCGACATATCACTTTCACGCTAAACAGGAAGCTTCGCCGGACATTTTCCTTAATAACACACGCATCCCTCAATGTGAAAAAGTTACTTACCTCGGAATTCCCTTAGATAAAAGATTGACATGGCGTTAGCACATCGAGGCCAAGAGAACCCAAATGAAGCTGAAAGCAAGCAGCTTGCACTGGCTCATAAATAACACTGTGCGACAGCAATTTTCGGGCCCAAACCAAACCAATTGCAAATGAGAGTACACATGTAGAATAGTAAAACCTCAACTGGTTTTTGGTCTGGCAGGCTACAATTTTTTTTTACAGTGTATTAAAATTTCGCAATATTGGTCATATACCATACTAAAAAATATGGTAAATCTAGTATAAATATTGATTTTTCTTAAAATTCGTCTGAGAAGACTTTTAGTAAAATTCAATGACAAATTTTTTTGTAGAACATTTTAACCCGTTAAACCCCACCGTTATGTGACTATTTAACCCAGTTTTCCAAAAACTGTTCAAAAGCCTTCTTAAACTGGGTATTAAAGGGTTAATATGTTCCACAAAATATTCCTTGGAAAATTTCACTGGGGGTTGTCAAAGACATTGAGCACCTATGGGTTAAACCTACTTGAGAAAAGTGTAACCAAATTTAACTCATGTATTTCATGTATTCTATATCAAATAAAACTCGGAGTTGTTTTTGGTGGAAAAAGAGCTGGGCTCTAAAAAAAGCACCCGTTTCATTAATATAGCTAGTGGTGGTAAATTTAAGCTTATAGCACATTTTTTAGAACATTTCCGAATCGCTATCGCTGTCTAGCTCCGCGCCTTCGAATACAGCTTTTGACCACCAACATATTTCAGCCAACACTGCATCCGGGGCGTTTTTCCCCTTGTACCTGGTAAAAAGAATACAAAAGAATTCAATAAGAAAATAACTGATGTATAGTTTTTTAAGGTCACCTTTTTTCAAACGGCAAAGATACTTGATGATATCGTTCACCATGCTCGTCGGATTCCATGGCGAGTTGTGTACTAAATTCATTCAAATGAAAATGCATGAAATGAATTTTGAGAGACATGTTGACTTGAAGCTTTTCGAACGCATCCAACATAGTTTGCACATCTGACTTGTAATTTTCGGATCTTTTTTTCCCTAGAAAGCCTTCAATAACCATTTTGATTGCGTGCCAAGCAACCAACCATTTTTGCGAAAAGTTAATGTAAAATGACCACAAATATAACAAAACTTGTTAATATTTGCTTTGCAAGCTTCCATTTTAATTAAACTGTTGTCACTTTAGATGTTCACTCACGAATAAATTCTGCTCTTACCGATCAAAATCGAATTATTGATATTTTTGTCCACATTATTAGTTGATTCATTTTACAACAATATGCAACGGTATTTTGGTACATTTGTACATAAATATACAGTGAACATTGGATAACGTGAACTGGCCGAAATGTGAACTACCCCAAAACGTGAACACGGATTTTTAACATTGACATTCAAACATCATATTTGACATTCCAAAACATGAACAATCCCAAAAACATTCACAACCTTGGTTTTAATTAGTTCACATTATCCAATGTTCACTGTACAATGGTCGGAAAAAGTTTTTTAACAAAACCGCGTGCAATCTTTAATCGTTTGCTTTGATGAGGTGCGTGAGGTAACGGGGTTTTGATGATACTCAAAACGAAAAAGAAAATAGAAACAATATTTATATTTTGCTTATTACTTCATACATTTTTGCTTTTAAGCGAAATGTCAGAACGTAATATAAATGGGCTGGGAAAAAGTATTTAGTCATCGTGTTCTGTTCAGCTTCTTTCTTTCCGCCTGAGGTGAAACTGAACTCTTGTAATTGAAAATGCTTTCTTTTAAAAATTATTTATTAATTTTAGTTCAGCACCACTAGCTATATTAATGAAACGGGTGTTATTTTTTAGAGCCCAGCTCTTTTTCCACCAAAAACAACTCCGAGTTTTATTTGATATAGAATACATGAAATACATCAGTTAAATTTGGTTACACTTTTCTCAAGTAGGTTTAACCCATAGGTGCTCAATGTCTTTGACAACCCCCAGTGAAATTTTCCAAGGAATATTTTTGTGGAACATATTAACCCTTTAATACCCAGTTTAAGAAGGCTTTTGAACAGTTTTTGGAAAACTGGGTTAAATAGTCACATAACGGTGGGGTTTAACGGGTTAAAATGTTCTACAAAAAAATTTGTCATTGAATTTTACTAAAAGTCTTCTCAGACGAATTTTAAGAAAAATCAATATTTATACTAGATTTACCATATTTTTTAGTATGGTATATGACCAATATTGCGAAATTTTAATACACTGTAAAAAAAAAATTGTAGCCTGCCAGACCAAAAACCAGTTGAGGTTTTACTATTCCACATGTGTACTTTCATTTGAAATTGGTTTGGTTTGGGCCCGAGCCGATGACCTGAAAATTGTCGCACTGTGTAATCGCTCTGATTTAAAACAAGATTATACAGTCCTTCTGTACAAGCAAGTTATTAAAATAATATGGACGTATGGTCTGAAATTTTATGGACATGCAAGCGCTTCAAATATAGACATTCTACAGAGAGCACAATCCAAAATCCTAAGGACAATTACGGGAGCCCCATGGTTTGTTACAAATAAAAGAATACATAGAGAGCTCAACGTAGAAATGGTGAAAACGGAATTCGCCAAAATCAAAGAAAATTATTTTTGTAAACTGCAAGCTCATGTAAATCCACTAGCGCGTTCACTTACAAATACATCACGCTATTCGAGGCTTAAAAGAAATGATCCACCAGCGGTTTCAAATACAACAGGTGCAATCCATGCACATTCAACAACACAGCTTTCCTAACTGATTGCCGACGCGGTTTTCGGAGTGCAATCCATGCACTTCCAAAAACAACAGCTTTCCTAGCTATAAAATCCAAAAATCTACATCCTCCCGGGTAATCCACTGCATAACCACCTTACTGAGCTTTATATTATGCTCTCCAACACCGTTCTCAATTACATATGCTCCTACACACACATCATAAAAGCCTAGCTCCAGCGAAAAGGCACGTAATTAGCAAAAAATTACATCTCATAAAAATTCTTCAAATCTGAATATGCTCTGTGATATGTAATTGCATAACCTTAGGTGTAAGATTTTTAAAAAAATTATTGATAGACTCCTATCCTAAAGGAGTGATCCAATAAATAATATGAATTGTTAAAAAAAAAAAAAAACACGTATGTTACATTATTTTGGAAATATATATGGTATATATTATGCTTTTAACAACAGTTACAAAAATAAAAAATCGACTTATATCTATATATATATTGAATTATTTGCAATATACAGGGTGTCCTGTAAAGAATGGATAACATTAAACTGGCTTATAGCTGACATCATGACGGTTTCAAAACCGTTGCGGAACTGAATCTATCCCTCCTTGTTCCCGAGTTATGGTATTTTTAAGAAAATGTGTAATACTTTTTGACTTATTTGATTTCGTAATATCAATGATTTAAAAAAAAAAAATTTTTTCTGAATATTATTCGTTCATCATTCATTCATTGAGTGGATGCATTGAAATAGGATTGGCGAGCGATGTAATGTTTAATTTCTATAGTTAAACTTTGTGCTTACTAGAAAATTTCAACACAAAAATATTTTCTAGAAACTTTAAGCGGTGCCGTGACATAACGCCCATGGACTTAAGGCCCACGGGCCTTAAGTCCGCAGTAATGGTGGACTTAATGCCCAAAATTGGGTTTGGCCTTATGTCCGAAAATAAGAAAGACAGAAACCCCACGGGCTTTAAGTCCGTTTGAAGAAAAAAAAATTTTTTTTATGTTTTTATAAATTAAAAAAAAAATTTTTTTTAAATTATTTGAATATTATTTTCTTTTTTTTATTCCATATAAACAGTTAAATTTCCAGTAACCACGCGGAAAAAAAGGGATTGGACCCCTTGGACAGGGCCAAAAGTTTTCTGCTAAAAAGTTACAGTTGCCGTGCAATAACGCCCATGGAGGTAACTGCAACTGTATTTTTTTTATCACAAAGATTTAAGTCCTTGTGCACCTTTAAACGCAAAAGGATTTCAATTTTTCCTTATTTTTGGCCCTGTCCAAGGGTTGCGATCCCTTTTTTTCCGCGTAGGCCGCGTAGCGGCCTTCGTGGTAACTGCAACTGTAACTGTTTGGCACAAGGCTTTAAGTCCTTGTGCAACTTTAAACGCAAAAGGATTTCAATTTTTCCTTATTTTTGGCCCTGTCCAAGGGTTCCAATCCCTTTTTTTCCGCGTAGGCCGCGTAGCGGCCTTCGTGGTAACTGCAACTGTAACTGTTTGGCACAAGGCTTTAAGTCCTTGTGCAACTTTAAACGCAAAAGGATTTCAATTTTTCCTTATTTTTGGCCCTGTCCAAGGGTTCCAATCCCTTTTTTTCCGCGTAGGCCGCGTAGCGGCCTTCGTGGTAACTGCAACTGTTACTGTTTGGCACAAGGCTTTAAGTCCTTGTGAAACTTTAAACGCAAAAGGATTTCAATTTTTTCTTATTTTTGGCCCTGTCCAAGGGTTCCAATCCCTTTTTTTCCGCGTAGGCCGCGTAGCGGCCTTCGTGGTAACTGCAACTGTAACTGTTTAGCACAAGGCTTTAAGTCCTTGTGCAACTTTAAACGCAAAAGGATTTCAATTTTTCCTTACTTTTGGCCCTGTCCAAGGGTTCCAATCCATTTTTTTCCGCGTGATTTTTTAAAATAGCCGCTAAGCCGGCCCTCAAAACAAATAAAAAATTAAGAAAGATTAACAAATACCGAAAAATTATTTTTCATTTTTAAATGCGTGACGCTATAGAAATTTTTGTGGTGCTATTACCGTTTCTCTGACGGACATTACGCCCAAATAATTTTGGTCTTATGTCCGAGAAAATTGTGGCTTTATGTCCTTCTTGTTTTCGGACATAAGGCCAAACCCAATTTTGGGCCTTAAGTCCGCCATAGCCTCGGACTTAAGGCCCGTGGGCCTTAAGTCCATGGGCGTTATGTCACGGCACCACTTTAAGCACCTCTTGCTTAAAAAAAATTTCTAGTAATATGAGTGACCAATAGCTAGAAAAATATGCGCGTTTATTGCACTTTTCATAATGGTAACCTAAGTTATTGTATCTTAACTACTTACTGAGTTATTGGTATTTTTCTCAAGAACGATATTTGAATAAATAACAAAACTTGAAATTGTTGATGTTTTAGCTTCTTTTTTCTTTTTTTTTTGGTTTTATCTGGGGACAAAGTCAACTAAGTTGGAGTTAGTTGACATGAATTATAACAGATGTTCATATGTTATATACATGTATGGTTACAGCACTAGGTACAAAAGTAAAAAACTTAGTAACACATCTACGTTGCAATATTTGCAAACTATACTATATACCTATATGCTTACAATATGCTATTTTATTTAAACAAAAAAAGGTTTGTTAAACAAACTATAGAAAAATTTAAGTATTCTCAATTTTCATCAAATTTTCTGAAAGCTATTTATATGTTTTTTTAAGCCTCGCGTCTTCTCGTGATATATTTGGTATCCCAATCTTACTAAAAATTCCATAGTTTGAGATGTCTGCCGAGGGTAAATTAGATTAAGAACGTAGTAGTATTTTATAATGTCCACTATTATATATACCATGTCTGCGTTCGCTTCATATTTGGCCAAAATCCTAAGTTATTATTTATTTACAATTTAAATACCTGAGTCACTGCTCTTCCACTGTTCTGCGACCAACCGAAATCTTTCGAAATAGCTAGTTACTAAAATACAAACAACTTGTTTCCACTTTGACAAGACAGCGAGAAATGACGCGTCCCTAATCAGTGTTGCCCATCGACAAATTTAAACATACATTGTGTAAAATTAGTATTTTTATAGTAAACCTAAACATTCATTGATTAAATGTACGCATTATATGTAAATATGCATTACTCATGTGCAAAATTACACCAAAA
The DNA here is from genome assembly GCA_020466095.1 of Chlorops oryzae. Lineage (NCBI taxonomy): Eukaryota > Metazoa > Arthropoda > Insecta > Diptera > Chloropidae > Chlorops > Chlorops oryzae. The sequence goes on from CM035806.1 coordinate 77,600,478, forward strand.
TACTCTTTTACACATTTTTGGCACAAAAATAGGCATATTTCGGGGTAAATTTACAGTATTTATAAAGGTAATTTTACTTTCATTTTTTAGAGTGTAGCACCTATCGAAAAAAACAAACAATTTAAAATCGTCATAAAGATTAATTTTACTGGGCTTTGTGGAACGTTCGCGTCTCTCGGCGTTACATAATGTCTTCATTTTATTTTCACATTTCGCCTTATAATTAATTTAACCAGGAAATATTTACATGTAGGCCTTCAGAAGGTGTCTGGTATTTTGATGTCGGCACGGCTGCCTGTAACACGCTTAATTGTTTTCGCTGAGCGACATCCAGACAAACAGAAGCATAAAAAAGTATATTGTTGTAAATGTCCTGCTGTTGAGCGTTTCTTGTGAGCTAAGTAGCCTTGGTGAAGGCCTTTTGAATTTAAAATCACTTCTTACGAACACCATATTATGGTGTCAACCCAATTATTTATCTTTTCTTTCTACTTAATTAATTAAGTAAACAAAACATGATAAAATCCTTCCATAAAAATAAAATTATAAATTATATATTTATAACTGAAGGACCTGGCTGAAGGACCTGTCGTCTTTGCAAGCCAATGCATTACGGCATTGCAGAGCTACGCAAACAACTGAAACAACCAACGACAAAAAAAAAACAAAAAACGAAAAGCTAGAACGGAAACATGCTTCCACCCATTGTAAACAAAGAGGAAAATTCAATCAACCATGTATACGCGAAAATCTAATAGGAAGACCGAGAGGTCGAGTCTATCGCAGCCGTCATGTTCCTGCGCGTCAACATGCACAAGCTTTATATGCGTGAAAAGGATGAAAAGCTTAAAGAAGTGCGGTGGTCTGCAATAGACACAATCAAACCTCAAATATAATTCAGCTTCGGCAAGTAGTTTATTTTTTAAATCTCATGATACTCTTGGTTTTGTGTTGCTTTTGTGTCTCTTGGTTCCTCCTTTGATGTCGTTTCTAACCAATGTGAGAACATTTTTTCAACGAATCGATTGCAGGATGTCATCCTGTCAGGATGAATGTTCCAAATTCACCAATGACACCCTATTCCGATTACGATCTCGATTCGAATTGAATTGAGTCCTCAAGAGCTGAAATCTTCCCCCTTCTAGGGGCGCTTTACTGTCGTTGTTGTGATGCTGTTAAATCCTTCCACAAAATTAACTTTTACTCTTTGTGTTTCGCGGCACGGTTGACTGAAAAATGTTGCCTTAAGCGAGAAAATTATTTTAGACAACAGAACTTAACGCTGTTGCTTTTGGAACAAACTCGAACTCCAATAGCTTAGACAGTGCAGTGTAAATTTCAAAATGTTTTCCGACAGAGAATTTTAACCCTATGGCAAACTTAAGAGTTTTTAATTTACCTACTGGAAAATCTTGACAATTTCAATTAAACGCCAAGGAACCATTAAGAATGAAAATTCTAGCGATTTTTAAGGCCACAAGGGGCGCCATATACCGACGTTTGTTCAATTTATTTATGAAAACCGCCTCTTTGCCCCGCGCAGTTGTCCCAATTTTTTTTTTTATTCTAATCGGAGGCTTTATTATATGCGCCCAAATTCTACATTTCATTGAAATATTGATTTGGAGTACAGGGTACAACTTTACAAATACTTAACCGATTGTTAAGTTTGGACACTCAAAATGTTTGGAATTTTTTATTTGTAGGTTAAAAAATAGCTGTGTTTTTAGCGAAAAAACCAATGATATACAAAAAAAAAAAAAATCGCAAAAATCGATTTTCTCAAATAACGTGAAAACTGTTCCATAGCAAAAAATTTTTTTTTGGCATTTTCGTAATCAGCGGAAAATTTTACTACAGAGTTCATATCTTTCGTTTTCGGATCATGAAAAAAGGAAAAAATGTATAGAGTAGTGTTATTTAAACATGTGTGCCGCTTGTCCCTTATTCGCCTGTCAGCGCTTTCCATCGGATTCGCACTTTCTTCCGCCATTGAATGCAACAACAATTCAGAAAGTATAACAACGACCAACAACAACAAAAACAAAAATAGAAGAAGAAAAGAAAAGAAAAAACACAACAGAATAACAGGAAAAAATGTAAGGACGATTTCGTTTCCATTTGCCGTGATGCCGAAATTTCCATTTGTCGATTCTCATCCATATTGAAGTGTACTTCGAGCACAACATTTTAAGCGTTGTGTGGCTAACTTTTGATTCAGCTTAAAACTAAGCACTTTGACAAACAAAAATAAACCTTCGTATTCACTTGAGATGAAACTTTGGGAGGAAGTTATTCTGAAGGTAGTTTTGTATTCGAAATTATGCACGTCGCGAGTTGGTGTCGTGCTGGGAGAACTTCCAATGAGGCTGCGAGAGACATCGAGTTATCACTTTTAAAGGGGTTTGTTTTTGTTGCTGCTGTTCATGAGGATGTGACTAGAAATTCGATTTTTTTTTTCTGAGCTCATTTTCACATTGAATAGATAAGTATAACACCGCAGTCAGTAGCTTAGAGTCTCACAAGAAAGAAGAAGCGATCCTTTCATTGAGAAATGACTCCGAAGGATTTAAATAGTACTTAATCCGAACAAAGTACAACATTTTGTGGACAAAGTTTTGTTTTATTTTGTGCGGCGAATCTCGGTTAAATCAAGACAAAACAAATTTATGAAAGCATAAATTTGCATTACATATTATAATGGCCGATGTTAACGAACGTCTGTATCCGATGGTAATGCGCTTCTAATCCTTTTTAAGTCCAACACCTGTTTCCTTCTGGCTTCTGTTTTACCTAATTCTATTTCGGTAATTCTGGTTTCCTAACCATTTTCCTCATAAAAAATCAAATGATTTTTCTCATAGCTCGCCAGTTTCGAAGAGCGAGTGAATGTTTCCGTGGCGATGCAGATATGTCTGTGAACTTTCATTACCACTTGTAAAGTTTAGATTAAAAACTAGCTATGAATTTGTAGCTAATTTTTTTAATCTGTGCATAAAAAAAATAGTTGTAGCTCTTTTGTTTTAGTAAATACCCCTAGGAAATTGCGAACAAACTGTTGAAGTTAGCAATATCCCCGGATTTTAAAGTTTTGGAAACAAAATTTAGTTAATAATTTGTAGCTAATTCTGTAAACTTTGTGTCGTAGAAAAAGAAATTGTGACGGTGTTATATTAGAAAATAACCCCTGGTAATGCTAACATAAACTGTGAAGTTAGCATTAACGACCCTCAAATTCTAAAATTATTTGGAACCAAAATTAGTTCAATAATTTGTAGCTAAGGTTGTTGTACATGTTGTAGTGAAAATAAATTTTGTAACTCTTTTTGGTCAGAAAAGAACCCCTGGTAAATGCGTTTTAAACATAGTGAAGAAATCAGAAATCAGGTCAAACGATAATTAATCCCACCCGTAAATCCCATGCATGGAAAATTGTTTCGAAAATCTCCTTTGCTGCAAGTCATGCATTTTTTCATATGCATACTTTCATTCCCAATTGGTGGAAATTCGCAATCAATGAATTCTACGACCTGTTATCGGAAGTTACAAAAATCTTTTTCTCCAAATTGTTTTTTAGAATTTTTTTAAAATCAATAATGTTTCATGTTAAACATTAGGTACCTCATAATAAAGTCGCAATCACTGGCAATAGCGGTATTCACTACCCAGTGCATTTGTTAAGGCAGGTGTAGTGGATGCTCGTTGTTGGAAAATCATCGATATTGCAAATATTGTGAGCCTTACAAGGATTGCTGATTCTAAACAGAAATATAACTTCGATGTTGCCAAAAATGTATGCTATTGCTCATTTACGCCGATAATTTTATAACTGCAAAAATTGTGCCAGAACAACGATGTTTTAACGTGGAACATCGATAATAGTCGAATATCGATCATAATCAAGCACCTTTTTGAGCGGGACATGCACTTTTTTGCGCCGAAATAACGTCTTCGACGATGGGTGCACGACTTGAACAAATCGTCGACAACTCTAGATGAATAAAATTTGCTGTTTTTTCGGAGCTAATATACGAAATTTCTTTTTCGTCACCAAAAGCGCTGTATGCGACTTCCCCGCTCAATGCCGCCTATACACTTTTTGCCAAACGCAAGACAACGCCGCCAAAAATCGTATTACGGATTGAGTAGAGATCCTTGTCTACGAAAGATAGCTGGAATCATTGGTCCATAAAGGAAATTGGGGAAATTCACCAAAAAGCTACCAACAAAAACCTTAAGCAGGAATAGGAATTTCAACAAATTCGAGAATTTCACCAGAAAGCTACCAACAACAATACGGGTAGACACAAAGTGGCACTATGATGCCACTTGCAAGAAAATTATCAAAGAAACACGGCGTCAGCTCGGTTTTTTATATTGCTTGAAAAGTTCATAATTGAAACTTTAATAAATGTTTTACGATATGTTTTTGCTCAACGTGCACGAATGTGTTCATTTTGTAATAAATTGACATACATTTTTTGACTACGGCTACGAATTTCATTGTACATAGAATTTAGTATTTTTGCTGAAACAGTGTGATCAAAAAGTTATGTAGACAGGGTAGGACAAAAAAAAATATCTATTTATCCTTGACATTGAGTTTCCTTGATTAGTTTTATGTTTTTCAAGCTTTTCATATCATTTTATGAGTTTGGTAGATATTTTATATGTAATGAACTCGAAAATCTCCCAAAATTAAAAATAAAAGTGGCAATGCATTTCACCAGAGCAGAGCTAAATATTTCGCTGCCATAGCATGCTTCTCTTTTCCTCATGCTATATGCCTATGTTAAAGCAGCGTAGCTCTAACACATTGCAGGGATTAGAAAGAAGAAGAGTTAGACCTACACTCCTCCATGATGTTCACTGAGGGACTGTATTCAAAAACTTCCTGAGGTTAAAATTACGTCAGAGCTACACATGAATGTGGCTTTTTACATCTCATGTACTACAGCCTTTAATAATATTTGAGAATTTTTGACTTTTTGCCATTTTGAAATTTGTGCGCAGAATACAAGTAAGGCAAGTATATACAAGTAGTAAAAAATCGTGCGCAATTGCGCAGTCGCGCAGCTTAGAGGGAACACTGCATGTCACTTCCGAAAGTCTCCACGATTAAATGGAATGCCCCATATGTTGTATACAATTTCCGAGAGTCACTTGGAGTATAATGTAATCAGTCAGTCGTTTTCGGAAATTTTCGGAAAATTTTCTTTTGACAGTTGAGGGTCCCTTTAAGGCGGGCCCGGGAAAACTGCCCTGTTTGCGCCCCCCTCTCAACGCCCTGCAAGGAAGCAAAAAAGTCTCCTTTATGGGCCAATGATTCCAGCTATCTTTCGTAGACAAGGATCTCTACTCAATCCGTAATACGATTTTTGGCGGCGTTGTCTTGCGTTTGGCAAAAAGTGTATAGGCGGCATTGAGCGGGGAAGTCGCATACAGCGCTTTTGGTGACGAAAAAGAAATTTCGTATATTAGCTCCGAAAAAAACAGCAAATTTTATTCATCTAGAGTTGTCGACGATTTGTTCAAGTCGTGCACCCATCGTCGAAGACGTTATTTCGGCGCAAAAAAGTGCATGTCCCGCTCAAAAAGGTGCTTGATTATGATCGATATTCGACTATTATCGATGTTCCACGTTAAAACATCGTTGTTCTGGCACAATTTTTGCAGTTATAAAATTATCGGCGTAAATGAGCAATAGCATACATTTTTGGCAACATCGAAGTTATATTTCTGTTTAGAATCAGCAATCCTTGTAAGGCTCACAATATTTGCAATATCGATGATTTTCCAACAACGAGCATCCCTACACCTGCCTTAACAAATGCACTGGGTAGTGAATACCGCTATTGCCAGTGATTGCGAATTTATTATGACGTACCTAATGTTTAACATGAAACATTATTTGATTTTAAAAGAATTTCTAAAAAATAATTTGGAGAAATTTTACGTGATAACTTATTGTCAGTGATTGCGAATTTCCAGAATTTTGGCCTAAAAGTATGCATATGAAAAATGCATGACTTGCAGCGTCGGAAACATTCAAAATAATTTTCCATGCATACATTTAGGGTGGATTAATTATCAATTTGACTGTTTCTGATTACTTCACTATGAAGTTAGCATTACCAGGGGTTATTTTCTAAAATAAAAGAGTTACAAATTTTCTTTTTCTACAACAAATTTACAACAAATTAGCTACAAATTATTAACTAATTTTGATTCCAAAAATTTAAAAATTTGAGGGTGGTAATGCTAACTTCACAGTGAAGTTAGCATTACCAGGGGTTATTTTCTAAAATAAAAGAGTTACAAATTTTCTTTTTCTACAACAAATTTACAACAAATTAGCTACAAATTATTAACTAATTTTGATTCCAAAAATTTAAAAATTTGAGGGTGGTAATGCTAACTTCACAGTGAAGTTAGCATTACCAGGGGTTATTTTCTAAAATAAAAGAGTTACAAATTTTCTTTTTCTACAACAAATTTACAACAAATTAGCTACAAATTATTAACTAATTTTGATTCCAAAAATTTTAAAATTTGAGGGTGGTAATGCTAACTTCACAGTGAAGTTAGCATTACCAGGGGTTATTTTCTAAAATAAAAGAGTTACAAATTTTCTTTTTCTACAACAAATTTACAACAAATTAGCTACAAATTATTAACTAATTTTGATTCCAAAAATTTTAAAATTTGAGGGTGGTAATGCTAACTTCACAGTGAAGTTAGCATTACCAGGGGTTATTTTCTAAAATAAAAGAGTTACAAATTTTCTTTTTCTACAACAAATTTACAACAAATTAGCTACAAATTATTAACTAATTTTGATTCCAAAAATTTAAAAATTTGAGGGTGGTAATGCTAACTTCACAGTGAAGTTAGCATTACCAGGGGTTATTTTCTAAAACAAAAGAGCTACAATTTTTTTTTTTCTACAACAAATTTACAACAAATTAGCTACAAATTCATAGCTAGTTTTTAATCTCAACTTTACAAGTGGTAATGCTAAGTTCACAGACATGATGCAGATGCTTCTAATAAGTTTTCATTTCAGTTGTCTCCGCGCAACAGCTCCATGACATGTTGATGCTAATCTTTTCTTCCTTCCTCTGCCATCATAAAAAGTGAATAGTTGATTTTCATTTTTGGTTCTTTTTTTTTCTAGAAACTTTCGAACGAAAATTTTCTAATATGGAAATCGGCGGGCGTTAAGGTACTTTAAAAGATGAGCTTTAAGAATGAAAAAGTGGTTTATACCCGACACACTCTGTGTCGAGTGCATGCTGCCGTTGTGCGGTCGTTTATAAAACACAGAATCATTCAATATAGACCATAAACAAGTTAGGGTGTAAAGAGTCAGGCGATACTGACAATTAATTACCCGACACAGACACACAGATTAAGGTTTGCGGCATTTGAGTCGAAAATTTAATTTTTTTTATACTAGGGTCATTATTTGGCCAGTTAAGAGAAGGAACCCAAAATGCAGTTTTAAAACAAGTAAGAAAGCTAAAGTCGGTCAAGCCCGACTTTGAAATACCCAACGTTCCCACATTATTGGCGCTCTGTGTTACGAAAAATCTCCATTTGTGAGCGTAATCTATTTTCCTACACCTTTCATTCACCTTGGTCAATCTATGCTGCGAATTTGAAGTTTCTACGCCTTTTACTTCGGAAGTTACGAAAAATCTTCATTTATGGCCGTGGCAGTGGGCGGGCCATATAAATTTTTTCCCTACACCTTTCATTCGCCTTGGTCAACCTATGTTGCGAATTTGAAGCTTCTACGCCTTTTACTTCGGAAGTTAAGAAAAATCTCTATTTGTGGGAGTGGCAGTGGGCGGGCCACATAAAATTTTTTGCTACACCTTTCATTCGCCTTGGTCAACCTATGTTGCGAATTTGAAGCTTCTACGCCTTTTACTTCGGAAGTTACGAAAAATCTTCATTTATGGCCGTGGCAGTGGGCGGGCCATATAAATTTTTTCCCTACACCTTTCATTCGCCTTGGTCAACCTATGTTGCGAATTTGAAGCTTCTACGCCTTTTACTTCGGAAGTTACGAAAAATCTCTATTTTTGGGCGTGGCAGTGAGCGACCCAGTTAAATTTTTTCCCTTCACCTTTCATATGCCTTGTCTAAGCGTCAAGAGTTGGAAGCGGCGTATACTCTGATAGTCTTAATCTTAAGACAGCTATTCGCCTCCCTGACCCCTGCAGTGTTTTTCAAGCAGAGGTCATGGCTAGTGTCCGACCGAAGGTGGATTTTTAGCCGAAGCCGAAGCCGAACAATCGGCAGAGTTGAAGACTTTGGCCGAAGACCGAAGGCCGAAGCCGAATGCAAAAAAATTTATAGTAAGGAAACAAAATCAGTCCTTATTCATTTGACAAGCACAAAAAAAACCGCTCAAATTTTCTCTAAATTCTTTCGCTTTAGTCGCCCACAAAGTGAGAATTTACGGCAGTATTTTACTAGTGTAAAAGGTCTCAATGACCCGAGTAAAAATATTTGTATTTATTTTGCACGCCCAAAGCACGCCCAAACTGGGCCCAAATAATGAACAGTATCGCGCCAAAATCGAGCCCAAACCGGGCCCAAATCTAGAAAGAACGCGCCCAAATCGAGCCCAAACCACGCCCAAATAATGAACAGACTCGCGCCCAAATCGAGCCCAAAACGGGCATGGGTAGTAAACAAACGGGCCCAAAATCGAGCCCAATGCGCACCCAAATCAAGCCCAAATATAGCCAAAATGGGCCCAAATTAAGAAAAAAAATTTCAAAAAACGAGCCCGAAGCACTTTCGAATTTAATATTCCCTCTCGGCACAGCCTTGCACCCGTCTTCGACCCTGGGTGCATGACTTGAACAAATCGTTGACGACACTTGCGAGACTAAAGCATAGGTGGCGTCGATGCAAAATCCATACAAATGTCGCGAGTTTCGTGCACGACACTTTGCAGGACATGTCATTCATGAAGTCATGCATCCCATGCGTGGAGGAAGTCATACATGACTGGTATTCCGTAATGCAAACATGAATAAGTTCTTACTAGCTTCTTACTTCTAGCTTATTTGACATGACATTGTAATATTTATTATATTAGGTGTAGTAAAAAGAAATCCATTATTTTTGCATTAAATTGAGGGCTTTATTTAAGATAGTTAGAATGACCCGATTTAGGTCAAATATGCGCCGTTTTGTTCGATAACTTGTTGCCATTTTAAAGGTAATTTCATTATGCCTCTCTCATAGAAGCCCTCGTTCCTATTAGCAAAAAATTGAGACAGTCGAATTTCAGAAGCCTCTCTTGAAGCGAATGTTTCACCAGCAAAATTGTTCGCCATGGACAGGAACAGATGGTAATCACTTGGTGCCAGGTCCGGACTATAAGGTGGATGCAGAAGAACCTCCTAACCAAACTCCCGGAGCTTCTGGCGAGTCACTATCGATGTGTGTGGCCTGGCGTTGTCCTGATGGAACACAATTCCTCTCCTATTGGCCAAAGCTGGCCGCTTATGGGCGATTGCTTCCTTCAGACGGTCCAATTGTTGACAGTAGAGTTCCGAGTTAAGAGTTTTGCCGTATGGGAGCAGCTCATAGTAGATAATTCCCTGCCAATCCCACCAAACACACAGCAAAACCTTCCTGGCCGTCAATCCTGGCTTGGCCACCGTTTCCGCCGGTTCACCGTGTTTCGACCACGACCGTTTTCGCTTGACGTTGTCGTAAGTGACCCACTTTTCATCACCAGTCACCAACCGCTTCAGAAATGGGTCGATTTTGTTGCGGTTCAGCAGCGATTCGCAGATGGAAATTCGGTCTATGAGGTTTTTTTGCGTTAACTCGTGTGGCACCCATACATCGAGCTTCTTTGTGTATCCAGCCTTATTCAAATGGTTCCAAACGGTTTTTTGTGCAATCTTTAGCTCTTTTGCAATCCAAACAGTGCTAACATGACGGTCGGACTCGATAATTTCCATGATTTTATCGACATTTTCGACAATTGGCCTTCCAGTGCGTGGTGCATCCTTGACATCGAAGTTACCGGAACGGAATCGACGAAACCAAAATTGCGCATGATTGGCTGTTACAGTATCAGGTCCATAAACGCTATTCACATTTTCAGCCGCCTGGCTTGCGTTTTCTCCCTTATCGAAGAAAAACTGTAAAATGTAGCGAATTTTCTCTTTGCTGATGTCCATCTTTGACAAGCTCTCAAACAAAACTGAATCAATCAATCAAAAAAGTGTCAAAAAAGCTTTTTTAGTAGGAACTGTCATCTTTCTAATGCCCCCTAGCGGAACACGATCGGACTTATACAACGCGAGATGCAGATAAATAACGCCATCTATTGGAAAAATAATGGATTTCTTTTTACTACACCAATATGTATATACATACATATATAATTCTTCTTCTTCTTGCGTGTTTAACTATCCCGGTCTATCCCGGGGTCCGCAAGTATATACATATATAATTGATTATATTAAATCTATTTAACAACTATTAACAAATCAACATAGAACGTGATTGCCAAACGAAATGCGAATGTCAAAATCGGTTTAGTTATAATAATGATGTCTTCGAAGACTTCATGCACGATTTTGTCTTGAACGACCGATTTCCGAAAGGGTTATTATTATTATTATAATTATTATTATTATTATTCTAATTATACGTATTTTTATTATTATTTGAGTATTGCGCCTTAATGAATTAAGACGCAATCTTAAAAAAAATAGAGAGGCAGTAGCTTCTGAGTCTATCGGCCCTCGAATTTCTTGAAATACACCCAAAACGAGAAAAATTAAAAAAAACAAAATTCCGGCCTTAACAAGGCCCGGTGGTGTACACACATTTAATATCAAATATTGTTTTTCCCAATTTAAAATTCCAAATATCTTTTGTTTTTAAAATTGTTAATTTCTGGATTTTGATCTCCCTCGTCGTGGGATTTGAATCCCGGAACTCTCGACTGGTGGTCGAGTGCTCTTCCTCGACACCGTTTTTGCCAAATTGAAAAGACTGGATTTTTTACGTTTATAAGTTTAAAGTCAAATTGTCAAAACTTTTCATAATTTTTTCAATTTCGGGCTTGATTTGGGCGCGCATTGGGATCAATTTGGGCCCATTTTGATTTTTTTTGGGCTTGATTTGGGCACGCATTGGGCTCAATTTGAGCCCATTTTGGTTATGTTTGGGCGCGCATTGGGCTTGGTATGGGCACGTTTTTGTTAGATTTGTGCTTGGTTTGGGCTCGATTTGGGCGCGATACTGTTCATTATTTGGGCCCAGTTTGGGCGCGTATTGAATTTTGGGCTCAATTTGAGCTCGATTTGGGAGCGTTTTGATTTTTTGGCGTCATTTGGGCCCGCATATTTTTACTCGGGGAAGCAATTGAAAATCTATCGTGACTTGTTTACTTCCATTAAAATGCAAAAATATTCGGCTAAAATATTCGGCGTTTTCTAGCCGAAGCCGAAGCCGAATTTTAAGAATTGGCCGATTATGCCGATTACCGAAGCCGAAGCCAAACCTTCGGTCGGACACTAGTCATGGCCATCAACCATGCTGCCAGATGATTAATGTGTAATGAGATATTCGGAAAGGATATCTACATATTCAGCGATATCCAAACGGCCATTACCTCCCTTAGCGGTGTCTACACGACATCCAAACTTGCCGGTGAATGCCGGGCATCTCTCAACGAGATGGCGAGTCATTCAAAGGTCCTAATCTACTGGGTCCCGGGGCATAGGGACATTAAGGGGAACTGCGAGGCAGATGAACTAGCTAAGAAGGGCACTATGCTTACTGACATCACAGTTACCTCTATTGGTACTCCGCTTGCCACTATAAAACTCAGAATTAAACAGGAATATTTTGCCCGTGCAAATGCCCAATGGGTAAGAGACAGCTCCTGCATTATAGCTTGCCAGACATGGACGTCTCTGAATAAGAAACGGTCACAGCAGCTCCTGAGACTAAATAGTAGATCCATTAACCTAGTGATCTCCATTCTTACTGGCCACTGCCTCTTTGGCAGGCATGCGGCGAGACTGGGGGTTCCACACAACGATTTTTGCCGCTCATGCGACTCTGAAGAGGAGGAGGAAACGGTCCTCCACCTGATGGGTCAATGTCCCGCTCTCGCAAGGAGTAGGCTCTCCCTTCTGGGGTCGCTATTCTTTTCCAGCTTAATCGAACTCTCTGAACTGAAATTGTCGGATATAGTGACGTTCATAACGAAGCCTTCTTGGCTTCCCAATACTTTATAAGGGGTAATAGTGTCTTTCGTGGTACCACAACGGGCCTCTTTTGTGCCTAAGTGAGCAAATGGCTGCCACTCCTACCTACCTACCTACCTACCTTCATTTGCCTTGGTCAACCTATGCTGCGAATTTGAAGCGTCTACGCCTATTAAATTGGAAGTTACGAAAAATCTCCATTTATAGGCGTGGCAGTGGGCGGGCCATATACATTTTCTCCTACTCCTTTCATTCGCCTTGGTCAACCTATGTTGCGAATTTGAAGCTTCTACGCCTTTTACTTCACAAGTTACGATAAACCCTTATTTGTGGGCTTATTTGTGGGCGTGGCTCGAGGAGGACGGTGTCCATTTTTTCCAGGATATGTCCCATTACGTAGTTTACCAGTACATCAAATATCAATGAAATGTGTTCAGTGGTTCGCAAGTTACAAGCATGTTATGAATCTTTCCTCATTGGTGCCGAAAAGATTTTAAATTGAGCTGTGGTGTGAGGAGAATCTGAGCTGCCTCGTGTGCACTCGCATTCCAGCTGCTGTAGTCGTCTCGTGGGTTCATAATTAAGACACTCAGAATCAAGCTTTCCAATTTTGGCCAGATCAAACAAAAAAAAATTGCACACGCTAACCCCATTTCGAAATCGAATATTGAAAGCGAGTCAGATTGTACCTATCACTGTCATATTTATAACGTAACGCTGCTACTCGTTTTTATGGCTACGCCTTGCCCACCCTTCCATAGCCCTTTAGATTTCATAGAGCCCAAAACTTCCACAAAATTTGAATTAAGTTTCACTCCATTATTGTAGTATTTAAAGCAACATTTTAATACTTATATTCAATAAAATAATTCCTCAACGTTCAACATTAAGCATTTCGATGATTCAAAACAAAAACAAATAACAAAAAAAATAGTTCTAGAGAGCTTAACCATATGCTGGATCATATGTTTCCACGAATTGACCAAGACAAAACTATAAGAGGTAATCACAAAAAAAATTACACTCAACGACAACAAAATAGCTTCCAAAGCGAAACTTCGATTACTTCGATCAGTTATGATTCATAACATCACGCTATGAACAAAACAGAAGAGAAGTTTGAATCGATTCAATTTCGTGCAAACCCATGGAAAAAAAAATAGCTGGACTATAAACTAATATGCCAAACAACAAAATAAAAAGGTAAAGAAACTTGCAAAAAAAAAAAGGAAAAAAAATGACTTCGTATGACTTACATACATATACACGTTATTCAGCGTCTTATCCACGTTGATAGCCGGTACTGCGATCTCAGAGAAGGCCTTCGCGGAGAGTGTTCTGGCTTCAAACTCTGCTTACTTATGCAGATTTGTCGATGCTAATAGCTGTGGAGAATAGAGAGTCATATGAATTGCATTCCCTTGTTTGTTCTTTGGCATTTACACACAAAAAAAAAACCCAATCAATAATTGTTACCTCGCAATTTAAAGGTACTTAGGTATACCTATACATATGTTACACGCGTGTTTTACTTAAGAAATTTCTTGTGTTTTTTTTTTCTTTTTAAATGAAAAAGGTCCGCATTGACCGATGTAGAGGCTCGCTAATAAAGAGTGTCTTATTGTCCATTTGCTTAAGATCACTACAGGCAATCTTGAAGTCGACTTGAACGAGAATCGTACGACCGCAACGAATCCTGTTGCACGCTTCTTCCCAATTTAGAAGGAAATTGGATAACCTTTGATAACCTTAAGCCAGGTTGGTATTAACCCTCGTGTTGATAGTCTGGCCGCGTGTTCCGTGTCCACCCGGAAGTTAAATTTTTCCCAATGATTTCCACAAAATATTGTCCCGGGCACCTAGTGAAGTGCCCAAGGAAACGAAATAAGACCTTTTCCAAAGTCTTCACCTTCCAAAAACAAGGATGGATCTTGATAACGAAAACCTAGTACAAATCATGTTTCGATCAAACACACTTTTGGGGAAATTTCTAACTTACCAATGAAAGGGTTTTTTCTTTCTAAAGAATATTTCCTTCACCTAGGTTCGGAGGAATTTTATTTTATGGGGCGATATAATTTTCGCACTATCGAACAAAAGAAAATTTAAACTTTAAATTTAGGTTGACACGTGGGAGTGAAATTATTATTTTTTTCTTAGATTGATTTTTTTTCTTTTGAAGACCAGACTATTTATGTCCGTTCCAATTAGACACTTAGCACAAACTGTCTTGCAGCTTGAGACAAAGAGCTTTCATATTTTCTCTCTCTTTGAACTGGAGCATTTATTCAGCACTCTGAGTAAGTTAAAAGAGTCTTACTTCTTTTTTTTCGAGTGCACAAAAGACAAATAGTTAGACAATTGATCTTCCGATTGATGACGAAAAAAATTAACCCTTTAAGGACGTAGGCGCTCTTGGGGGAAAAGATATGTTCGTTCGTTTTTTTTTCTTTCTCCAATACAACTAGTAGTTTTTTTTTTTTTTTTTTTCTGGCGCACAGTACAAAGCAAATTTTATAGCAACGCTGCGAGTAGCGCTGAGCGATAAAAGTTGAAAAGGGCGGTCTAATTCGAACTTTAAAGTTTTCTTTCTATTATGCCTTTCTTATGATAGACTTCGCGTTTCTTGGTATCTTCGTCTTCGAGGACGTAGCAGGAATTCCCCTTCAGACCAACGACGGTTGCCTTTATAAATTTAGGTGCAAGTTTCGAGCAAAACTTTTTGGCAGCATCACTAAGGGTGAAATTGCGGCGGTAAACAAAATCCCCAATCTTAAAATTTTTGCTTGAGCTTCTCAAATTGTACCGTTTTGCTGACGATTCAAATGCAATATAAATGTTTTCGCGCAATTTGTTCCTTAGGATATTTAAATGGTCCTGCCTACTAATAATGTTACCTTGAAAAGATTGTAGCGTTTTAACAAGTTTGTAATCAATCGCATGCGAGATCATTTGTTGCCCGAATACAGAAAAATATGGACTGCAGCCGATACTTTGGTGGTATGAGCTACGTAAGGCTTCAGAAATGTCGTATACGTGCCTATCCCATTGTGTTTGATCTTTTGGGAGGAAGGCTCGAATACCAGCCAAAATCGAGCGATTGACTCTTTCACTGGCATTCGGTTGGGGACTATAAAGAGCGGTTAAGATATGCTGTATTCCTCTTTCTTTTAGCAGCGTTTGAAAGTGAGCACACTTAAATTGTTTCCCGTTGTCACTCAGTATGCTTTCAGGGACTCCAAAAGTTGGGAAAACATAGTTTTTAAGATAATTTACGGCAACCTCAGAAGTAAACTTTTTGATGGGGTGTAGAAAAGGGAACTTGGTCAAGTGATCCATTATTATGAGAACGCCAATGTTTCCGTTTTTAGATCTGGGATAAGGACCGATAAAATCAACGAAAAGTTTTTGAAAAGGTCTATCAACTAAATAAGGTGACTTCATAGGGGGTCGTAAGCAAGTGTTTGGCGCTTTGCTTTGGTGGCAAACATCACATTTAGCGACAAAGTTTTTGACATCCTGCGCCATGCTTGGCCAAAAAGGTTTCGCTTTAAGCGTTCAAGAGTTTTTCCCACGCCTCCATGAGATTTATTTGGCGCTGAGTGTGCTTGTTCTATAAGTGTTTTGTGAAGACTACTTGGCACCCACACTTTCCAATTGAAGGCTTCTCTTTCTAAGTCGCCGTCAGGATGTTCAGTGCGCTTATAAATTGTATTATTGACAACCTGTAAATCAGGAACATTTTGCAGATTTTCAGTAACATTTTGTCTCAGCTTTGCGTATTCATCTGAGTTGAAAGCATCAGAATCTAAATCAATTATTGGAAATACTTCAATTTCTCCTATTTCTTCGCAAGCTAAACGAGACAGAGTGTCGGGAACTACGTTTAACGAACCACGTCGGTGTTGTATTTTGAATTTGAAACCCTGGAGTTTCAAGGACCACCTCGCTAATCTACCCGAAAGATCAGGCTGCTTCATTAACCACTGCAAACTAGCGTGGTCAGTAACTATTGTGAACTCCTGTCCCTCCACGTACGCCCTAAATTTCTTTATACTAAAAACGGCTGCTAAGCATTCTTGCTCCGTTACACTGTAATTCCGTTGAGCTGCATTCAATTTTTGTGAAAAGTACGCAATTGGCATTTCGATTCCCTCTTCATTCTTTTGTGCCAAAACGGCTCCAACTCCTAACATGCTAGCATCTCATTGTATAATGAACGGCTTGCGGTAATTGGGATTAACAAGAACAGGAGCGGTTGAAAGAGCTTCTTTCAATTTCTCAAAAGCTAACTGAGCTTCTCCGTTCCAAGAAAAGGTCTTTCCTTTTTTCAAAAGATTTGTTAAGGGAGAGCTTATTTCTGCAAAATTTCCTACAAATCTACGGTACCAGCCCGCCATTCCTAAGAATCTTCTAAGCTGTTTAACGGTACTAGGAGTTGGAAAGGAAGAAACAGCAGCAATCTTGTCAGGATCAGTTCGAAGTGTCCCATTACCGACAATATAGCCTAAGTATTTGACTTCTTTAATACAAAATTTGCTTTTGCCTACATTTATAGTTAATCCTGCATTTCTTAGTTGTTGAGCTACTTTGATTAGCACATTCATGTGTTGGCTGAATGTTTCGGACACAATCAACAGATCGTCTAGGTAAACAAAAACTTCATCTTTCAAAATAGGCGGAATAACCCTATCCATTAGACGACATAAGGCTTGGGGTGCGTTGCATAACCCAAAGGGCATGACGCGATAGCGATAAAGAGGTCGATTAGGTACCGTGAAACAAGTTAGATCTCTACATTTTTCCGACAGGGGTATTTGCCAAAAAGCTCTTCTCAAATCAAGCGACGAAATAAATTTAGCTTTCGGAAGTCTACTTAAGATGCCCTCGATGTGTGGAAGCGGATATGCATCTTTGACTGTCATGCTATTCACAACACGAGAGTCCAAACATAACCGATTTTTGTCACCTTTTTTTACTAAAACGACTGGACTCGACCATGGACTGTAAGGAGCCTCTTCAATCACACCTAGTTTCAACATCTCATCTACTTCTTTATGAATCATTTATTCGAGTGCTGGAGAAACTGGAAAGTAACGTTGTTTTACGGGTCTAGAATTCGGATCTAACTCTATTTCATGCTCCATTATATCCGTTTTGCCTAAGCCCTCTTTCTCATAGCTAGGAAATGAAGATTTTACTACTTCAAGCCTTTTTATTTCATTTTCTCATAAAACGTGTGCATTTGGATCACAATTTGATTCAACCTCAACTGATGCAACGACATCAGGAGCTATGGAAAATTTTCTCCAAAAGTCTATTCCCAAAATAATATTTTGTTTCAAGCTAGGGACTACATAAAATTTTATAGGCTTATTCTGATTTTTAAACTTGACATCAAAATCTATCTGGCCATACACAATTTAATGTTTTCCGTCAGCAGTGCTAAGTTTCGTCGATTGCATTTTAAATTTATGCTGTTGGCTAAGATCGGTTGCCAATTGATTTCCTATACAAGAAACCTGCGCCCCGCTGTCTAATAATGCGAGATAAAATTTTCCTTGCAATTCAATTTTAGCATAAGGCCTAAGATCATAAGATTTATTTTGAATAGAGGATACAATGCTGGTCAATTCCTTTTTAGCTAACAAGACCTTTTGCCAAAAATTTTTAATGCGGTCTGCTGATCGAGTCTTCTTTTTACTTGGTTTACTTTTGCCAAATATTTCTGCCCTTCTTTTTAAATAGGTTTTTAGCCGTTCTTCGTATGGAATTATCTTGAAGACATTCTTGAAATTTAATGGAGGTGAGTCTAAATTGGAGTAAGGTCTGATTAATTGCCGCTCGGATCTTTGCGAAGGTTGGCTTTCATACCTTCGCTCCGCCGCGCGTTTCCCTGAATGCATGTACCGCAATTTGGCTTATAAACAGCCGGTGTGCCACATCCGTAGCAAAACACTGTTCTATCTTCAAGGCAGTCGTGATATCGGTGTCCTATCTGCCGGCAATTCCAACAGACCGATTCCGGACGTTTACCTAATTCTTCTACCTGCATCTCAGACAACCTCGGCAAATTTTCATCAACACTTTCATCCTCAATTTCACTTATTTGTTTGCGCATGTTTGGTGTATTGCGACTAGTGCTTAAGGGAGTTGAAAAATGTTTTGAAATTTCATTAGCAAGCATTTCGCCTTTAATACAGAGCTTACGCAAATCGCAACTGAATGTACCGGAACATATAAAAGTTGTTGCCGGATACGTGGCCTTAAACCTCGTTGAAGTATTTCAACTAACTCGATTTCAGGTAGTGGCCTATTCAAACATTCAGCTATCTTAAGGACGCCATTTCGGTAATCGTCAAAGCTCTCAGACGGACCTTGTCTCCGGTTACGCATCGCTTCTTTTACGTCTGTGTCTGTGCGGTGCTCCGCAAAATTGGTTTTTAAAGCTTGGCATAAACCTGGCCAAGTCACTCGCTCAACAGAACGCCTGTATCTCCAGTAGAAATCTCTAGATTCACCAATAAATAGCGACTGAAGATGCTCGCATAGCAAATTGAAATTGCCGCCAAGTGTGTCAATCACCTGCGATTCTATTCGATATAAAAAATTCTCGACAGAAAGCTTCGAGGTGCCATCGAATTTTATATCCCAATTATGCATTAATTGCGCTACTTTGCCGGACTGTGTAACTGAGGTAGTGTTACTAAATCTGATCTGATCAACTCTATTTATATTTGGGCTAGGGGTGTGAATACTATTTGAGATATTTGGAAATTCTAAGGGCCAAACGACGTTGGATGCTGTATTGTTAGCGTTAGGCTGTTCTTGAGGAACTTCGTTTGTACTCATTGCACTGAGACGATTCAAAATTGGAGCAAGTGCATTTTGTACACTTGTTTCTACTAGTTGGCTAACTCTACTTTCTACATCTTCCAACACTGAAGCCTGTCTAGCCTGTAAAATTGTACTAACAATATTTCGGACTCGGTTCTCTTCGATTTCGTTAGTTGCATTGCCACCAGCATTAAGTTGGCGATTAGCTGCTTGTGCTGCTGCAGAAGTAGATGGTTCTTCGGGTAGAGTAGGAGTATTTGCTACAGGGCGAGAAGTTGAAGTTTTAGATCGTGTCTGAACTCTTTCTTTCCCATTTGAAGATTGTGAGTTGGAATCTTTAAAGTTCAGCTTCGCTCTACACTGAGGACAACTTGGGCTTGCTTTGACCCATTCAGACAAACAATTCCAGTGAATTTTATGTTTACACGGAGTGACAAAAGTGTTTTCATTCTCCCTGATCTGTTCACGACAAATTGTGCAGGTTGTGTTATTTTGAATAACAATTAAATTTTCATTGCTGTGCCGCAAAGACATTTTATTAAGAATCTTGCCGCATATAAAGGAACCTACCTAGATCAAATTTGCCTATCAGATAAGTATGTGTGTATTTTATTTGACACGAAAATTGTTGTATTTCTGTCACTTTATAAACAAAAAAAGTAATAGCAAAAAAATCAATTTGTCAGAAAATGGAGTTACTTCCCAATTAAATTTTGTGGACTATACTTATGTGATTAGATAGATCTGACTTGCGATGACTTTTACAACAAGAACAACATTACATCCGGTAACAAAGATAAAAGGAAAGATATATTGCTTATTATTTATATCCCCGTAAGGTTACAATTCTATCATCCTGACGATAACTGTAAACTCCTACACAGGTCTAAAGTGTTGTGAAACGAAAGTTATGAATTGGCTTTTAACCGGAAACTCCGATAAATGGTATAAGAATCAAAAGCATTTAGCCGAATTTCTTAAAGTTCCAAAATATCGTGTTTAAATGGTTTTACTTTATATTAATTAATATGAATGAGCTATAACAATTTTGCTGTAGGTCAGTTAAAAAGCATGTAGCTAATTTCAACTGTATTCCTTCGAATGAAAAATTTAGAAAAATTAAAAGTATTTGTATTTCAAAATAAGGTTAGGAACCCTATACTAAGTTCATCCAAGTAATTCCTCAATCGGCCTCAACGTTGGGCGCCATTCTGTTATGAATCTTTCCTCATTGGTGCCGAAAAGATTTTAAATTGAGCTGTGGTGTGAGGAGAATCTGAGCTGCCTCGTGTGCACTCGCATTCCAGCTGCTGTAGTCGTCTCGTGGGTTCATAATTAAGACACTCAGAATCAAGCTTTCCAATTTTGGCCAGATCAAACAAAAAAAAATTGCACACGCTAACCCCATTTCGAAATCGAATATTGAAAGCGAGTCAGATTGTACCTATCACTGTCATATTTATAACGTAACGCTGCTACTCGTTTTTATGGCTACGCCTTGCCCACCCTTCCATAGCCCTTTAGATTTCATAGAGCCCAAAACTTCCACAAAATTTGAATTAAGTTTCACTCCATTATTGTAGTATTTAAAGCAACATTTTAATACTTATATTCAATAAAATAATTCCTCAACGTTCAACATTAAGCATTTCGATGATTCAAAACAAAAACAAATAACAAAAAAAAATAATTCTAGAGAGCTTAACCATATGCTGGATCATATGTTTGCACGAATTGACCAAGACAAAACTATAAGAGGTAATCACAAAAAAAATTACACTCAACGACAACAAAATAGCTTCCAAAGCGAAACTTCGATTACTTCGATCAGTTATGATTCATAACATCACGCTATGAACAAAACAGAAGAGAAGTTTGAATCGATTCAATTTCGTGCAAACCCATGGAAAAAAAAATAGCTGGACTATAAACTAATATGCCAAACAACAAAATAAAAAGGTAAAGAAACTTGCAAAAAAAAAAGGAAAAAAAATGACTTCGTATGACTTACATACATATACACGTTATTCAGCGTCTTATCCACGTTGATAGCCGGTACTGCGATCTCAGAGAAGGCCTTCGCGGAGAGTGTTCTGGCTTCAAACTCTGCTTACTTATGCAGATTTGTCGATGCTAATAGCTGTGGAGAATAGAGAGTCATATGAATTGCATTCCCTTGTTTGTTCTTTGGCATTTACACACAAAAAAAAAACCCAATCAATAATTGTTACCTCGCAATTTAAAGGTACTTAGGTATACCTATTAGGCCGGGTCGATTTTTTGGATAAAAAATCGTACCCCCGGAAATGAAACTTCAGACAATTCTAAGCATTTTTTCCCAAGAAACCATGGGTATAAAATGAAACGTAGATCCGCGCTGAACGATGGGAAGTTTATACCATACATATTATACATATGTTATTAACGTGCCTTTGATTGAGTAAATTGAATTAATTGAGTAAAATGATACTTATGTTTCGTCTGGCTTAGTTAACCAACTTCAAAAGAGCGTCCAAAGCCTTTAAAATTGAAAAAATATAACTGAAAAATTAACAGTGAAATGTTGGCAAAAAATGTTGAATATTTCCCAAACTCGAGATAACCTAGACTAGTGCTTGGTACTGTTGTACTCGGGGGATCGAGCCGGACCCGACTGCGCCGGTTTGCACGATGAACAAATTTTTTTGTCCTAAAAACTAGCACAGTGTAACATATGTATGTATGGTTAAAACTTCCCATCGTTCAGCGCGGATCTACGTTTCATTTTATACCCATGGTTTCTTGGGAAAAAATGCTTAGAATTGTCTGAAGTTTCATTTCCGGGGGTACGATTTCTTAGTTTTTTTTTACCCATACAAATCGACCCGGCCTAATACCTATACATATGTTACACGCGTGTTTTACTTAAGAAATTTCTTGTGTTTTTTTTTCTTTTTAAATGAAAAAGGTCCGCATTGACCGATGTAGAGGCTCGCTAATAAAGAGTGTCTTATTGTCCATTTGCTTAAGATCACTACAGGCAATCTTGAAGTCGACTTGAACGAGAATCGTACGACCGCAACGAATCCTGTTGCACGCTTCTTCCCAATTTAGAAGGAAATTGGATAGCCTTTGATAACCTTAAGCCAGGTTGGTATTAACCCTCGTGTTGATAGTCTGGCCGCGTGTTCCGTGTCCACCCGGAAGTTAAATTTTTCCCAATGATTTCCACAAAATATTGTCCCAGGCACCTAGTGAAGTGCCCAAGGAAACGAAATAAGACCTTTTCCAAAGTCTTCACCTTCCAGGAACAAGGATGGATCTTGATAACGAAAACCTAGTACAAATCATGTTTCGATCAAACACACTTTTGGGGAAATTTCTAACTTACCAATGAAAGGGTTTTTTCTTTCTAAAGAATATTTCCTTCACCTAGGTTCGGAGGAATTTTATTTTATGGGGCGATATAATTTTCGCACTATCGAACAAAAGAAAATTTAAACTTTAAATTTAGGTTGACACGTGGGAGTGAAATTATTATTTTTTTCTTAGATTGATTTTTTTTCTTTTGAAGACCAGACTATTTATGTCCGTTCCAATTAGACACTTCGCACAAACTGTCTTGCTTTACGCAAATCGCGACCTAAGGTACCTGCAGCTTGAGACAAAGAGCTTTCATATTTTTCTCTCTCTTTGAACTGGAGCATTTATTCAGCACTCTAACTGAGTAAGTTAAAAGAGTCTTACTTCTTTTTTTTCGAGTGCACAAAAGACAAATAGTTAGACAATTGATCTTCCGATTGATGACGAAAAAAATTAACCCTTTAAGGACGTAGGCGCTCTTGGGGGAAAAGATATGTTCGTTCGTTTTTTTTTCTGAAAACACATAATATTCATTTTTGGGCGTGACAGTGGGCGGATGTCTCCCAGTTCACTTGGGATCCTACTCGGATCCCGATATACCTGTGTGCCCAATTTCGATTTGATTGGTCTAGCCGTTAAGGAGGAGATCCGACCACGGACGGACGGACAGACGGACATGTCTTAATCGATTCAGTTTTTGATCCTGATCATTTCTATATATACATACATATGCGTCTATATCTCCGGAGCTTAGTTCTCGCTGTTACAAGATTCGCACAAAACTAATATACCTAGCTTACGCTGGGTATAAAAAAGGTAATAATTGTAACATATTATTAAAACATACCAAAAACTAATCCAATATTCTTCATACTAGGCTCGTTTAAAAGGCAATTTTTTTTTCCAGGGCACATCAATAATAAAGGTAATCATTTGGCGGACTCTGCCGCCAAACTTGCTACTACATCTCCTCTGCACTGCTCCCTTAACCTTCATCATAATGATCTAAACAAATTTATTAAATCTCAATTAAATGATAACAGCCACACTTTCTCTTCCACCTCTCAATGGTACCAAGAAATAAACACAAATAAAAATAACATTTTCGGATATCTACAAAACCATAAACTAGACTCATTCTCTAAAACAGATATCATGAAATTCATTAGAATCCGACTAGGTCATACGTCTATCACCCACAATCACTTCCTCAGCAAAGACCCCATCTCTCTTTGTCCCCTTTGTCATAACAACACTGTCACCCTATTCCACCTTTTCGACTGCCCTTCGGTCAACTATAGAAAATCTATAACATTAAACTATAGCCAATTAATAGCAATATTGAGCAATCCTAACCAAATTAATATCGCTAAAGTCATTAACTTTCTAAAACAAACTCATGTGTATCATATTATTTAATTCTTTTTTTATACCTTTTCCGAAGGAAAGGGTATATTAAGTTTGGCACGGTGTATGTAACATACCAAAGGAGTCGCGGTAGATATAGACATATATATATATTCTTGATCAGGGTGACAAGAGGAATCGATCTAGCCATGTCTGTCTGTCTGTCTGTCTGTCTGTCTGTCTGTCTGTCTGTCTGTCTGTCTGTCTGTCTGTCTGTCTGTCTGTCTGTCTGTCGGTCACACTTTAGTTTTTCGTAATTTACTCCTAAGCCATGAAAGATATCATATTGAAATTTGGCATGGACTTCAACCAGGTAAATGTCCGAAAAACTGCATACAAATTTTTTTCGTAGTCCCTTCTTGGGTCGTGGGAAGTGGTTCAGAAGTTTCAAAAATCACGATTTTTAACGTTTTTCCTGGATAACTTTTTTACTATACATCCCAGCTTATTGAAATTTGGTGTGTGTATAGCTACTATGTAGACTTAAGCTTTCGCTGAAAAAAAATTGCGACATCGCTATAACTATGGTCATCATTCTACACAATAGAAAAAAACACTCTTTCTCTTATTCTCATATCTGAATACAAAAATTATTTTTTTGCTTCTTCTGATTGTGTATTTTGCCGCCAAATAAAGTCGTCCATTATGGATAAATTTTGACCATGACCACATTTCGCGAAATTCGCAAAAATTGATTTTCACTATTTTGAATTGAGTATTTCGCAGTTAAACAAAATGTCCTCTAAGGGTTAAAATTTGATCAAGACCACCATCCGCGAAATTCGCGAAAATTTGATTTTCACTATTTTGAATTGAGTATTTCGCAGTTAAACAAAATGTCCTCTAAGGGTTAAAATTTAATCAAGACCACCATCCGCGAAATTCGCGAAAACCTGATTTTCACTATTTTGAATTGAGTATTTCACAGCTAAACAAAATGTCCTCTAAGGGTTAAAATTTGATCAAGACCACCATCCGCGAAATTCGCGAAAATTTGATTTTCACTATATTGAAGTGAGTATTTCGCAGCTAAACTAAATTTCCTCTAAGGGTTAAAATGTGATCAAGACCACCATCCGCGAAATTCGCGAAAATTTGATTTTCACTATTTTGAATTGAGTATTTCGCAGCTAGACATATTGTCCTCTAACGGTTAAAATTTGACCATGACCACCATTCGCGAAATTTTTTTGCTTAATAATAATCTCGAGTTTTAGAACCTAAATCGAAGTACAGATAAGGTATAAATAGATATCCAAGCTAGAACAACGAAAACGGCAGGAATTTTCGTTAAGGTAATGTTTTAACATATTTTAGGCTGAGGAAAAGGTATGTGTGCAATCGGCTTTGCCGATGTAAACTTCTTTACTTGTTTTTTTTTAAGTTTATATAAAGTTGGAACTCACTACATTTAATTTTGTATAAAATTAATAATTCTAAATATTAGCTCTTAAACTATCTTGTATTATCCCAGTCATAGGGCACAGGGTGCTAAGCCGATGCTCTATTATCAATATTACCTTATAATTTTAATTATAAGTTAATAACGTGTAAATAAATAAATAAAAAGGCAATTTTGTAAATTTTTCGCATATGCATACCGAACATGCTCGTTCTTGTTCCTATGGCATCTATATTATAAAATTGAAGCTTGTGAGGTATTTTTCTTTAATTTAGGCTTAATTTTGTACCCTAAGCTCCATAAGGAGAGGATATAGGGGTTAGGTATGTTTGAAGAAAATGTTTGGAGTAAAAAAATAATGGGGGTTGGTCATACATATCATCCTTCTACGAGGGCTTTGACTGTAGTGACGGCCATTTTGTATGAAATTGTGACAAAATCAAGGTAATTTTGGATGGGTGCCCCCCCCCCCCATAAGGAGGGGATATAGGGGGTCAGTTCAGTATGTTCCGAAAAACTGTTTGGGGGACAAAGTTAATTGGGGGTCTGTCATACATTTGACTCCTCTAGGGGCACTCTGTGGCTACTTAGGACGATGGGGGGAAAAGTTATATAAATATTATTTTTATATTGGAGCCCCCTTAAGGAGGGGTGATAGACGGTAGGTTTGTTCCGAAAAATTGTTTGCGGGGGGCTATTAATGGGGGCTGTTCTTACATTTAACCCCTCTACGAGCGACTCTGGGACAGTTATAATGGTTTTCATGTAGTTTTTAAATTTATACAGGACTTCGAAGACGATGCGCCCGCACCAAACGATTACCGATTGGAGACTTATTTTTTCTAACATGAATCCGTTGCCGGAGGCTCAAATAAATTAGTTTTAAATCCCCCATACAACAAAGGGCCACCTTAATACCGATGCGATGTGTCTTTCACTGCATCCGCTGGAGCTTTTTCCCCCACCAAATATGCAGCTGGATGCTTTTTTCGTTAAAGTCGTTAAGTTAACTATTAGTTTTAAAAATTTCAGCTTTGGCGAAATAAGTTCACTTAGTACATATTTTTGACAGCTTGACGTGACCAGCTGGAGCATAGCCCCCACTCCACATTCAACTGGACAGGTTTTTTCGTTTGTTTGTAACATAATTAACATTTTAACAAATGTTAACCCTTGGAGGTATCAGTTTTTTAAATCATTTTTTTACGTGTTTGAGGAGCTGGATGGCCATTCCCTTACTACTGATACTCGATACAGCTTGTGAACAATTTTCAGCCTTGGCGCTTTTGACGACTAAATCCTGTCCCTGGGTCACGGACTAGAAGCGAGACTTGGGAAGAAACAGCAGTACGTTTGAAATTTTGGCGGTAATGTACCTCAGAACGTAGGAAAATATCTTTTCCTATTCTCTTTTCTTTAATAGAGGTAAATATTTTAAAGACACATATTGTCAACACTATTTTCTACATTGCTTACATTCCTTACATTCCCTGCAGTAATGAAGAGGTCAATTTGCCAAACAGGAGTACTCTGAGGTTACTCGAAATATGACTAGTCAAAATGTACAGTATTTTATGTATCTACGGAGATCTACGGGGGGTGAGTTTCAGAATTTCCTTTCGCTTTGTGCTTCGATTGCGAAGTAGAAAATAAATTGTTATTGTCTGCTTTAAGTTCGCATTCTGATCGTTGCGCTACCGAAAGGTAGTTAGCTGGACGGTTAAGACTATCGCTCAGGGTTGACGTTCGATCCCTGGCTCGGGTGAAATTATTTTTTTTTTTATTACCAAGTTTTTATACCCAGCGTAAGCGGGGTATATTAGTTTTGTGCAAATCTTGTAACAGGGAGAATTAAGCTCCGGAGATATAGAAAAATATATATAGAAATGATCAGGATCAAAAACTGAATCGATTTAGATATGTCCGTCTGTCCGTCTGTCCGTCTGTCCGTCTGACCGTCTGTCCGTCTGTCCGTCCGTCCGTGGTCGGATCTCCTCCGAAACGGCTGGACCAATCAAGTCGAAATTTGGCACACACGTATATCGGGGTCCGAGTATGATCCTAAGTAAAAATGGGAGACATCCGCCCACTGCCACGCCCACAAATGAATTTATTGTGTTTTCAATAAAATGCTTGTAACTTGCGAACCACTCAACACATTCCATTGATATTTGGTGTGCTGGTAAACTACAAAAAGGGACATATCCTGGCAAAAAATGGACGCCGCCCTCCTCGAGCCACGCCCACAAATAAGCCCAAAAATAAGGGCTTATCGTAACTTGTGAAGTAAAAGGCGTAGAAGCTTCAAATTCGCAGCATAGGTTGACCAAAGCAAATGAAAGATGTAGGAACAAAAATTTATGTAGCCCGCCCACTGCCACGCCCACAAATAGAGAATTTTCATAACTTCCGAAGTAAAAGGCGTAGAAGCTTAAAATTCGCAACGTAGGTTCACCAAGGCGAATGAAAGGTGTAGGAAAAAAATTTTTTTGGCCCGCCCACTGCCACGCCCACAAATGAAGATTTTTCGTAACTTCCGAAGTAAAAGGCGTAGAAGCTTCAAATTCGCAACATAGGTTCACCAAGGCGAATGAATGGTTTAGGGAAATAATTTATGTTGCCCTCCCACTGCCACGCCCACAAATAGAGAAGCAAAACATAGTGCGCTCATAATGTCGGGACGCTGGGTATTTCAAAGTCGGGCTTGACCGACTTTAGCTTTCTTACTTGTTTTTATGTTAATATTTTAATTTATTTTATTTAACAGTTAATTTTGAAATAAAAAATGTTTCGCTAAATTTTTAAGTATTTTTTTTTCTATTTGATCTTTTTTTTTATATGTATTTATTTTTCAATTAAAAAATTTTTGTAGTAAAAATTCTACTCGTGCGTTCCACAAAAACTTCAGCAACCAAAAACTCAAATGAGCGTTTTGATCAATTCATGAAATTTGCTTGTTTAGCGTAATGGTTAAGACGCTGACTTACCAACCCAGAGATCAGCGGTTCGAGGCTCGGTCAAGGCGAGAAAATTAAAAAAGTAGTGAAAAAGAAAAGATTTAAAAAAGCAAAAGAGAAAAAAAAATACAAAACAAAGAGGAGAAAATAATTTTTTTTTTTCATAAAATGTGCAAAAAAACAAATTGACCAAAAATTGACCCAACTGTATATACTCCAGGTCTAGTTCATATGAGCAAAAACTGTGACTAGTTATTTTCCAATGACAGCTCAACGTTAAAAAAGACAGTTCAAAGCATTGGTTGGCAAATTAAGAGGGAGTAGTCCTGGTATTTTTGTGACTAGTTGGGGAGTAGTTGGAGAGTAGTTGGAATTACTGCAGGGTTGCCTACGCCATTGTTTACATTGTCTACGTGATTGTCTATGTCGACGTGTAGACAATTACAAATTGGCGTAAAATGCCCAACACTGCAAATCATGTGTCCGCGTCCGCCTATTGGAGCGTGTTTTGTATGAAAACCTTGGAAAAAAAACTTGTGTATTTGAAATTTGTCCGCTTAATGGAGATGTCCGCTTATGGGAGCTGTCCGGAAGGAGAGCTTTCACTGTATTTATAACTACCCTAAATCGCAATCAACAAAAGCACAAAAAGGGATAAGACACCCCAGCAGAAAATTGTGTCGGCGCGGAACAAGTCCTCGCGCCTTTCAGAGCGGACAGCCAAGTGAAATGCTCAGCAGGACAGCGTCATCGAGACGGAGCGAAATGATCATTCGTACCGGCTCCGTCTCGATGAACATGTCAAGCAGCGCGTCCTGTGGACTTTCCCGCTGCCATGCGAATGAACTCGTCCGAGGTGAAGCGAAATGACATTCGTGTAGAAATATCACCGCACGCATCCTCCACGAAGGCAGGTGGTGCGGCTCCCATTTACCCATCCTCGCGGATGTCCGCGGAACATTTTCTACTGGGACAATTTTTCACGCACACAATTGTTGTATAAATAAGATAATAACAATACTTTGTTATTTATAGATTAATTTATAAGTAACTAATTATAGCTTAAAGCTTTATAACTAACTAAGTGTACCTTAAAGCTAAGCCTATATATATCTATATATTGTTATTAACTAAGGGCACCTTAAAGTGAAGTCCACACATATGAATTACTAAGAGAACCTGAAGAAATAAAATAAAAGTCAGTCTGACACTACGACTAGCAACCAACATATGGTGTCAGGCATGGATTATTTTAAGGCGGCCGCTCTGGCCGCTCTAGCCACTCTTAATGTAAAATTGGCCACTCTAAATCACAGAATTGGACGCTCTTAAAATATAATTTCCATACCTCGAAAAATTTTCAAAAAACCCCCCCAAATATTTTTTGGATACTGTCTCAAAATTGATTAATCTACCACTCTTGCGAATATCAGAACTACCAGAGCATTATTTCTCTGGCTGCATCCCTGATTCAAGTTATGAAACGAAAAGACTGCAAAATGTACACATATTAGCGATCGAGACATTTGCTGTTGATGTACATTAGTTCTAAGTAATAACACTTTTTAAAACAGAATGTTTTGTTTATGTTTCTTTTTATTTTTAGTCAACGACACATTTATGTTCCTTATTTTTATTAAAATAAAATACCGTTTAAGTATGTACAAAATTTATGAAAAAAAAATGCATTAAAACCTATATTAAAAAAGGTCCGCTCTTAATTTTTCTTAAAATAATCTATGGTGTCAGGTGTAAAAACCTAATCAAAAGTTCAGTCGCGTTTAAATTAAATCGAAAAAGCAATGTCGACAAATAATTCGACAACAGAAAGTCAAAAAATTAATGTAAAAAATGAACAGTTTACGCAGTATACAACAGCAATACCGCAAATGAATTTGAAGGTTACGAATTTGTCGGTCACGTGGAAAAATTGGATAACCCAATTTAAAATATTTATGCGTGCATCAAACCTTGAGGAGGAGTCAGATCAACGGAAGGTAGCATTACTGTTGCATCACATGGGTTCTGACTCACTTGAAATCTTCAATTCTTTCAATCGAGACATAGACAAAGTGAAATATGACAATTTACTTACATTGTTTGAGTCATATTTCGTGCCAAAAGTAAATTTGTCGATGGAGCGTCATAAATTTTTCACGAGGATGCAAGGCAATGAAACAATAGACGAATATATGACATCTTTAAAGAATCTCAGTATGAATTGTGAATTTGGAGTACTTCGTGAAGGTCTTGTGAAGGACATTTTCATATGTGGTCTCTCGCCGTCTCTTTCTAACATAAAAAGTAGACTGCTAAACGAAGATGGCTGTAAACTTGACAAAGCTATAGACATATCACGGAATATGGTTGCCACTAAAGGAAATTTACAGCAACTGCAACAAATTGAGAACGAATCGATTGGAGCGCTACGTAAATCTTATCAATCTGGTCGTAATTCACAATTGAAAGCAACAAAAACAGATTCAAACAACAACAATGCTGATCGGGCATCATCTTCGGCAACGTCGTCGTCATCATGCACAAAATGTGGACAGACACATCGTGAACGATGTCCAGCTTTTGGAGTCACATGTTATTTCTGCAACAACAAAAACCATTTCGCAAAAATGTGTTACAAAAGCAAAGGGGCAAAATCAAATTCTGAAGCATCAAGCAAATCCTACGTTAAAGCTGTTGAAATAAGTGAAGATAAAGACGAGGAAGATTTATTTATTGGATCTCTATATACGACGTTAGTTGCTGACTCTACAGAACTGTCAAAATCGTGCTACTATCAACACCAACAACAACATAAGGGCTCGCCATTAACAGAGGACATGTCAACAGAGATGTTAAAGTTGAATAGTGTTACTATTGGGTCGTTTGAAGAACAACATAAAGCAAAAACAAATTCGGTATGGAATGTTGAATTAACATTTGAAAGCAAAAGTGTTATATTTCAAGTCGATACTGGAGCTGAAGCAAATATTATATCGTTGCAAAATTTTAAATGATTAAATGTACATAATTTGAAAAGTCTATTAAAGTCAAATTCGAACATTGTTACTTTTAGTGGTGAAAAATTGCCTCAGCTTGGAAAGATCGAATTGAAATTTAACTATCAAAATAAGCAGTATTCAGACACTTTTTACGTTATTAATTTGGACTGTAAGAATGTAATTGGTCTGAAAACTTCAATCTTGCTAGGTCTTGTGACAAATTATAATATTAAATCAATATCGGCTAAAAGTGTGTTCGAAACTTATGCAGGTGTGTTTTCTGGCTTAGGACGTCTTAAAACTGTATGTAAATTTAAAATTAATCCGAATATTATACCAGTTATTGATCCGCCTCGAAAAGTTCCATTTGGTTTGCATCAACCATTAAAAGATGAACTTAAAAGAATGGTATCGTTAAATGTAATTAAACGTATGGAAGAGCCTTCGGAATGGGTCAACTCTATTGTATTAGTTAAAAAGGCAAACGGAAATTTGAGAATTTGCTTAGATCCGCGTCCTTTAAATACAGCAATTTTAAGGCCACACTTTCCGTTTCCAAATGTTGATTACTGTAAGGCTAAGCTGAGTGGCTCTAAATTTTTTACGACTCTTGACGCGAATTCGGGCTTTTGGATGATTCCACTCGATGAGAATTCATCAAAGTTATGTACGTTCAATACACCGTTTGGGCGTTACAGGTTTTTAAGACTCCCTTTTGGAATTAATGCTGCTCCAGAGATTTTTCATGGAGAAATGGTCAAGCTCTTTGGGAACATCGAGGGCTTAATTATTTACATTGATGATTTCTTAATCTTTTCATCAACAAGAGAAGAACATGACGCAATTTTGGAAAAAGTTATGAATCGTGCAATGGAAGTCGGTCTTAAATTCAATAAGGAAAAATCGCACATATGCTTGAATGAAATCAAGTTTATCGGACATATTTTCAATGAACAGGGTATAAGACCTGATAATTAAAAGATTGAAGCTATATTAAAGTTACCTAGACCAACCTGTGTAAAGGAGCTACAACGCTTTCTGGGCATGATTAATTATTTAGGATCGTTTGTAGAAAATATGTCTACAAAAAATCAGAATTTGAGAATTTTGTTAAAAAAGGACGTTTCTTGGCAGTGGGATGCAAATCATGAACGAGAATTTGAGACTTTAAAAACTGAAATGACAAAAGCGCCAGTGCTAGTTTATTTCAACCCGTCAAAACCCTTAATTTTGTCAGTCGATGCCTCTAATATAGCGTTAGGTGCAACTATAATGCATGACAAAAATCCGATAGCGTATGCGTCTGCATCATTAACGTCACCACAAATCAATTATGCGCAGATAGAAAAAGAACTCTTAGCCATTCTTTTTGGGTGTAGTAAATTTCATCAATACATTCACGGACTCCAGGTTACGGTTGAAACAGACCACAAGCCACTAGTCTCTTTATTCAAAAAACCGCTTTTTAAAATACCTGCTAGGTTGCAAAGATTTATGCTTCGCTTGCAATGTTATGACTTAAATGTCATCTATAAGCAAGGAAAATACCTATATATAGCAGACACTCTTTCAAGAGCAGCCCTAAGTAAAGAAACGAATATTGAAATGGACTCTGAGCTTTCTATTCATTGTGATGTTCTAATGTCAGAAATTTCAAGTAATATAAATGTAGAAAAAGTTAAGCAGCGTGCAAAGGAAGATGAAGCATTGACGATTATAGTAGAATATATTATAAAAGGCTGGCCAAGACATAAAAAATTGGTTCATAGTGCCGTAATGCCTTTCTATAAAGTTAAAGATGAGTTGCATCTAGTTAATGACTTGTTGCTTAGAAATGAGCAAATAGTAATGCCAGTTAGTCTTAGAAAGGAGGTTTTGAATAAGATTCATGAGGGACATTTGGGCATACAACGATGTCAAGCTATGGCGAAACAATTCGTTTACTGGCCAAACATGAATGACGATATATTCAATATGGTCAGTAATTGTGAAACCTGTCAAAAATATCGTAATTCTAATCCAAAGCAAGAGCTATTGCCACATGAAGAAAATTCCATGGTTTAAATTAGGGTGCGATATTTTTGAGTTTAACAAGAAAACATATCTAGTACTGGTAGATTACTATTGAAAGTTTTTTGAAGTCGACTTATTAAGCAATGGATATTCAAACACTCAAGTTGTAGAAAAAATGAAGTCAAACTTTTCTCGTCATGGGATCCCATCGATTGTGATGTCAGATAACGGTCCGCCATTTAATTCAAAAAATTTTGAAGATTTTTGTTCTAGCTGGAATATTGATCACATTACTTCTAGTCCATATCTCCCAAGATCGAACGGTCTAGCAGAAAGAACGATTCAGACAATAAAACGAATTTTTTCTAAGTGCAAAGACAGTAATACAGACCCTTACATCGGTCTTCTTCATTATAGAAATACTCCAAAAGGCCCTTTCCCAAGTCCGGCAGAGTTATTGATGTCAAGGCAGTTAAGAACGAAAATTCCTTGCACTGAAAAAATGTTTAAACCAAAACTTATCAATGAAAAAGATTACAATGAAAAGTTAAAAAAGTATTATCAAACTATGGGCAAGACGTGCAACAAATCTACAAAAAATTTAAAGCCAATCAGCGAAGGTGAGCATATTATGTTTAAAAAGACACCAGACGATATTTGGTCACCGGCAGTGGTAGTTAAAATCACCGAGGCTCCGCGTTCTTTTATGGTTAGGGACGAAGATGGTACGGAATATCGTCGAAATAGAGAGCATATTCTAAAAAAAACCACACGTAAAAGAAAATAATGAAATTGAGAAAGAAAATGATACCCCGAATAAGAGAGAAGATGGTACAAGTTCGAATTCAGAAAAAACACCAACGAAGAATAAAGAAGAGGATTGTAATAATGAACTTTATGTAACCAACAAAGGAAGGAGAGTAAAACTACCAGACCGATTAAATTATGAAAATTAATTTCAATTCCATTACTTTTATTATTTAATAATTGTATACATATATATATATATATATAAAAAAAAAAAAAAAAATAATTATATAAAGAGAAGTAAATTTAAAAAAAGGAAGATGTTGTATAAATAAGATAATAACAATACTTTGTTATTTATAGATTAATTTATAAGTAACTAATTATAGCTTAAAGCTTTATAACTAACTAAGTGTACCTTAAAGCTAAGCCTATATATATCGATATATTGTTATTAACTAAGGGCACCTTAAAGTGAAGTCCACACATATGAATTACTAAGAGAACCTGAAGAAATAAAATAAAAGTCAGTCTGACACTACGACTAGCAACCAACATAACAATCAGAAGCGTAGATAGGGGTGCGTAAGCTTAAAGATGTACATAAATTGCTATAGAAAATCCCCGCTGACTCACTGCACAGAGAAAACGATACCACATAAAATGGAAGAAAAACAATAAGATTTCGCTATGGTTTTTATCCAAGAAGATTGTCTTATTGAAACCTTAGAGAAAAACTTATTGTTTATTTTAACGAAAAATTGAACGAAAAGTCAAGAAGAAAACTTATCATTTTGATATGAATTCTTGTAAAAAACCAGGTCGGCGGGTTCGATCCCTGCTCCAGCGAGCGTCGTTTTTTTTTTTTTTTTTTTTGTTTTGGGAAAAGTAGATATAGATAATTTAACATTAACATTTTTTGAAAAACTGAGAAATAAAAGATTTTACCAATCTTTTTATGCTTAAAAAATTATCAAAAAAAGATTCTATAGGAATTTCTTGAAAGGGATTATGCGTGACGTTTCGGAAGGCCCGACGAAAGCAACTTGTTTTTATTGGTTCGTGTCCAACTTACTTTCTGCTTCCCGTATTTTTCCCCTCAAAATTTACTTGCCTGTTTTATCCTCCATTTTTACACAACTTCTTTGGCCTGCGGCGGGGTTCGAACTCGGACCTTCCAGATTACAATTCTAGCACACTTCAACTACGCCATCGCGAGATATGATTTCAGATTGCTAAATTGATTATATCAATGTAAGTGAAAAAAAACTGGTTTGTCTTTTTAAATTATGGAATGAATACGGAATTCATATACTTTTTTTAAATCAATAAGTCTTGCTTTTTATATTAAAAAGGCTTCTTCTTAAAGCGATAAAGATAACTTATCAAAAGGTCACTTTTATAAGAATGTCACATAGTTTGAGTGATATGCTCACCTTATTATTTGACTATATCAAGCAGTTTTCCATATTCTTCAACAGAAATAATGAGATATTCACATTAAATATATGAGGATATCTATTAAAATGTTTCAATAAGATTTTCTCTATGCATTCAAAGAGTTTTCTCTGTGGAAAAAGCACAACGTTCATATACATACATAGGTGGGCGAAATACATAAGCAAATCTAAGCTCATGAGCATGAAATGGTGCAACAACTTCATAAAATACAATTTCGCTCTTAATTTTGCGAAGACGAGCGACATAGGTCTTACCTTCAGAAGCATTCATGCCAAACCATATATTACTATACCCAGCAAAGCAGACCTACCAAGAGTCACAAATACAAACAAGCGATTTGGGTTTTTACGCACACACTCAAAAGGAAAAAAAAAACGCCAAAAAGACAGTGATGTAGTTTTCGAAAAATAGTCGGTATTTCTATGTGAATAGTGATTTGAGTACTTTTTAGTTTTGCTTTCACTAATTCGGTTGCAGCTTGTGGACATTGGACATTGGGGATTGGCATTTACAAAAACTATAATTGTTGAATGTGAGTATACAAATTTGTTTTAATGTCAAGTGCTTTATAAAGAATTCTTGAAGATTTCTCATCAGTGCGTGAAAGTCCTTTACGAAATGAAAAGAAGGACTGTATACCAGTACAAATGGCTGAAAAAAAGGAGGTTTTTGGAAAATGCTAACTGTGAAATTGCAAATGGCGAGCAATGTGACATCGCATTGTGCGACGCCGTGGTTGCGGATACATTTAGTGAAAATGATTTTACCGAATTGGACAGTGTAAATAGTATCGAAGTGCTAGAAACAGATAAAAATTGCGACGAAGAAAATAAGTTACTCAAAAACTTAAAAATCTGGGCGGTGAATTGTCGAGTGCCACATAATCATGTGACCGAACTTCTAAAAAGTCTTTCTGAATCTGGTTTCCCGGATCTGCCAAAAACTGCTCGAACTTTGCTAGGTTGCTCAGTTAAATGTCCTACCATTCGACAAATGGGTTCCGGGGAGTTTTGCTATTTCGGAATACAACATTTTTTCGAAAACAATGATCTAACTATTGCGGCGAATTTAGACAGCATTTGTTTAGATGTAGGAATTGATGGACTAGCTATCTTTCAAAGTTCTAAGAATGGACTTTGGCCAACTTTGGGATCGATTGCAGGGGCTCCAAGCATACGACCCTTTATAATATCTTGCTATTTTGGGCCTGGAAAACCAAACGACGTTACCGAGTTTTTGAAAGAGTTTTGTGATGAAATAAAACTACTTTCAGCAAATGGTATATCGTTGAAGTTTGGGAATGAATCGAAAATACTGGGTTTTTCCCTCCGTTTATTTACTTGTGATTCACCTGCAAGAGCCTTTGTTTGTGGAGTTCAACACCATACAGGTAAAAACAGTTGTCCTAAGTGTTCGCAATTAGGAAACTATGAAAAAAATCGGGTATGCTTTTCGCAAAAATCTGGTGAATTACGGACAGACGATTCATTTGATGAAAGACGTGACATTTTGCACCATTCTGTTGTTTTCCAAACAAAAAAAACACATTTTGGAAAGTGTAGGTGTTCAAATGGTTTCTCAATTTCCTCTCGACGTAATGCATCTTGTGGACTTAGGTGTCATGAAAAAGTAGTTAAAATTAGTTATAAACAAAAGAAATATAAGTGAAATGAATGAAAGGCTAAAACACATTTGTAGACATGTTCCGTCAGAGTTTGGAAGAGTTTGTCGGCCATTTGATGACATGAATGTTTGGAAAGCAACAGAATTCAGACAGTTTTTTACTTTACACAGGTTTATATGTACTTAAAGACTGTGTAAATGAGGATATATATTATAATTTTCTCCTTTTGCATACCGGAATCCGACTATTGTCATGTGAAAGAATGTGTTTAACGGAGAATGACGTCGCAAATGAAATATTGAAAGAGTTTTTAAGTACATTTGTTGAATTATTTGGTAGCCATTTGGTAAGTTTTAACATACACGGTCTTTTACATTTGGCGGACTGTGTAAAATTGTATGGGCCACTTGATAACTTTTCTGCGTACAAATTTGAAAACCAAATGCAACTTATTAAAAAAATGATTCGCAAGCCCAATCGAATATTGCAACAAATTTTTATAAGAACGCACGAGTTAAGTGCAATTGGAAAACATGTTGTGAAAGAACCAAATATGCGTTTTAATGTAGACTTCATTAAAGAAAAGGATTCATTTTGTAATATAAAAATGCAAGGTCCCTTTAAAATAGTAGCTGTTGGCTTAAAAAACGGAGCAAAAACTATTTTGGGGTATAAGTTTTCCAAAAGTACACCATTTTTCCACGATCCATTAAACTCGGAACATTCATTGGGTATTGTCATTAGCAGCGAAATGGAAGAAAATTTAATAATGGCTTTTGAAGAGGATATCATTTGCAAATATTTTTCAATTCCATATCATAATTCATATCTTTTAATACCGATTATTCATAAAATTTTTCACGATTTTTTTGAAATTGTAGCACTTTACCATTTATACTGTGCGTTCATAAAATCACATCTTACACTGCTTGCGCAACCATGAGCGAACCCAATTACGCATATCCCATTAAAAAGCGACGTTTTCTCACGTCCGCAGGTTTCAACACCACAGGTAACTTGTGGCAAATTAAATAGAATTTAAGCTTTTGTATTTAACAACACAAGTTTACAAATAAAGGCCAACTTTTGGACCAGAAAAACTGGATAGGGACCCTATAGGAATTTTTCGTGCTGATTCCGAATCTGGTACCCGTTTTTATACCTTTTCCGAAGGAAAGGGTATATTAAGTTTGGCAC
Organism: Chlorops oryzae; assembly: GCA_020466095.1. NCBI lineage: Eukaryota > Metazoa > Arthropoda > Insecta > Diptera > Chloropidae > Chlorops > Chlorops oryzae. The sequence goes on from CM035806.1 coordinate 77,638,727, forward strand.
GGTGTATGTAACATACCAAAGGAGTCGCGGTAGATATAGACATATATATATATTCTTGATCAGGGTGACAAGAGGAATCGATCTAGCCATGTCTGTCTGTCTGTCTGTCTGTCTGTCTGTCTGTCTGTCTGTCTGTCTGTCTGTCTGTCTGTCGGTCACACTTTAGTTTTTCGTAATTTACTCCTAAGCCATGAAAGATATCATATTGAAATTTGGCATGGACTTCAACCAGGTAAATGTCCGAAAAACTGCATACAAATTTTTTTCGTAGTCCCTTCTTGGGTCGTGGGAAGTGGTTCAGAAGTTTCAAAAATCACGATTTTTCAACGTTTTTCCTGGATAAATTTTTTACTATACATCCCAGCGTATTGAAATGGTGAGTGTATAGCTACTATGTAGACTTAAGCTTTCGCTGAAAAAAAATTGCGACATCGCTATAACTATGGTCATCATCCTACACAATAGAAAAAAACACTCTTTCTCTTATTCTCATATCTGAATACAAAAAAAATTTTTTTGCTTCTTCTGATTGTGTGATTTTGCCGCCAAATAAAGTCGTCCATTATAGATAAATTTTGACCATGACCACATTTCGCGAAATTCGCAAAATTGATTTTCACTATTTTGAATTGAGTATTTCGCAGTTAAACAAAATGTCCTCTAAGGGTTTAAAATTTAATCAAGACCACCATCCGCGAAATTCGCGAAAACCTGATTTTCACTATTTTTAATTGAGTATTTCGCAGCTAAACCAAATGTCCTCTAAAGGGTTAAAATTTGATCAAGACCACCATCCGCGAAATTTCGCAAAAATTTTATTTTCACTATTTTGAATTGAGGTTTTCGCAGCTAGACAATGTCCTCTAACGGTTAAATTTTGACCATGACCACCATTCGCGAAATTCGCAAAAATTTAATTTTCACTATTTTGAATTGAGGTTTCGCAGCTAGAAAAAATGTCCTCTGACGGTTAAATTTTGACCATGACCACCATTCGCGAAAATCGAAAAAAATTTATTTTCACTATTTTGAATTGAGTATTTCGCAGCTAGACAAAATGTCCTCTAACGGTTAAAATTTGACCATGACCACCATTCGCGAAATTCGCAAAAATTTTATTTTCACTAATTTGAATTGAGGTTTTCGCAGCTAGACAAAATGTCCTCTAACGGTTAAAATTTGACCATGCTCACCATTCGCGAAATTCGCAAAAATTTTATTTTCACTATTTTGAATTGAGGATTTCGCAGCTATACAAAATGTCCTCTAACGGTTAAAACTTGACCATGATCACCATTCGCGAAATTCGCAAAAATTTTATTTTCACTATTTTGAATTGAGGTTTTCGCAGCTAGACAAAATGTCCTCTAACGGTTAAAATTTGACCATGCTCACCATCCGCGAAAATTTTGTGCTTAATAATAATCTCGAGTCTTAGAAGGTATAAATAGATATCCAAGCTAGGAACGGCAGGAATTTTTGTTAAGGTAATGTTTTAACATATTTCAGGCTGAGGAAAAGGTATGTGTGCAATCGGCTTAGCCGATGTAAACTTCTTTACTTGTTCTCTATCACGTCAAGTTTTTGAGAAATCGTTAAATAACGGTTTTTGACATTTTTACCTATAGTCTATGTCAATAATGAGGTCGTAGACCCTATATGCCTTAACCGATTTCAAAGTTTTTGGTACTCATATGAAAGAGGAATGACAACGCAACATATCCTTTATACACAAATTTGGAATTGATTCAGTAACTTGGAAGCTATAGGGCAAAAAACGCGATGCTGATTTCCAATTTTTAGCGATTTTGTTTAAAAACTTGAAATTCAAATGGTTATAATTTCCGAACCAAGGCTGGTATTCCAGGTCTTAATACTTTGAATGAAAGAACAATCAATTGAAAAAGTTTTGAGCCTAAAACAAAAAAAATCCGTTGCGTCGTTCTAATTTTATGAGGATTTTCGCTGAAAATGACAAAAACGAATTTTTATTTTTGGTATATTCTTTGCTCGTTCATATGTATATTTCAGTTCGAATTGTGTATGTTGGTAAAACTGGTTTAAAATACATAAAACTTAAATTCTATTTTAAACCTATCTTTAAAGCTAAAACCAATTTAAACTTTAAAAATGAACAGAATTTGAACTGAGCCTTTTGTATTGTTTACTATCTGTTTCGCGTATAAGGGACCAGCAATAGTCACTCAACATTCCTTCATCCCAAAAGACGTTGTGGGAAATTTTTTGGGAAATAAAAAAAGCGACAACTACATAAAAATAGTTGGAGGACTCTTGAAAAATTATCGAAAAATGGGAGTTCGGATGTCACTAAAAATACATTTTCTCCACTCACATTTGGATTTCTTCCCCGAAAACTTGGGCAAAACTAGCGACGAACAAGGAGAGCGCATTCACCAGGACCTACAGAGGATTGAAAAAAATTATAAATTTCAATTGATTGTTCTTTCATTCAAAGTATTAAGACCTGGAATACCAGCCTTGGTTCGGAAATTATAACCATTTGAATTTCAAGTTTTTAAACAAAATCGCTAAAAATTGGAAATCAGCATCGCGTTTTTTGCCCTATAGCTTCCAAGTTACTGAATCAATTCCAAATTTGTGTATAAAGGATATGTTGCGTTGTCATTCCTCTTTCATATGAGTACCAAAAACTTTGAAATCGGTTAAGGCATATAGGGTCTACGACCTCATTATTGACATAGACTATAGGTAAAAATGTCAAAAACCGTTATTTAACGATTTCTCAAAAACTTGACGTGATAGAGAAAAACGGGTACCAGATTCGGAATCAGCACGAAAAATTCCTATAGGGTCGCTATCCAGTTTCTCTGGTCCAAAACCTTGTATACCTGTGCAATTTACCCAACATTTTAATTCCAGAAAATTTGTCTGCTGTCACCAATCCAATGGAACAGGAGCAACATCAGGAACAGCCAGAAAATAGTGAAGCACGATGGGAAAGTTTGGGAACCACTGATAATGCCAAAATCGTCGGTATGTTGCAACAACTGCTCAACAACCAATCAGGACTTCACGATCAACTGCAGTGTGTTCAACAATTTTGCCAACAGCAGAAAAATGCTGTCAATCATACAGCAATATTAGAAAACATGATGACAGAAAATTTGGTTATATCAAAATTGTGCTACAAGTCTACTCGTAGACTATTTGGCGAAAATTTGTCGAAACTAGAAGAGGAGATGGGGTCATTTTTACCATTAACGACAACAAAGGAAGTTGAAGCACTGGAAGAAAAGCTGAAAATCAAAGAGAACGAGGATGCAATGGTAAATCAAAAATATGAAGTTCATTAAGGAATTTTTACTGTACCTATTTATATAAACATATTTTCAGCGAAATTTTCTTGTCTGCTCGAAACGAAACAAAGAGGTGGTGGAAATGATGAGGTTCTGCATTAGCGACACTTGTTTGACCCAATACAATTGGGATGGGAGATGCGAAAAGAGCGCGCTTAATAAATTTAAATTATTCACCAAAATTCTAAAAGGTGAAAAAAGATATAAACTTAATGTGCACTTGTGAATAACCGCAAAATATCTATTTGCAGACCTTTTTCCTGAACTAGACAGCAAAGCATTCGAAAAAGAAGTTCGTGGAGCAATTGGTCTATCACATAACCGGTCGAAACACAAAAAGAAAAACTCCTGCAGTTTAAATTTAACGATTTAATGGATATATGACCCCCTAACCTTTTTTTTTTTTAGTTTTAAGTAATTAAAAAAAGAACAAAATGAAAACAAAAGTCACAAAGAACTAACTGATATATTTTTTATTAATTTTTAAAAAGTTCAAACTAATGAAAAAAGCAAAATGAAAACAAAAGTCACAAAACATTGAATAATATTTTTAATCAATTTTATTTAGTTTTAAGTATTTAAAAAAAACCAAAATGAAAACAAAAGTCACAAGGAACTAACTGATATATTTTTTATTAATTTTTAAAAAGTTCAAACTAATGAAAAAAGCAAAATGAAAACAAAAGTCACAAAACATTGAATAATATTTTTAATCAATTTTATTTAGCTTTAAGTATTTAAAAAAAAAACCAAAATGAAAACTAAAGTCACGAAGCCAAACTTCTATTTTTATTTTAATTGCGATTTTTTTAAAATTATTTCATTTTAAATGTGTTTAAAAAGAAGACTGCTTTTTAAAATAAAATAAAAATAAAAATATTTAACAAAAATAAATGCGTTTTTACTAAAGAACACTTTTCGTAAAGTTTCACAGCATGTACCTAAAAACTCCAGGTAAACCTACTCAAACGCTACTGAAACTTCCTATGCGTTAGAAAGAGAGGCTCTAATTGAAGTCTTATGTCTCTATACTCCCATAGGCGTTTAACTGCAAACCTACTCGGAGTTCTACCAATACTCGCCATACAAATTACGAGTAGTCTACCAGTCGGTTCTTTGCAGGGTATATGTCACTCAGGAGCCGTTTCTATTTTGGCTCTTTTCAACACGGTCTTGGGTACACACCAAAATGATAATTTTTCACTTAGGTACTCACCAAAAGTATTTCTCTCTCGCTCTTTTTTTGCCTGCCGAGTCACATCTCTTTCTAACTGGCGCGAAATGTCCCGCCCAAAATCTATGAGAGTGACATATATAGTTATATATGTGCCAAACCATATAGGACTGTAGGTCTAAATCTTCTCCTTCCTAATCCCTGAAATGTGTTAGAGCTACGCTGCTTCAACATAGGCATATAGCATGAGGAAAAGAGAAGCATGCAATGGCAGCGAAATCTTTAGCTCTGCTGTGGTGAAATGCATTGCCACTTTTATTTTTAATTTTGGGAGATTTTCGAGTACATTACATATAAAATATCTACCAAACTCATAAAATCATATGAAAAGCTTGAAAAACATAAAAATAATGAAGGAATCTCAATATCAAGGAGAAATATAAATTGTTTTGTTGTCCTATCCTGTCCACATAACTTTTTGATCACACTTTTTCAGCAAAAATGCTAAATTCTATGTACAATCAATTTCGTAGCCGTAGTCAAAAATGTATCTCAATTTATTACAAAATTAAGCATTAAGCAAAAACATATCGTAATTCATTTATTAAAGTTTCAATTATGAACTTTTCAAGCAATATAAAAAACAGAGCCGACGCCGTGTTTCTTTCATTATTTTCTCGCAAGTGGCATCACAGTGCCATTTTGTGTCTACCCGTATTGTTGTTGGTAGCTTTCTGGTGAATTTCTCGAAAGAGTTGAATTTCCTATACCTGCCTAATGGTGAATTTCTTATTAGCGGCAGAGTCTTTTCGACGTCGAGAGTTAGACCCATATAGAACTATAGGTCTAACTCTTCTTCTTCCTAATCCCTGCAATGTGTTAGAGCTACGCTGCTTCAACATAGGCATATAGCATGAGGAAAAGAGAAGCACGCTATGGCAGCGAAATCTTTAGCTCTGCTCTGGTGAAATGCATTGCCACTTTTATTTTTAATTTTGGGAGATTTTCGAGTTCATTACATATAAAATATCTACCAAAATCATAAAATGATATGAAAAGCTTGAAAAACATAAAACTAATCAAGGAAACTCAATATAAAGGAGAAAAATAAATTGTTTTTTTAGTTCTACCCTGTCCACTTAACTTTTTGATCACACTGTTTCAGCGAAAATACTAAATTCTATGTACAATCAAATTCGTAGCCGTGGTCAAAAATGTATGTCAATTTATTACAAAATGAACACATTCGTGCACATTGAGCAAAAACATATCGTAATACATTTAGTAAAGTTTCAATTATGAACTTTTCAAGCAATATAAAAAATAGAGCCGACGCCGTTTTTCTTTTATAATTTTCTTGCAAGTGGCATCATAGTGCCACTTTTTGTCTGCCCGTATTGTTGTTGGTAGCTTTCTGGTGAATTTCTCGAAAGAGTTGAGTTTCCTATCCCTGCCTAATGGGGAGTTTCTTATTAGCGGCAGAGGCCTTTCGACGTCGACCTATAGTACTATATGGTTAGACCTACAGTCCTTCATGGCTGAAAGCGAACTGACGATCGAAAACGAAATTGCTTGCGCGTTTCCAGCAAGTGGCTCTTTGAATGCAAAATTATTAGGGAAAAATTTGATTTTTTGAATGAAATATATTTTTCTATTTTTCTTCAAACATTTCTTTACACGTTGATATAAAAATCTGTTGTCTTAACCTTCAAATAGAACCTAAATTTGCATCCGAAGATAAAAAGCCGATTTAACATGCAAAACAACAACAATGTGTCAACAGTTTTGATTTATTTCGTCATTGCTCTGAAATGGCGCTATCTTGTTATACCCAGCGTAAGCGGGGTATATTAGTTTTGTGCGAATCTTGTAACAGGGAGAACTAAGCTCCGGAGATATAGACATATATATATAGAAATGATCAGGATCAAAAACTGAATCGATTTAGACATGTCCGTCTGTCCGTCCGTCCGTCTGTCCGCCCGTCCGTCTGTCCGTCCGTCCGTCTGTCCGTCCGTCCGTGGTCGGACCTCCTCCGAAACGGCTGGACCAATCAAGTCGAAATTTGGCACACAGATATATCGAAATCCGAGTATGATCCTAAGTAAAAATGGGAGACATCCGCCCACTGCCACGCCCACAAATGAGTATAATGTGTTTTCAGTAAAATGCTTGTAACTTGCGAACCACTCAACACATTCCATTGATATTTGGTGTACTCGTATATTACGAAAAGGGACATATCCTGAAAAAAAATGGACGCCGCCCTCCGTGAGCCACGCCCACAAATAAGCCCACAAATAAGGGCTTATCGTAACTTGTGAAGTAAAAGGCGTAGAAGCTTCAAATTCGCAACACAGGTTGACCAAGGCGAATGAAAGGTGTAGGAAAAAAATTTATATGGCCCGCCCACTGCCACGCCCACAAATGGAGATTTTTCGTAACTTCCGAATTAATTGGCGTAGACGTTTCAAATTCGCAACATAGGTTGACCAAGGCAAATGAAAGGTGTATGGAAAAAATTTAACTGGCCCGCCCCCTGCCACGCCCACAAATGAAGATTTTTCGTAACTTGCGAAGTAAAAGGCGTAGAAGCTTCGAATTCGCAACGTAGGTTCTCCAAGGCGAAGGAAAGGTGTAGGTAAAAAGTTTATGTGGCCGGCCCACTGCCACGCCCACAAATGAAGATTTTTCGTAACTTCCGAAGTAAAAGGCGTAGAAGCTTCAAATTCGCAACATGGGCTAACCAAGGCGAATGAAAGGTGTAGGAAAAATTTTTAATTGGCCCGCCCACTGCCACGCCCACAAATGAAGATTTTTCGTAACTTCCGAAGTAAAAGGCGTAGAAGCTTCAAATTCGGAACATAGGTTCACCAAGGCGAATGAAAGGTGTAGGGAAATAATTTATTTTGCCCTCCCACTGCCACGCCCACAAATGGAGAAGCAAAACATAGTGCGCTCATAATGTCGGGACGCTGGGTATTTCAAAGTCGGGCTTGACCGACCTTAGCTTTTTTACTTGTTTCTTCTTCATATGGGGCCGTTTTGCCGCGATTTCGACCTTCAAACGCTCCAAAAACGACATATAATAGTCACTGTTGATGGTTTTTCCCTTCTCAAGATAATCGATAAAATTTATTCCATGCCCATCCCAAAAAACAGAGGCCATTACTTTGATAGCGGACTTTTGAGTCTTTCCACGCTTCGGAGACGGTTCGCCGATCGCTGTTCACTCAGCCGACTGTCGATTGGACTTAGGAGTGTAGTGATAGAGCCATGTTTCATCCATTGTCATATATCGACGCAAAAGCTCGGGTGTATTGCGAGTTAACAGCTGCAAACACTGCTCAGAATCATCAACACGTTGTTGTTAATTTCACTATCGGAACAGAACAAAAAAATTTCCTAATTTTTGGCTGAAACAAACGTTCTTCTAAAAAGAAACAGGTTTACTTGGCAGCAAAATTGATACATCTTTTCCACTTCGTGACGAGGAAGGGTTAAAATTTCTAGAAGAACAGCTGCAAACAGACACCAAGCAAGAAATCGTTAGTATTACTTTTATATTGTTATTAATTAAAATATATTTTAAAGAAAATTCATTGCATAACTTTTTATAATGAACTTTTTCAATTTTTATAGATTTTCGTTATAAAACCTATTTTGAAAGGCAATGTCAAATCCAATATAGCTGAAATTTTCCATGAGGATCTGATCCTTGACTACAATTTTGACGGAGTTAAGGAAAAAAACCCCTGAAGTCTTTCGAAAATATAATAAACGCTATTTTTGGTTATCTATCAAAATTTAACAAAAAAAAAACTTCAAATTTCAAACAAAATTTTGTTTCTTTTGCTCTTTATTCTATCAGCTGCGTCATCATTCAAAGTAAAAGACGAATTTATTACTGAACTAAGAACTTCTTTAAAAAAAACAAAAGAATAGAATACATAAGGCGCAAAATCGAAAGAAGACGAACAATTCCAGAGATTTATCCAATAATGGCACACAAAAATCTAATTAAAATATCTTTTTCAATATTTTTATTAAAAACTTGAAATACAAACCGCATAGTTTTAAGAACGAAAATGAAATAATGTATAAAATGAATGAATGAAATCGAAGACTAAAAAGAAAAACGAAATAAATGTTACAACAAAATTGAAAATTGACTTGAGAACCTCCTTTTTGTTTCGTTGGTTAAAAAGCGATTCATTGCGATTAAAAAAAAATTTTGGATAATCATGTCTGCATTGTCATGCAAGACTTCCTGCATACATGGGATGCATGTCATGAATGACCTGTCTTATGAAGTGTCGTGCACGAAGTCTGCGACATTTGTATGGGTTTTGCATCGACGCCGCCTGTGCTTTAGTCATCTAAGTGTCGTCGACGATTTGTTCAAGTCGTGCAGCGTCGAACCCGGGTGCAAGACTGTTCCGAAAGGGATTGTTTAAGAAGATTTCTCTATAAAATCGCTCAATAAGGGGATCTTATTGATTTTAAGTGGTCATATTTGTCTGTGTGTGCTTTCGCTCCCAATCAACAAAATACTGCCTACACCAATGCAAGCAATGCAAATGCACTAAAGTTCAATGCAATGCAAATGCAAACGCAAAAAGCAAATTCAAAAACAAACCCTTGAAAGAAGCACATTCATGAATTGAAACTTTCATAAGAACCCACGCTTTCGAGAGCTGAAACGCCTTATCGCGGAAAGAAAGCGCATGCCCAAGAGAAAAAGCACAACAATCTCTCTCTCTCCATCTCTCTCTCTCTCTCTCTCTCTCTCTCTCTCTCTCTCTCTCTCTCTCTCTCTCTCTCTCTCTCTCTCTCTCTATCTCTCTCTCTCTCTCTCTCTCTGCTTTGACGCCAGAAGCTTGACTTTCGCATGCATTTTTCTGTTCTTTTCTCTTTTTTTTTTGTTTTTGGTGGTTGCTTGTGTCGATCCCCTTCAGTACGAACAATCACAATTAGTCATTTTTAGTTGTAGCCACTACATCGATATGAGCAGTTACCCATGAATTAACTTGTGAAAGGTAATCTATAGAGTAAGCAAATCATTACCGTCAATGACATGCCCGTGTTAAATTTATGAGTGTAATGAATTACCAGTAATGTGGTCAGTAACCGGTGGTGGTTACTGGTAACCAGTGAACTCACTAGTCTATCATGGGTGAGCCAAACTGAAGGGTCGTAAGCGGTAAATGGCAGTGGGTGGCGGCGCTTTCTTACCGCTTAACTTGAGAGCGAACTCATTATGCTCACAGTTTCGCTCATTAGTCTGTGTTTATATTAAGAGAGACACTGGAAGGAAACACATGACAGTGACAGAGACGAAAGACATTCCATCTCCATCACTCTCATGTGTTTCTTTCCAGTGTCTCGCAATTTGTCTCCCTGTTTAAACGGGGACTTAGCAGCCGCGTATTTGCGTGTTTGTGTGTGTGCGAGCGTGCGCTCACTGGGTTTTTTCGGCTATTGCTTTCCCTTTATATTAAGATTTTTACGCAATTGTTGTTATTATTTTATGCGTGGAGTGACGTTGAGTTACGCTTTTGTTGTGCTCGCGCTCTCAAATTGTAAAGTTCCCCAGCGGGAAAAGGTAGACATTGGTAAACGAGCGAGGTAATCGATACAACATATGTCTACCACTTACCCGCGTCGATGAAAATTAACACGGCGATGTCATTGAAAATTCGTTCGTTACCTCTTTCGCTTACTTCTTTGTTGAAGAATTCTATGACGAACCCCTCATCAAAAAGTCTACGACGACTATGTGAGCAATAATTTTTCCGCTTCCCTTACCTTTTTCTTCGAAGCAATCTCCTATGACCCTTTCATCGAAGAATTCCTCGACGAATAAGGTAATCGAAGAACAAACTTCCCGCTGGGTCGCAAAACATAGAGAAAAAAAACGCATAAAGAAAAAATAAAACAGAAAATAAATCAAAATAAAAATGAAAACAAAAAGTAAACAGAATTTTAATTCAGTTTAGCAAATGACGTTGAGTGGTGCGGTTCAAATTGACGTTTCACAGCACTGTTTGCCGGTAAAAACACAACAAACGGAAAAAGAACTGGCAAGGCGAAAGGAAGGAACGGTTGGTTTCTGCGTTTTCAGTTGAAATGTTCCATTGACTGGCAGACCAAAAGCGGAACGAAGGAAGGCATCGGAGCGGCGGAAAGAACAGTATAAAGTAGTCGTTATTAGTGTGATTACTTTGACTTAATTGGTTTCCGTTTATCTTGAAGAGCCGTTGTCGGAGTCAGAGTCGGAGGAGTCTACGCTGGCGTTTACCTTTGCGCAGTGCATTAAACTAATTGCTCATCTGACAATCTAATCCGACAGACGGTTCATTCATTCGTCGTTGCGGTTTCTCGCTTTGAGCGATGCGACGCTTTGATTTCCCCGAACACTGCGACTGTGACTTGGCCTTTTTTTGGTTTTTTGTTTTTTGCCTGCTTAAACTGGAGCATCCAAGCGGCATTGGTGGCTTCGATAAACGATGAGGTATCAAATTGCGTCAAGAAAATCGAGTGAAAAGTTGTGAATTTAAAGCTCATCGAATTTATTGGGAGAAAAACCAAAAAACAAACCCAAATAAAAAGAGCAAAATAAGGCTAAGCTTAAAAGGTTTCCTCGGGGATATTTCGTGATAAATTTTTAGTTGACTATAATTTCGCGGTGTTTTGCAAGTGTTATTGAAAACGAGCATTTCGCGGGAAGTTGAACACATTGCTGTGTGATTTTCGAAATTAAAGGTAAGAGTTTTTTATTTAACATTTCGTAGCACTTCTCATCAGTCATTGCTTGAAATAACACAAACTATAAGCGATATTTTTTCTCACCAAGTCAATTTCTAAATAATAAGCCAATGGATGAAGTTTTTGGAGTGAAATCACATCAAAAGTTGAAAAAGAATCCTTTACGCCGGATAAGGCAACCGCAGTGGCGTAGTTTATGCAGGCAGTGCAGACTATAGTGCGATGTGTGGTGCTCTTTCTATGCTATAGTTCTACATTTTATCTTTCAGCCTGGTGGCCGATGAAGTCAGAGTCTCATAGGGGAAGATGCCTCATAAGTCGATATAAGAAATCGATATTTTTTTTCCGGTTATTTAATGGGCCCTCGCCTATGGGAAGATTATTGGTGCCAAGGCAATAAAATTAAGCACCAGATAACTCTGTGGAGCTTTAGTGTCCACTTTTGAGAAAATTTTATTGAATTCTTGCCAAAGTCTTAGTAGCCATCGGTTTCATGAGAACATGACTGCTTAATTCTTCTGTATGAGCCATCGTTATGAGAAAACACTGAAACTTTCAAGCCGTAGTGAATATTGAGGGGTCACATTTCGAAAAATTTTAACAATGGTCATTTATTGGTTTTTATTGAATCACATCTGAAAAAAGACACGAAAGGCTGCAGAGAAATGTTAATTTTTCATTCGATTGCGTAAAATAACTTTGACATGTCCAATTTGCATGCGTGTCCTTAATGTAATTGGCAGCATGCTCGTAAGTGGATTTCCGCTGTGATTAATGACACTGGGTTAGTTTTTAGGACAAAAAAATTTGTTCATCGTGCAAACCGGCGCAGTCGGGTCCGGCTCGGTCCCCCGAGTACAACAGTACCAAGCACTAGTCTAGGTAAGCTCGAGTTTGCGAAATATTCAACATTTTTTGCCAACATTTCACTGTCAATTTTTGAGTTATATTTTTTCAATTTTAAAGGCTTTGGAGCTCTTTTAAAGTTGGTTAACTAAGCCAGACTGAAACCCAAGTATCATTTAACTCAATTAATTTAATTTACTCAATCAAAGGCACGGTGTATTGGTTTTTTTTTGAAATTTTACGCATTTCCTAACTTACCCTAAATGTATGCTATAAATTATATTAAAGTCAAAATATTCAAATGTTAAAATCATAACATTAAATGTTCCTGATTTCGTTTGATTTCTGTAAATTTTTGTAAAGCATACTTTTGTGATGACAAATGAAATTTTTGCCAAAAATGGCCTTAGATGTTGCATTTGATTGGTGTTTTTAGACTGCAATTGTATTATATGTGTATCTACAATAAATTAATGTGAGAATATTGCCTGTAGCCATTATAATTGAAAAGATACGATTTAAAATTCGATAGTGCTAAAGGTGGCCGAAAATGGTGAATATTTTGCAATCTAGAGCCAACTTCTACTATCGGCTATTACCGTTGTACTCTGGGGTGTCAGCCCGACCCGAATGCACCAATTTGCATGATGAACAATGTTTTCTTCTCGATGAACAAGCGCTTCGTCTTTGAAACTACACAGTTCGATTGCATTGCTTTTTTCACAATGTTGCCATTTTAATTGTTTGGCTTTCCTGACATATCGATTCATAAAAAAAGGATGCATTTGTTATGGTATAGTTAACCATTGTGCTTTATTTTGAAAATTAATGCAAAACCATATTTACAAAACAGAACTTCATTTACCTTCAAACAAATATACCAAAGGTGAACCAACGAGAATGGCGGAATGGTAGCGGACTGCTGTAGGTGGTGACGGCCCGGAAATGAGCATGGACATCGATTTCGACCGTTACTGCCTGTGGGTTGCGAGCAAAAAATGTTGAATATTTCGCAAACTCGAGCTAACCTAGACTAGTGCTTGGTACTGTTGTACTCGGGGGACCGAGCCGGACCCGACTGCGCCGGTTTGCACGATGAACATTTTTTCGACTACCACAGTGTTATCTTTTATTTTATTTGGTTTTCCGAAGCTGTGACCCTTTCAGAGTAAATCAAAGTTCGACTTTTCGATAATTCCAATTTGATGGATCATTTCTTGAAAACGAAAAAATAACGGACTATTCAAATATTTACACCCTGTAATGCTATTAATTTAACAACATTCCTCACGTTTATGACCCATACTCAGATAACAGGTTGGCTGATAAGTCCCCGGTCTGACACATAGATGGCGTCGCTAGTATTAAATGCATATTATTTTTATATAGTGGCAACCTTCAAATGATTCGTGTCAAAATTTGACGTCTGTAAGTCAATTAGTTTGTGAGATAGAGCGTCTTTTGTGAAGCAACTTTTGTTATTGTGAAAAAAATGGAAAAAAAGGAATTTCGTGTTTTGATAAAATACTGTTTTCTGAAGGGAAAAAATACAGTGGAAGCAAAAACTTGGCTTGATACTGAGTTTCCGGACTCTGCCCCAGGAAAATCAACAATAATTGATTGGTATGCAAAATTCAAGCGTGGTGAAATGAGCACGGAGGACGGTGAACGCAGTGGACGCCCGAAAGAGGTGGTTACCGACGAAACCACCAAAAAAAATTCACAAAATGATTTTGAATGACCGTAAAATGAAGTTGATCGAGATAGCAGAGGCCTTAAAGATATCAAAGGAACGTGTTGGTCATATCATTCATCAATATTTGGATATGAAAAAGCTCTGTCCAAAATGGGTGCCCCGCGAGCTCACATTTGACCAAAAACAACAACGTGTTGATGATTCTGAGCGGTGTTTGCAGCTGTTAACTCGCAATACACCCGAGTTTTTGCGTCGATATGTGACAATGGATGAAACATGGCTCTATCACTACACTCCTGAGTCCAATCGACAGTCGGCTGAGTGGACAGCGATCGGTGAACCGTCTTCGAAGCGTGGAAAGACTCAAAAGTCCGCTGGCAAAGTAATGGCCTCTGTTTTTTGGGATGGGCATGGAATAATTTTTATCGATTATCTTGAGAAGGGAAAAACCATCAACAGTGATTATTATATGTCGTTATTGGAGCGTTTGAAGGTCGAAATCGCGGCAAAACGGCCCCATATGAAGAAGAAAAAAGTGTTGTTCCACCAAGACAACGCACCGTGCCACAAGTCATTGAGAACGATGGCAAAAATTCATGAATTAGGCTTCGAATTGCTTCCCCACCCACCGTATTCTCCAGATCTGGCCCCCAGCGACTTTTTCTTGTTCTCAGACCTTAAAAGGATGCTCGCAGGAAAAAAATTTGGCTGCAATGAAGAGGTGATCGCTAAAACTGAGGCCTATTTTGAGGCAAAACCGAAGGAGTACTACCAAAATGGTATCAAAAAATTGGAAGGTCGTTTTAATCGTTGTATCGCTCTTGAAGGGAACTATGTTGAATAATAAAAACGAATTTTGACAAAAAAATGTGTTTTTCTTTGTTAGACCGGGGACTTATCAGCCAACCTGTTACACAATACAATTGTGATATGGATTTCAAACAAAAACGCAAAAAAAGCACTAACTGAGCACATAATTCACACTAAAGGCGGCCCATTTGGACGAGCAGCCTTAAATCGGCTTTTTTTGTATTTTTTAAATTGAAACTTTACTTGCGTAACATCTGAGTATGTGGTGGCTATTAGATTAAAATTGGGCTGGAGTTCATCAGATACACATCTATTGAATTTTTTTTTTTACGTTGTTTCCATACGCTATAAACGTCGGTTCCATTATAAATTCAACTCTTAATCTGAAAATTCTTATGATGAACACGTTTCCGACCCTTTAAATTCGAATCGCTTTACCCCGTTCACTGCTTAAGAGGATTCGAATTAGGTGTCGCACAGTGGTTCGGCTTCATACATTTTTTGGAGAGAATTAGGAGTTGTTGTAGAGCAATGAATTTTCGTACAAGTATTTCTATAGGTAATATTAAGAAAATATGAACGTTTCATCAAAATCGTAGACGCCCACCACTAACCTCCCATACAACAAGAATGTTAAAAGTTCTTAATTTTGAGCCCCAATTGATTACCCTGTGATAGTTTTTTTCAAACATTAAAAAAATGCAATACCAAATTAAACGGTTTCCCACTATTTCGGGCACGAGGAATCGAACTGCATCATTAGTTTTTAAGTTATCGGTACGCCTTTATGCTAACCTTTTTAAAAAAATTTTTCGACCACTTTCGACCATATCTATGTTTGCGTTGAAGTTTGGTATTCTAAGCTATTAGGGAGCTATACACAGAGCCTGACTATAAAGCCCTCTTTTTTTTTTGAGAAGCACGTATGTATGTATATTAAAGGCCTGCATTCGTGCACTAAATACCATCTGTTATGTATGCTCCTTGCTTTCAGATAGTTACAGAGTTGTATTTCTTGCCCGCTGGTATTGCAGATGTTGGTACTCCCCTGTTCAGATGAACTTCGTTTGAGTATGACAGAATCAAACTACCATATAACAGTGTAATAGCTTGTTCTCACGGCGTTGTGAAGCAAGTGATTCGGCTTTCATTCTCGCTTCGCGCTTTGCCATACAAATTTTTGACAGCCCGAAGCACTATCTCTACTTGCTTCAGTTTGAAGCAAGTAGCGAATCAAGTTAAATTTGATATCAACCCTGCTCGTTATCAAAAATTATCGGAAATAGTGGGAAATAAACAAACCCGGGTAAGAAGATGCATTCTTTAAAAATAATTTATGCTTAACAATTAACTTACACTTTATCTCCATTTCGCAACAACCAAATTTTTTGCTCACGATAATAAACAAAAACCAACAGTCAAAAAAAAGCAGTGCTGCTAACTGTTAGCAACAAAATGTGAAAAAATATCTATGTTGGTATCACTGGAACGAAGCAAGATTGCACCGTGAGAACGGGTAAATGTGCATCTCGCTTCAGATAACACTTGCTTCACAACGCCGTGAGAACAAGCTATAACTCAATTCCATAGCCTACTCACTCAAATAGATAGAACAGAATATAGATTTATACAATGAATACTTATTATGCGGCAGCCAATATTCATAAGAAATTATGTTGGGTTATTGAAAAAAAAGTAATTACAATTATACCCAAAAGCAGCTGAAAATCAAATATTGTTGAACATAACGAAAAAAAGTTACGTATGAAGATATGAAAAAGCTTTTAATTTGTAATTACAAAATTATAACTTAGTCATTTATACATAGATTTCGAAGATTAACATCTCATTTTGTCGGGTAAGGAATCGAATTTAAATAAATAATGGGAAAAAATTATTAAAATAACTGTGGTTGCAATCGTTTTTTTTAGATATAAATAAATAAAAAAATGAAGAAAACCGGTTTTTTGGTTTAAAGATTTTCAGAATCTTATATTCTAGACCGGTCTTCAAAAATATAAAAAAAGGTTGTATAGAGTGTTACGTAGCTTTGTAAATGTTATATATGGAGGACGAAGTATTAAAATCTATTTGAAGTTAAGTTGTTAAAAAATTTCTAGTGTTTTTTGTATTTGTTTGTTTTTATATATTATATAAATATACTGGGTGTCTCGTAGGTCAACGTCAAGCGGGCACCGGAAGTTGGGCCTGTTCATAACTACTCGAGAAAGAAAACAAGTAAAAAAGCTAAAGTCGGTCAAGCCCGACTTTGAAATACCCAGCGTCCCGACATTATGAGCGCACTATGTTTTGCTTCTCCATTTGTGGGCGTGGCAGTGGGAGGGCAAAATAAATTATTTCCCTACACCTTTCATTCGCCTTGGTGAACCTATGTTCCGAATTTGAAGCTTCTACGCCTTTTACTTCGGAAGTTACGAAAAATCTTCATTTGTGGGCGTGGCAGTGGGCGGGCCAATTAAAAATTTTTCCTACACCTTTCATTCGCCTTGGTAAACCCATGTTGCGAATTTGAAGCTTCTACGCCTTTTACTTCGGAAGTTACGAAAAATCTTCATTTGTGGGCGTGGCAGTGGGCCGGCCACATAAACTTTTTACCTACACCTTTCATTCGCCTTGGTGAACCTATGTTGCGAATTTGAAGCTTCTACGCCTTTTACTTCGGAAGTTACGACAAATATTTATTTGTGGGCGTGGCAGTGGGCGGGCCACAAAAAATTTTTCCTACAAATTTCATTTGCCTTGGAGAACCTATGTTGCGAATTCGAAGCTTCTACGCCTTTTACTTCGCAAGTTACGAAAAATCTTCATTTGTGGGCGTGGCAGGGGGCGGGCCAGTTAAATTTTTTCCCTACACCTTTCATTTGCCTTGGTCAACCTATGTTGCGAATTTGAAACGTCTACGCCAATTAATTCGGAAGTTACGAAAAATCTCCATTTGTGGGCGTGGAAGTGGGCGGGCCATATAAATTTTTTTCCTACACCTTTCATTCGCCTTGGTCAACCTGTGTTGCGAATTTGAAGCTTCTACGCATTTTACTTCACAAGTTACGATAAGCCCTTATTTGTGGGCGTATTTGTGGGCTTATTTGTGGGCGTGGCTCACGGAGGGCGGCGTCCATTTTTTTTCAGGATATGTTCCTTTTCGTAATTTACGAGTACACCAAATATCAATGGAATGTGTTGAGTGCTTCGCAAGTTACAAGCATTTTACTGAAAACACATTATACTCATTTTTGGGCGTGGCACTGGGCGGATGTCTCCCATTTTTACTTAGGATCATACTCGGATTCCGATATACCTGTGTGACAAATTTCGACTTGATTGGTCCAGCCGTTTCGGAGGAGATCCGACCACGGACGGACGGACAGACGGACGGACGGACAGACGGACGGACATACGGACAGACGGACGGACAGACAGACGGACATGTCTAAATCGATTCAGTTTTTGATCCTGATCATTTCTATAATACTGTGGGCAAAAAATACCGGGAAATTTGCATTTAAATTTTATGGGGATTCCGATAGGGACAAATGTTTTTATTTTTAAGTTGGCACTACTATAATTGACATCTGTGCCCAACAGCACGTCAAAATATTCATTAGTGTTTGAGATACGCGTGCTTTTGTAAACAGCTAAAAGTGAATTTTTCGATTTTTATAATGTCTGAAATTATTCAACAACGTAGTTCCATTAAATTTTGTGTTCGGAATGAAATTTCTGCTGCCAAAACGTTAGAAATGTTGCAGAAGGCCTTCGGTGAGCAAGCTCTATCGAAAACAAGAGTTTATGAGTGGTACAAAATGTTCAAAGAGGGTCGAGAAAGCGTTGAAGACGAGGCACGGTCAGGACGGCCATCAACATCAACTGATGAGCTACACGTCAACAAAATCAAGGAATTGGTGCTCCAAAATCGTCGATTGACAGTCCGAGACCTTTGTGAACTTGTTAGAATATCCGAAGGATCAGTGAAAACCATTTTGAGTGACCATTTGGGCCTCAGAAAAGTAAAATCTCGATTGGTACCAAAAATGCTCAATTTCATGGAAAAAAGGCGCCGCGTTGATGTGAGTGAAACAATGCTTTCGGACTATCAAGACAAAATGGATTGTATCATAACTGGAGATGAGACTTGGATTTACGCTTACGATCCGGAAACAACTGATCAATCAAGCGAATATCGTGCCAAAGGTGAATCGAGACCAAAAAAACCACGCCAAAGTCGCTCAAAAATCAAGGTCATGCTGACTGTTTTCTTCGATTACCGTGGTGTGGTGCACTATGAGTTCCTTCCGCCCGGTCAAACTGTCAACAAGGAATATTATTTGAGCGTTATGCGTCGTTTGCGTGAATCTATTCGCCTAAAGAGGCCAGAATTATGGGCCAATAACTCTTGGTTTTTGCATCACGATAATGCACCATCTCACACTGCACTCATTCTTCGTGACCATTTCGCCAAAAATTCCACTCATATTGTTCCGCAAGCACCGTATTCGCCTGACATGGCACCATGTGACTTCTGGCTGTTCGCTAAACTCAAGAGACCGCTCCGTGGACACCGTTTTGATACGATAGAGGAGATTAAACGTGAATCGAAGCGCGCTCTGATGGCTATACCGGAAAGTGGCTATTTGGCATGTTTCGAAAATTGGAAAAAACGTTGGCATAAGTGCATTGCATCCGGGGGGGACTATTTTGAGGGGGATGATATGAATTTAGAAGAATAAATAAAGATTTTTTGATTTATACACAAATTCCCGGTATTTTTTGCCCACAGTAGTATATATATGTCTATATCTCCGGAGCTAAGTTCTCCCTGTTACAAGATTCGCACAAAACTAATATACCCCGCTTACGCTGGGTATAAAAAGGAAAACCAAATATCTCAATTATTTTGTAAATTACAGCGAAGAATGTAATATTCCTCGAAAACGTACACCCTTTATGATATTTTTCACTACAATGACCACAATTTTGTATATATTTTTGTTCGGTTTTCTGTATCGGCAACTTAAGTAGCACCACCATCTGAAAATTCCTAGTTGAACAGACAAAAACCCTAAAAATAATCAAAAATAATCAAAAATAATCTTTAAAAGTAGTCGGATTCCTTTTTTGACTACTTTTGATTATTTTTGATTATTTTTCGTAATCGCAAGTAATTCTGATTCCAATTTGATTATATGTATTCGTAATTCTTGGATTATTGGGCCAAACAGAAAAGAATCGTACTTAATCAATTACTTCAACTTTTGGATAAAAGTAATCAAATTACTAATGACTACGATTAGTAATCATTACTTCACAGCTATAGCTTAAAGCAATTTTTCTTTCAAAAACATTTCAATAGACGTTTTATAAACCAAATGCATAGATTGCTTCAATTTTGTGTAAATGCACATTTACTAAATGCGGCACTATGAACACTCTTTCGCGAAAATGGATTTTCGAAAACAATAAATGTGTTTTTAGGGCTAAGCATAAACGCACTATTAGTTGGGCCCTTTCTACATTAAGGTAACGATATACCAGGCTGCAAAAGCTTCCACCAAGGACGTCTTCTATGTGTGAAAAAAACGAAAGGCCGTTTATTTCGGCTGGAAAAATTAAAAGGCCACAAGGCTGAATAAAATAAACGGAAAAATATAACGCTTATTTCGGCTGAAAAAATTTACGTCTTAAAAAAACAGTTATCAGCTGACGTTTATCCATAAGCGTTATAACTAGGGATGTCGTCGGTAAAGCCGACTATTCGGCAACTCTTGTAGTCGGCGACTAGTCGGCCAAAATCGCAAAATGTGCTTTTAGCCATACAAAATTTGAAAGCTTAATGCAAGTAAAAGCAACTTCAATGTAGCATTAAGGCGAATGCAACTCTGCTAACTTCGAAAAATTTCATGTTTCGAACTATTTGACAGTACGAATATAAGGCAGCACTGCTGGTTTGTTTACGTTTTTGCTGGTTTGTTTACGTTTTCCAGTCGGCACGCACAAGTTCTATTCCTAGTTAATAGTCTAATGTTTATGTAGTTCATTACACAATTTTGCACACCTTTGTATAAAGCGAGCAGTTGCAAAAAACTGGCACGCTTTTTGTTTATAGCACATATCGATGTGTTTAATTGTTCAATTTTGTTTAAATTGAACAGAATGGACAGGTATATCTGCACAATAAATAAAATGAATTTCAGCCGACGCATTTCGATTTCTTTTTCATCAAATTAAAACAGGACAGTTGTTTTGTAAGTCGAGAACATATGTTGTGTGTAAAAGCACATTTACTTAATGCGGCACTATGAACACTCTTCGAAAAATCGCTTTTCGAAAACCGTAAATGCGCTTTTATATGCCATTCAGACGAGCATCGAAATCCCGGGATTTCGGCACTTGGATTTCGTGAAATCCATATCGAAATCCAAGCGTTCACACGACAATATCGCCATTGAGAGGATTTGGTTTGACAGCCATTCATCTGTTTGTAGTGCTGCCAATTGTAGGGAAATTTCCTTAACAATTTTTTAGGGATTTTTTTTTAACAAAAAATAACTTGTAGGGACAAAAAGACTGATTTCTTAAAATCGGCAAATGTACGGAATTTGTGATGTATTCTAAAATATTTAATAAATTTTGTATAAATTTGGTTGTCATAAAATTAAAAACACAAAATAAAAACTATGCCAACCTGTGTTTATGTGAAAAAGTTCGGTCGAAGCTCTCGTTAAGCGTCGATAGTCTACAAATTTGAAAATTGAAATAGTATTTGTATTGGTTTTTTTTGAATAAATTGAAAACTGTTTTATTTACCGCTACAAGATCAGGCCTATTCATAATTTTAATGAAATAATTTTTACTTGAACCACAACAAAAAAACTTAATTTTTGAAAGAAACTTTTTATTTTTGAAAAAAAAAAAAAAAAAAATTTCAAATGACTAGTACGATCCGGAGTTCCAGACTACCCTGAAAGATTCTCAAAAATATTAGCCTACCATATTCATGGCTACTCATAAATTTTTGTATGCAAGAGGCATATTATTTAAAAAAAAATAAAATGATATTTGTGGTAGGAAAAAACGTAAAGAATTTTGGGGATTTTTTTTAGTTTGTAGGGAATTTTTTCGTTTGCGTGTGGCAGCATTGGCTGTTTGTTTCTTTGGTTTTTTCGAAATTTGACAGTAGTGTTGCAGCATTTCTTCGATACATATCGCAAAACACAGAGTTGCATTCAGTTTGTTCCGGATTTCTCTTGGGATTTCGTTGAAATCCAATTTCTGAGCGGATTTCGTTTGATATTCATTTGTATGGGAAATCCGCTGGATTTTGACTGGATATCGGCTGAAATCCTCAAAAGTGCCGAAATCCCGGGATTTTGATGCCGTCTGAATGCCATATTAGGGCTAAGCATGAACATAGCATAAGAGCTAAATGCGCTAAAAGCGCTTTTAGGGCTAAGCATGAACCCAGCATTAGACACAAAGTGTATTAAAAACTTAAATTCTTTACATTCTCATTTTTTTTTATAATCTCTTTGATTGGAAATGAAAAAAAAAAATGTTTCGCACTTTCTTTCCATCCAATTTCTAAAATTTTTGCACGTTTGCATTGAATATTAGTACTGGGAGCATCTATTTATGTGCGTTTTTATAATTATCTCAAAAAGTAACGCTTCGAACTTAATAATTTTTATTTAAATTAAAAGGTAATACCTGGAGGTATTTTTTTAAATAGATAGAAAGTGGCGCAAAAACAGTTAAACAATGAAAAAATTAATAAAACCTTTTTTTATATTTTGTGGAAAATTTTTTCTCAGTGTAAAATTAAAAAAAATTTTTTTGCATTCTCGGTTAAATTAAATATCATCATTTTTTTTCATCTTTCTACCATAATTACTTTTTTGAGCTATAAAATTTTGAAAAAAAGTCATCAAAAGGGATTTTTCGAGAATATCTCAAGGACACTGCGCAACAGAAACTTAAAAATTGGTTCCTGCTAGAGCTGGAGAAACATCGATGTCACTATCGATAGTATCGTTGTTTTTAAAATTCTCGTCACATCGATTTTTTTTTAGACTATCGATGTTTTTGTGGTGCTCTACATTATTATCTATTTCCTATATTAAATATTCTCCTTAATTTTCATCGTTATAGTTTAACCTGTTGTTGTTGGCTGTTCTAATGTAAACCTAAATATATGTTGCGAACAAGCTTTATATAACAACAAAAACATTGCCTGTGATATATAGACTTCCCCATCTCCCTTTTAATTATTCAAATCATATATTACTATATATGTCACTCTCATAGATTTTGAGCGGGACATTTCGCGCCGGTTAGAAAGACATGTTACTCGAAAGGCAAAAAAAGAGCGAGAAACAAATACTTTTGGTGAGTACCTAAGTGAAAAATGCTCATTTTGGTGGGTACCCAAGACCGTGGTGGTTACCCAAGAGCGTGTTGAAAAGAGCCAAAATAGAAACGGCTCCTGAGTGACATATATAGTTATATATGATTCTAATATATTAATTATTCAAATAAAAATTTGAATTGAAATATTTTTTTTTTTTTAATTATTATAAAGATAAAATATGACTAAAAACGTTTTATTTTTATATAATTTGTAACGTTAGTAGCTAGTAGCTACCCTTTCTTCATGCGAACCAGAACGCAGCCAGAACGAAGTTTTAAAAACACTACATTGAGGCATTTTACACACAAAAGACGACACAAAATGATTTATTGAGCATGTGCAACTAAAAATCGCTCAATTTTTTGTAAAATTCCCGCTCTTTGCTGGCCCAATAGTATCGATGTATTGCTCCAAAAACATCGTGAACATCGATAGTCGCAAACATCGATGTTTCTCCAGCTCTAGTTCCTGCAGCGCTCGCTGCTCGAAATTAAAAGAAAACAAAGAAAAACTACCGTTAACTTGAAGAATTAAACTTAAACCGTGAAGTCGGAGTTCCATAGAATATATGCTGTACAACTTCTCTTCTCTCTTTGCAATTTCATTTTTGACCTATACGGTTGACTTTTTCGTGGATTTCGTGATATATGTGATTGCGTTCTCAAAACATATGTAGTAACATCTGATTACTTTTACAATTTAAAGCATTGGTGCAATTATATATGTGATTGTATTTAATTTACAACTCGTTCTTATATTTCTCAAATGGTTTATAATTTCGATCGTATATAAAGTGATTAAATTTTAATAATCCTTAGGCACTTCAAGGGGCCACGAATATGATGTGGTGAAATATATTCCGCCCAATCGTGGAGAATGCCCCTTTTTATATTGTTATATAGAATCATATAGAACTATAGCTGCAACTTCGGCCAAAAGCTATTACGTGGTACACCACACTTACTATTACGTGGTTCACCACAACACTCGGCTTATGGCGTGGTTCACCACAGTTGAACTTTTTCACCAAATCATGCCATAACGCGCCAAAATTTGGGCGAAGTTGCAGCTATAGTTCTATATGTATAGAATATATATTATAGCACTGACACAGACATAGGTATTTTACACCATGATGGTTTGAAGTCTAGGTGACACACATAGGTATTTCTCAAAAGTCTACCTTAGCCAACATAGACTTTTTATAGACTTCACACTACATTGAAAGGGAGGATTTATTGTGGACTTCTTAGATTGATATGGTAACGCTGCACAAAATTAAACGAATAATCGATTATTTTATCGGAAACCAGATGTTTAAATTTCTAGTTTCAAGTAATTTATGCGAAATGCATGAAATCAATTCCATTGTATGGATTTATATAACAAACAAACGATATTTTCATGGATTCGATTGAGATAAAATCTAGGTTACATGCTACCAAAATGTTTTTATTGTTTTTGTTGTTGTTTTAATTTTCAATTATCAGCTGTTTTAAAGAAGTCCACAATAGAAATCCACAATCAATTGTAGTTTGTCACCCCAACATAGACTTTTTTCATTGTAGTGTGAAGTCTATAGATTTATATTCTTAATGATAATTACATTGAGGGGATCACATATTTAATATAGGTTTATGCAATTTTTTATGTAATTTGTCAATTGTTTTTATGTATTAATTCGATAAATGACATAAATTGCAGCGATTACTAATAATTGAGAATTACATAGAATAAATTATTCTGTTTTATATTTGATTACATTAAATCATAATGGTACATGAAAAGAAATCTTGACGCTAATTTGAACATTAATTCATCATTCCGATTCATAACTTGATAGGGATGGCCATGAAAATGAATGTTGGTAAATGTGACATTAGTCGGCATTGCCGACTCAATCGGCCGTAAAACAGCGGACATTTTGTCATAATCCGACTCATACGATAAGGTAGATCGGCCAATAGTATGATGGACATCCCTACTTATAACCGTGCTAGACGCCGATCGTTAGTAAAATAATCAGTGAAAAATTATCTTTCACATATGTCTCAATGCTTTACATTCTAGAAAGATCACAAAATTCTTGGCTCAATTTGTACCTGAATTGCAATTGTTTGAATGTATATAATATGAGACAAGACATCATCGATTGCATCCGATTATATATTAATGGAGAAATCTAATGATGGAATTGAAATTTGTGTTGAAAATCGATTTGATCAAATTCTGTTCAAGGAGTGATGAAAAGTCTAATTGACGTAATCTGAAATATAATTACATACATATCCCAGAATTATTTGTAGCCGACAAACATGTAAATGATGTACATGTCGATTGCCGACATACGGCGACAGTCGCAGTAGTATCAACCGAAATCAGTCCTTGGCGGAAATTGTCAGATTTCCACGTTTGTTGTTCCTGATCGTAGATAAGGATCGAAAATTATTTTCAAACTCAATTTTCTCTAGAAAGAAAAAATTCTTGCTCTTTTCCTGTTTTGTTTCGAAGGTAATAATATTGAGGAAAAAATCATAGCGATTGCAATACCCAAAAAAGGAGAAACAATGATGGAATTTAAAATTTGAGTGGTTGAAAATACGCTTTGTCAACATTGCTGTTCAAGTGCTGATAAAACTAACGCGAACTGACGTTAACGACATACAATATCCCAGGAACTTGAGTTGGTACACACAAACATAAACATCTCACATGCAATTCCGACCATTACGCACAGTCGTCGTAGTATCAACCGAACATCCATCTGTCCATATGGGCGTGTATGTACGTATTTTGGCACGTGTTTGCTTGCTTTTCCAGATGATGATTAATGCCGTCGGAATTGTTTTAAAATTGCCTTTCAACGTAGGAACGTCGCAGAGGAATAGGACAAAGAAAGAACGGAGAAAAGGAAAATCAAAATAATGAACAATGCCGCAGTAACAAACCAACACCAAAAGTAACGCTGTAAACTGCAATACACGGCTAGAAAAACGGAAATAAAAATGGCAAATAAAACTGTAAATGAAAATGAGAACATCAACAAGAACGAGAATGAAAGAATAGCGAACAAAGCTGAGAAAAGCGCAACACCAATAGAAACAATAAGGACGAGCGCAAAATAAACTAGGAAGAATGAACGCACTTCAACGACTTGTTTATCTTTCATCCTTCCGGCAAAACTCAGTTTATTGAGTCTACTTTCAAATCCAGCGCCACCACGACTTCGACCTACTGCGACCAACACTACGGCCAACACACTACGTCACGTAACACCGTGCCGCGCTGATGAGAAATAAATGCTTGAACAAAATAACGAGCGAATTGAGAGCGAGGGCAAGAGCGGCAAGGAAGGCAAAGCAGCTTCAAACCAAGGAGAACACGAAATCCTAGACATATCGTAAAAATGGCACAAGGATAACAATGTACTGCGTTGAGCCTCTTTGTTGTTCCGCAAACGTTACTTTCCTGCATAATAATTTCTTTGCTCTTTCCGCCACCATGTCCTTGCAAAGCAACATCCTCTCGTCGTGCTTTTCGCAAGTGTGTGTGCATAGCACTTCGTTTCCTTAGGCGTTGTTCTTCAAGGTTGTGCTCGCATGTGCACGGCAATTGGCCCGAAAAAGCGCATGAATTTTATTTAACAAGAAGAGCAAGAAAGCCTTTGTACCCAGCACGTTAGTTTTTGCAACTTTCAACGTTACAGTTTTAGACTTTTAATGCCATTGTCGGCGTAATGAGGTCGTCTTACGAGGCTGTCAGTTCATATTTGTAATATTGTATTTCTGCCTTAAGGTCGGTGTCCACTTCAATCAAAATTTTTTTTGGAGACTTGTACCTTTATTTCGTTTTGACGTCACGTAGTGTAGAATCGGAAAAATTAGAGATGCAAGACTATCGATACTGTGAACATCGATAGTTTCGATGATTTTTGAAACGATCTGAAAAACTTTTTCCCTCTTATATAATATAAATAGAAAATATTTCATATCGCCAAGTATTCGCGTTTGTTTTGATTAAAGATGAGTAATATTGACTTACTGATGCTAACTCATCACCCATGGGGACTTAGATCCATCGATGGTTAAAGGCCTGTTCAGACGTAACGTGTTTCAGCTCTCGTTCGTGTTTCGAGGCCGAAACAAGAAGCGAAACACTTGTTTCGCCATACAAATTTTTACTTCCGAAACACTTTCGAAGTACGTGTTTCAGATCGAATAAAGTAGTGAAACAAGGAAAAATTGTGATCATCCCTAATATTATCGATTGTTATCGGAGAAAGAAGTGAAAAGAAAAATATATATATATAAACAAATGGAAAGAGCTCTAGTTCATAGTAAGTATTGGTGGTTTTAAAAATTTAAATAAATCGTATATATATGTATATATATGATGTTTTCAGATGGATTCGCGGAAAAGTGTTATTGCTAGGATTGTCATGGCTAGACGTTTATCCAATCTGTCGAAGGTTATTGAAAGAACCAAAATGCGTAACGAGGCCATGAAGCACCTCCAGAATCAGCGCATTTTATTAATGGAACAAATTACATTGCTACTTACTCTAGGCATTCAACTTAAAGCGGAACGCAGATTGAAATGGAAAACGGTAAATTATGCATAAATTATTTAATATTAAAATTAAATTTGAATGTGTTTAGGAGCGTACTCAATCCTTCTGGGAAATTGATTGCCCGTTGGCAGATGAAGCTTCCTTCGAAAACAACTTCAGAATGGGCAGAAGGCTTTTCAACAAGTTATGTCAAATACTCCCGGGACTGCAAAAGCAAGATACCATCATGCGCCATCAATAAAATTGTAGAAAAGAATAGCCATAGCCTTGTACGCCTTACGCTCATCTGCCGAGTATCGCACTATTGCGAACATTTTCGGCGTTGGAAAATCTACGGTGTGTGACATCTTGATGAGCTTTTGTGCAGAAGTGTGGAAGGTTATGGCTCGAATGTACCTTAACCACTTTTCGCTCACCACGGAAAAAATTAAGAGCTTGGTTGGGAATTTTGAGGCGATTGGCTTTCCTCAATGCATGGGAGCGCTTGGTAAGCGTGTTCAACCTACTTAAATTGTATTTTTGTTTATTGAAATATTTAGAAGATGGGTGCCACATTGAAGTTCACCCTGCATTTGAAGACGCAACGGACTACTACAATTATAAGGGCTGGTATTCCACTGTTTTGTTGGCATTGGCGGACGCTAGGTAAAATTAACAATTTATATGTAGGAATTCGTTATTCATGTACATCCATCTTTTTAGGTGCCGTTTTATTTATGTCAGCATAGGTAGCCCGGGCCGATGCAACGATTCGTCCATCTTTCAGTCGACCTCCTTAAAACGAAGTTAGGATGAGTGCAGTCTTACGACTGATTTGAAAAGGACAATTTCAGATGTAGATGTGCCAGTGCTTATCTTGGGGGACTCTGCTTTTCGCTTAAGCGACAAACTGATGAAGCCATATCCTTTTCATATCGCTCAGAGTCGACAGCAAAAAAAATTTAATTATTTTCATTCCAAAGCACGAAGAGTGGTGGAGAATGCATTTGGGCACCTAAAAGCTAGATTCAGGCGCATCGGAAAAGGCCTGGATAATTCTTTGAGGAATGTCAACCCCATTGTGTTAGCGTGCTGCGTTCTACACAATTTTTAAACGAGAATGACGATATCATTAACGAAACCTGGCTGCGAAACATGGAAAATAATGGGACCAATCGTGTTTATCCCGATCATGAAGAAGTATCTACCGATCATCAAAACAACCCCGAAGTACTAAGAAATGCAATAGCTTCCTTTTTAAGTAAGTATACAAAATTATTATATTTATGTAAAAGGCAAGAAGTCCATTTTCATTTTGAGGTACATTCATCACAGTTCTTGTGTAAAAAAAAAAACAAATTAAAAAGAAATCAATTATATCCTAACGTTTAAAAAATTCCACTACAGCCTTTTGAACCTTAGCCTCTCTTTCAATAAATGCTTTCATATCCTTTTGTTTCTCCTCTTCAATCTCAATTAGCCTTTCAGACGATTTCTTCACTTCATCTAGCATTTTTTCCACATTTCCTTCGATCCTGTTAAAAATATTTAACAAGTTCTCTTTTCTTGCCTTAGGTTTGGACGACGATAGCAATGCTGGTGACGGACACTCACTTTGATTTGGCGACTAGAAATCTTCGGGAGCGATTTCAATAATAGAGTTTATATCTTTAAAAAAAAAAAAAAATTAAAATTTGTTACTATTGATGATTTCTTTTACTTACTATTTATACTATCTTGCACCAAGCTTTCACAATTGTGACTTTTGCTGTCAGCGAAAAGGATCTTCATATCATTATATAGATCCCAGTCTGAATGGGGATCCACCTGTCACACCAACTTTTTGATTTTCTTTACTGGTAAAAGCATATTTTGAGGTTATAAAAAACTTCTCTTTTGTCGGTAAAACAAACCGATAACGTGAGGTCATGTTATGCATTTTCGATTTTATTTCCTCCACTCCGCACGTAAACCGTTCTTTTTTCATCAATTCGGCCATTTCTGCCAGTATATGGCTATTCTTGCGGCATCCTCGCAACTGGTCCATTTTTTCAGACCAAATAGCAAGCAAGGCCCACTCGCTTGCCTGCTCCCATTTACTTGCGCTTGAAAATTATACCCGCTATATAAATTCATTAATATTCTGCTGTTAACTTACATTTCTTGTCCATTTTCAGTCTTCTCGGTATCTGAGCAACAAAAAAAAACACAATTTGACAGCGGAAAAAGAAAAATAAGAAAACGAAGCACGTTTGACTTAGTCTGAACAGGTAGTTTCGCATTCGTGTTTCATGAAACGAAACACGTAATTCAGAGCTTCGTCTGAACCAGCCTTAAGAAAAATAAAAATTGTTGATAATATCGGTCGTACGATCGATAGTTTTTCAGCAACAATAAATAACAAGCAACATTTTTGAAAATGGATTCATGCGTCTGTCATTTCTTCGGGAAATAAGATTTCCAGTCGATTTTCATTGATTCTATTGAGTCTCAATGCAAGAATTATAAAAACATTCAACCTACCCAAATGCTTTCGATGCGCTCAACAAATTTCGAACGAAATAAATGTCAGTTCCTTTATTTCGTTTCGTCGGTGCTACCTCTAACGAAAAATAATGCTTTTTGAAGTCTCCAAAGTACGTTTTTGCATTTCGTTTTGAGTGGAATCAGGCAAAAGAAAAGTTATCGAATCAAATTTCCGATTGCATTCCGCTTCGTAGTTGCCTACGAAGGGAATGGCAGCGACAACGATCACCCACCGCGAAAGTTAACTTAGTGCAAGCGACTAAGCGCCTGAGAGAAGCTCTTGATAATGATCTGAAAACTAATCTAGAAAATTACACTCGAAATTCGAGCCCCACAGCAGAATCAAACTATTCTCTTTGGAAAGCAAATAAAAAGATGAAGGCACCCAAAACAAACGTAGCACCACTGCGTACTAACACTGGAAGCTGGGCTAGAAAGGACGAAGAAAAAGCGCATGTATTTGCTAAGTATCTTGAAAACGTTTTTAAGCCCAACCCACGCACTAACGATTTTCAATTTCCCAAAATAAACCCTCGTTCAATCGAAAATATAGGCGAATTTCAGCACAAGGAGATCAAGACTATCATTGGCGAACTAAACACAAAAAGGCTGCAGGCTTTGATCTTATAACCCCACAGATGGTGAAACAACTCCCCACTGTAGCAACAAGGTTAATCCTTTTCATATTCAACGCAATATTGAGACTAGGATATTACCCTAGACCCTGGAAAATTTCGAACATAATTATGATCTCTAAGCCAGGAAAAGATATATCACTTCCATCATCATATCGGCCAATTAGCTTGCTGCCAGTACTCTCAAAAGTCTTTGAAAAATGTCTCTTAGCAAAAATTTTACCACCTTTGCAAAACTCTGGAGCTATTCCCGAGCACCAGTTTGGTTTTCGTAAAAGCCATGGCACCATTGAACAGGTAAACAGAGTTACCACCGAAATCAGAAACGCATTTGAAAAAAATAAATACTGCTCCGCCATATTTCTGGACATCGCGCAAGCCTTTGATAAAGTATGGCACTCTGGTTTAATGTTTAAAATTAAACATACCCTTCCCGAAAACACTCACACAGTCCTACAATCCTACCTCCCTGAAAGGAAGTTCCAAATCAAATATGGAACACACACGACAAATGAATTTGACATTTCAGCAGATGTACCCCAAGGTAGTGTCCTAGGGCCACTGCTATACCTGATTTACACGGCTGACCTGCCTGTATCCCCAGAACTCTTCACATCTACATTTTCAGATGATACAGCAATTTTGTTTGCACACAACGATCCTGTGGTCGCCTCTCGAGTTCTTAATAATCATCTTCATACCGTTGAAGACTGGCTTGCGAACTGGAGAATAAAAGTAAATGAAAGTAAATGCACCCACATTACTTTCACGTTGCGTCGCGGAACTTGCCCCCCTATTATGCTTAATAACACTCATGTTCCACAAGCCAATGAAGTGAGGTATCTTGGCATTTACTTAGATCGCCGTCTCACATGGCGCAAGCATATTGAGGCTAAACGCACCCAAATGAAGCTGAGCGCCCAGAAACTGCACTGGCTTCTTAACAGTAAGTCACGATTGCGGCTCGAACACAAAGTGCTTCTTTACAACGCAACAATAAAGCCTATATGGATTTATGGTTCCCAGCTCTGGGGAAAAGCCAGTAACTCTTTAATAGACATTATCCAACGCTCACAGTCCAAAATTCTTCGGACTATAACTGGTGCTCCATGGTTTATAAAAAACGAAAACATACATAAAGACTTTGTACCACGATGGTTAAAAACGAGCTT
Organism: Chlorops oryzae; assembly: GCA_020466095.1. Classification (NCBI taxonomy): domain Eukaryota; kingdom Metazoa; phylum Arthropoda; class Insecta; order Diptera; family Chloropidae; genus Chlorops; species Chlorops oryzae. Next base: position 77,670,666 of record CM035806.1, read on the forward strand.
ATTTCATTAAGCCGCAAATATTGCACTCGGTTGTCCCAACATCCGAACCCACTAGCTAGAAATTTGTTGCTAACAAACAGCTCCTCAAGGCTAAAAAGGCGTGACTTGCCATCACTGTCTCACAACTAATCCCCCTTTAAATTTTTGTAAATTTTTGTAATAAAAAAATTATCCTGGAAAAAATTCTATGGATTTCATCATACGGAACGGCAGCCCAGTTCACGCGTTGGCGTGGACTGAAAGTCATATAATATTAATAAATATTTTTTTTTTTAGTTTTGTTTTAGTTTTAGTTTTAAGATTCATTAACTTGTTGTTAGTTCATATGATATGAAGATGCAATAATAAAAACCCGTTAAAAAAAAAAAAAAAAAAACAAGTAAGGGTGTTATAGTCAGGCGAGCCTGACAATAGAATACCCGACACATACACACATGTTCAAATAATTTTTAATATCAAGAGGTGTTTACCGACTTTTGTTGAATTTGTTTATGAAAACCGCCCTTTTGCCACGCCCACTTTTCCAATTTTTTTAAATTCTAATCGGGGGCTTAAATATACGCTCAAATTCTAAGTTTCATTAAAATATTTCGAAAAAGTCCGATTTTAAGGCAGTTTTGGGATTTTTATTACAGACCCTAGTACTGGAGGTACCCTTAAAAATGGACCGATCAAGGAAATTTTTTGGAAGGATGTTTAGGGCTACAAAGGAAGCATAAGTGCCAAATTTCGTTCAAGTCCCATTTGAATTTCGGGTGTAGGAGACAATTTTCGAAAACCGCCTTTCTGCCACGCCCACTTTTCCAATTTTCGGAAATAATATTACTGGCCTTTAAATATGATCAAATATCAAATTTCATCAAAATATCTTGAAAAACTTCGATTTTAGAGCAGATTTTGTAATTTTCGTAACAGACCCTAGTACTGGAGGTACCCCTAAAAATGGTCCGATCGGGTCGATTCTCGAACTTGTTCTTACTCATGTCCCCGTGAGCACGCATACCAAATTTTGTCAAGATAGCTCAATTTCTTCGATAAGATAACTGTATACAAACAGACGGACAGACGGACAGACGGACAGACGGACGGACATGTCTAAATCGAATCTCCTGGTGACACTGATCATTTCTATATATATTTTGTATGGTCTATCTCGACTGGTTCTGGGTGTTACACACAACCACACAAACGCAATATACCCTCGACACAGAGTGTGTCGGGTATAAAAAGGTTCCGCTTCGTTTTTTATACGTGTGTTGCTTATGGAAACGAAAATTTTGATTAAAGTGGACATTCAGCTTTACTGCAAAAAGTGCTATAGTCCCCTTTCTTAACGCTAAACTAATATTCCATGACATCTAATTCGCGAAATCTCTCTCTTTCTCCCTCGCTCTCCGTCTCGCTCTCTTTCTATCTCTCTCTGGCTCTCTCAATCGATCTCGGTCTCGCTCTCTCTCTCACTTTATCTCCCTCTCTCTCTCGCTCTATCTCTCTCGCTCTCTCCCTCTCTCTTTCTATCTATATACAGGGTGTCTATAATTTTTGTTCTTACAGAGACCTCCACGCCATAGAAAAATTTTTCTCGCTCACTTCACACGTATGCCTTACGCTCTTTCATTAGTCGGTAGCAATCGCCCGACGAAAACACTTCGAGCGGATTTTATATAATATTTTATCAAAATGGAATGCAAAGCCTGCTTTATGATTCCAATTGCTTTTGAGAAATTTCTTTAAGGCTTTTATCGTTTTGCCCATCTATTTTTTTTTTTGTGAACAAATATTTTCAGATTTGAAATACATTTGTTCAAAGCAGCGCAACAAACTAAGCGCAAAACATTTAAAAAGTATTCTTTTGATAAGAAATTGTGGCGGTGTGGTAGACATTGAAAAATGCATTGAACATGACACCTTTATATAGCCGAATATTTGTTATTTGTTAAGTTTTTCCACACTTTGCTCTCTTGCTCACTAACACAAATGCCTTTCCCATTTTGGAGATGCCTGTTCTTACACCACTTTAAAGGTACCGTTATTGAGTTATAGCACTTTAAAGTAGGATACAGTTTTTTATGATTTTTTAAATTTTCTATAAGATAGAGTACACTCGGGATAACGTCAACCCCTATTCCATCAACACGCCAAAACGTCAACGCTTTTTTATTAACATTGACTATACTAAAACGTTAACAAAACCTAAAAGCTCTAAAAGGTAAACCCTGCGTAATAGAAAATTTAAGCGTATAGAATACGAATTTTCAGAATTCTGGGATTCTCCTGTTGTGCGTGCAATGTAGTTTTTGCTCTCTTTGTTCAGTTGTGTTTTCGAACTTGTTGACGTTGCGCGTATAAAATGAGCTCTAAAAAACCGAAAGTGCCATGATCTCATATAAAATATTTGTTCAATGTTTCCAAATACATAAACATTTGTTTAAATCAGATTATTGGTTGGTTTTAGTTTGAATACTAATAGGCCTGCCACACGTAGATCGAAATTGCTCAATTTCAGAACAAAATTCAAATTGCCTCAATTTCAACTGTCAAATTTGTTCTAAAATTGCTCAATTTCGATCTACGTGTGGCAGGCATATAAGAAAATTTTTAAAACTATTTCATAAAAATTGTCCGGTCAGTTGAGATTTAAAGCTAGTACACAAAGGCAGCTGAATTTGACATTCCATATAAAAATGTATGGGACAATTCCGTCGCGGAATGCAAAGAAATTGAAACTCCAATTAATTCCTTCGGCTAGTACACAAGAGTGAAAAAAGAGCGGAGGAATTTGACAGCGTTTTTTTTGTTTTAATTGTCGACAGATGGCGCTGAAGCGAATTTCTTCGCCATTTATTGGCCGAGTTGAATTAATTGCGAAGGAATTTTGACATTAGCAGCTGAATCCATCGGAAAATTATGGTGAACGGTTATACTGAGTTCGAATAGTAAAATTATTACGCTTCAAACAACTCATGTATTTGTATTCAAATTTACCGCCCTATGGTATCTGTCAATCTGACATTCCTTCGCGGAAATAAAATTTATTCAGCCTCAATTCCGCCAACGAATTCCGCTGCCTTTGTGTACTAGCTTTTAACTTTGAAACTTGTAATAAATTCAAAAACCAAAATTGTGGTAGATCTACCACTTTTTTTTAATGAAATTTGAATTTCTACCACGCAAGTCATCAAATCTACCACATTTTTTAAAAATTTAATAAAATTTTTAAGGATGACTATGTAAAAGGATGGATTGAATTAGGTAGGAAAAAATATAGGCTTGAAAGAGTCATGTTTGAAAATCTTAGTAAATATATGTGTTCCTTAGCAGTTCTGCCGCTCAGTAGTGTAGTTGCAGAACGCTCCTTTTCAATAATTAAAGATTTAAAAATTATGAAACGTAATCGCTTGAATCTTGAAACAGTAAGCAACCAAATATGCGTAATAGCATGTCCTCACTATAGGCCCAAATTACGTAATTTGAGTGTTCTCAAGTTACGTAATTTGGGCCTATAGCACTGTCAAACAAAAAAAAAGCAACTGAATATTTGTGCAATTTTCCTGTAGATCTCGGCCTCCTAAGCAAGAAAAAAAATTTTTTTAATTTTTTTATGGAAGAGTTTTTGAGAAAAAATTTTTTGAAATTTTTTTCAGTGCATTTCGTAGGTGCACTTGCTATTTCAAGCATATCTCGGGCCCCGATCTACCGATTTTAATAAATATATTTTCCAAATATAGATAATTAAGCTCCCTACAACTTTTAGAAACAAAGTTTTTGATTTGCATGAGTAGTTTTAGTGCTAGAGGTGCAATTATACAAGAAAATTGTGTTTTTTTTTCAAAAAAATCAGGGTAAATTTTTCATATAAAAATTTGTAAAAAATAGAAATCGAAGTGGAAAACCCATTTTCAAATTTTTTGCGTATAGCTAAGTATTTCTTCTAAAAAATAAGCCCCGTTTGGCTAAAAGCGGTGAAAAATTTACGGAGCTATGATTTTTTTGCCAAAACACTAAAAAATCGATATTTCACAATTTTTGCTTTGTTCACAAAACTTGTTCATATGAGCCGAAATTATTTTATGAAGGTGCAATTGAGTAAATTTTCACATATATAAATGCATAAATGCTGCCTCTTTATTGATTAAAAATGAATGTCGTTTTGCCCTGCCTTTTAGAATATTGTGGTGGATTTGTTTACCTGCCGGTCTCAATGACCTGTACCAGATAAAAAAGGGTGCAGTGCTTTCCCTTAGTGGAAAAAAATATAAGGTATCATGAATACGTTTTGTGCGTTAACGTCAGTTTTTATACTAAACGTGTTTCTTTACTTTCAATTTTGCCTAATGAATTGAGCGTAGTATAAAATACCTGAGGTTTTGCATACTTTACATACATACTTACATACTAACATACATACACCGGGGCCGCTGTGATGCAGCCCACTTTAAGACAACATGAACTACCAAATTGGTACAACTCCTGTAAAACATTTGTGAAATAAGCTCTAATGCAAAAGTGTTAAAGAAATAAAAATTTATTTCCAAAATTATTTTTATACAATTTGAAAAAAGTTCTTGCTTCCGCTTTGTCTTTTATATTTACTACCATCATTTTCACGCACAAGGGACCACACGTAATCACCCATCATTGCCGTGTCGAAAAGGCCGCTATAGCGATTTTCAATATCCTTTAATTGCTGATGAAAACGTTCGCCATGCTCATCGCTTACGTCTCCTAAGTTTTCAGGGAAAAAATCCAAGTGCGAATCGAGAAAGTGGATCTTCAACGACATGTGTACTTCGGCTTTCTTATAATTCTTTAGTAGGTTATTTACTATTTGCTTGTAATCTGGACTTTTGTGGTTGCCCAAAAAATTGTGTATAACAAGTTTGAATGAGCTCCACGCTGCTGCTTCGACTGGGGACAAAAGGCTTGAGAACTCGTCGTCTTGCAAAAGTTTACGTATTTCTGGACCATTTAGAACTCCTTCCTTGAGTTTTGCGTGTGAAAGGTAGGAAAAGATCGCCTTTAAGCGGGCAAAAGCTTCCTGTGTTCCATCTTTTGCCAATTTTTTTATAAAGTTCTTAGCAAGTCCTAATTTTATATGCAGTGGCGGTAATATAATATTATTTTTATCAACGAGAGCAGTGCGTTGAATATTGTCTGCACCAACTATAATGTTGGTTCGCAAAGGCCAATCTTTTTTAAAATAGTGTAAGTGGTCAGCGCGACTATCCCACTTGCACAAAAAAACAACAATATTTTGTATATCCTCCTTGAAGCCCGCACAGAATTGCCACTACCTTGAGATCAGCGCATATTTTCCATCTATGCTTGTCATATTCAATATGATCCAAAAGCGTTTTCATTGTTTCGTAGGTTTCTTTAGAATGCGATGCATATGCGACAGGAAGAGACGGTTTTTGGTTGCCATTGTGTAGGAGGACAGCTTTTAAGCTCTCTTTGTTGCTATCGATAAATAAACGCCACTCTCCGGGATTGTAGACTTCATTGAGCTCTTCGAATAGGCCTAAAATATTGCTGCAGAAACAGATATCGTCTACTTTTGCGTAAAATTTTCCGTATTGCAAGTGCCGATTTCTGTAAATGCTTGTTTTGACATCAGGAGCCACAAATCCGCGTTCTTTCATTCTAGATGCAAAAAGTTCAGCTTTACCCTTTGAAAAACCAAAATCACGAATCCAGTCATTTAATTCGGCCTGTGAGAGTATTCGTTGCGTTAAACTTGTTTCAAACTGACTTCCACTAGACCCCAGCATTTCCTCTGATGATCCTTCTATTTTGGGTGCTGAGCCAGGGCATTCTGGATAAGGCACATCACTTGAATGAGGTAGAGGAAATTTTACCGAATCAACTTTCGCGTATTCCCATTTTAAATGTTTCCCAAATCCACTTCTTGCACTAAGGCAAAAATAGCAGTCCACCGAGTGACAAAAGGGCTCACTCCATTCCATTGCCGTGTCAAAATCCATGTAACAGCTAGAATGCAAATAGTTAGTTTTTTTTATAGCGTATTAAATTTTAATTCTTACCGTTCTCCAGAAGCCCATTTTGATAACTTTCTATGACATAGGTCACATATTCTTTTAGGCGTCCACGGCTCATTGAGAGTTGGCAAAACACCGAAGTAATGGAAATAGTGCTTTTGCAGTGCTTCAGTAAACGCTAATCCTTTATTTTTTAACATATATAATCCACAAATATTGCAAAAATCGTCCGGATTGTTTTTGCACATGAATACACGAGTTCTTTTACTCATTTTTTTATATTTTAAAATTTGTTTTATTTTCAATTGATGTACGTTGTTCAAAATTTAGTTCAAGACTACTAATCTAAACGCATAAGTGTTACCCTTTTATATATTGCCATAAATTTTCTATACTGTATGTAAGTATGTATGTAAAGTATGCAAAACCTCAGGTATTTTATACTACGCTCAATTCATTAGGCAAAATTGAAAGTAAAGAAACACGTTTAGTATAAAAACTGACGTTAACGCACAAAACGTATTCATGATACCTTATATTTTTTTCCACTAAGGGAAAGCACTGCACCCTTTTTTATCTGGTACAGGTCATTGAGACCGGCAGGTAAACAAATCCACCACAATATTCTAAAAGGCAGGGCAAAACGACATTCATTTTTAATCAATAAAGAGGCAGCATTTATGCATTTATATATGTGAAAATTTACTCAATTGCACCTTCATAAAATAATTTCGGCTCATATGAACAAGTTTTGTGAACAAAGCAAAAATTGTGAAATATCGATTTTTTAGTGTTTTGGCAAAAAAATCATAGCTCCGTAAATTTTTCACCGCTTTTAGCCAAACGGGGCTTATTTTTTAGAAGAAATACTTAGCTATACGCAAAAAATTTGAAAATGGGTTTTCCACTTCGATTTCTATTTTTTACAAATTTTTATATGAAAAATTTACCCTGATTTTTTTGAAAAAAAACACAATTTTCTTGTATAATTGCACCTCTAGCACTAAAACTACTCATGCAAATCAAAAACTTTGTTTCTAAAAGTTGTAGGGAGCTTAATTATCTATATTTGGAAAATATATTTATTAAAATCGGTAGATCGGGGCCCGAGATATGCTTGAAATAGCAAGTGCACCTACGAAATGCACTGAAAAAAATTTCAAAAAATTTTTTCTCAAAAACTCTTCCATAAAAAAATTAAAAAAAATTTTTTTCTTGCTTAGGAGGCCGAGATCTACAGGAAAATTGCACAAATATTCAGTTGCTTTTTATAAATTCCAAATTTGTTAAGCAGTGTAGTGAGGACATGCTATAAAAGAGTTGTGTGATAACGAAAAGTTGTACATCCTGTCATATGATTTAACAAGCGTTAACAAGCAATGTTAATTAACACACGGAAAATTCAAATTTGATTTAATTGTAAGCTTGTATATTTTTCGTGTTATGTTATTTTTGATTTAAACTCAATTGTTTTTTTTTTAAAGAGCTGAGTTGTTTTTTGCTCGTCAAAAGAACTGAATCGGTTTTAGTTGTTTACTGAATTCATAATGCTCTGATAACACAGGCCGACATCAAAAATCCCCTTTGAAATTGAAGTAGTGATTCTATTAGATTTTTGTGTGCTGAAAAATTGAAAATTTTCAAAAAAATTCCATCACGTCAGAATTTTGAGAAAATCGCGTAAGAGTTTTTAACGACCATTGCCTTTTTGAAACTCGTTTTGCTCGTATATGGCTTAAAATATTAAAAAAATTTTAAATCATGAATGTTCTTAAAACATCATTCTTTAATATGACATCAAAAATAACAAAACGTTAAATGAATGCTGTAAAATGATGCTCAAAGTCGAAAATTTGATATATCGAAAAGATAAATTTTCAGCAGGGCTGTTAAAGGAACATTTTACTATGAAATTTTATTTCAAAAACCAAAAACAGGATGCTGTTAAAGCGAATGTGCACCTAAGTTGAATGCAGCTAAAAGAGAAATTTTCATACAAATACAGACAAAAATGCTGCCGTAGAATATTTTTGTGCAGGTATGTAACTTACATGTGCGCTAAAGGGCTCTTCGCTCTAAAGCAGCAAGTAAATTTCCTATACGAAACACATGTAGAAACAAGTAAGAAAGCTAAAGCCGGTCATGTCCGACTTTGAAATACCTAGCGTCCCGACATTATTGGCGCACTATGTTACGAAAAATCTCTATTTGTGGGCGTGGCAGTGGGCGGGCAACATAACTATTTTTCCTACACCTTTCATTTGCCTTGGTCAACCTATTTTGCGAACTTGAAGCTTCTACGCCTTTTACTTCGGAAGTTATAAAAATGCTCTATTTGTGGGCGTGGCAGTGGGCGGGCTACATAAATTTTTGTTCCTACACCTTTCATTTGCCTTGGTCAACCTATGTTGTGAATTTGAACCTTCTATGCCTTTTACTTCACAAGTTACGATAAACCCTTATTTGTGGGCTTATTTGTGGACGTGGCTCGAGGAGGACGGCATCCATTTTTTCCCGGATATGGCCGTTTTCGTAGTTTACCAGTATATCAAATATCAATGAAATGTGTTGAGTGGTTCGCAAGTTACAAGCATTTAACTGAAAATACATTAGATCCATTTGTGGGCGTGGCAGTGGGAGGATGTCTCCCATTTTTACTAAGGATCACACTCGGATTCCCATATACCTGTGTGACAAAATTCGACTTGGTTGGTCAAGCCGTTTCGGAGGAGATCCGACCACAGACGGACGGCCAGACGGATAGACAGACGGACATGTCAAAATCGATTCAGTTTTTGATACTCATTAAGAATATATATATTATATATATGTCTATATCTATCTGGCTGTTACAAGATTCGCACAAAGCTAATATACCCTGCTTACGCTGGGTATAAGTACAAATAAGTACTTTGACTTACTCGCTACTTGAGCGCATACGCTTATTACAAGTAATCGCACTCACAGGGTTGCAATTAAGTCATACATTTCCTATATTTCTGTCGACCTGTTATCTCTGTTTTCCTTTTTCGTTATTTCCTTTCAATTTCCTTCAAAAGCGTTGAGCCCTTAAAGTGCGATGTCAGCTAAGCAGAATATACTGGAACTTAAAAAGCATACGTGTAAAGGGTTTTTTATCGCAAATGAGATAGTCTCAAAAATGCGAATTTTCATACATAAAGATAATTTAAAGCATCTTAAAATGTCCTTATATATTTGCAAAACCCTACTAATCGGGGTTATTCTGAAACCTTTCAGTCTGGCAGCACCACATTTTGTTTTGTTTTGTTTGAATGCATTTATGCATGTATGTGGCAGTGTAGTTTCTGAATTTAATAATTAATTGTTTTTTGTGATATTGTCGGAAATAAGTGTCGCCAAAAAAAGTATAATATATCGGCCGCATCAGAAAGTCATTTTACATAAGTATATGTATATTTCTTTCTCTCTACAAAGGTTACTATACCCTTTTTTGCGAACTTTACTTTTTGGTAACGCACAATAATAACGGAATTTAACTTTTTCTAGACTAGGTCCTCTGTCGCTATCGTTTCATAAAGAGCTTCGTTATAAAAAAAATTTTTTTAAATACCTATAAAAGAAGAAATGTCAAAACAAATTTAGTTAACGTTTAAAGCAAACGGCCACATAGCCCTCTGCTGAACATAACCCCAAAAGTAGCCATCGGATGGACTTCATCCAATTTCGTCACTCCGTTGTCGTGACTGCTTTCGCTATGCTTAAAAAATTCTAAGATGAGTACATATTTTATATGTCCTTTTATAAAACAAATGAGAATTATATGGACCGAAAATAAATCTAATTAAACATTTTTCCTTTAAATTAACCAAAAATGTTGTTGACTCAACAATTTTTCTTTTGAAATTTTCGTTCTGCTCAAAAATCAAAAGGACTGTGAATAGCAATGCGCATTTTTAAAAAAATCATGGTAAAGTTCGCTCAGTGTATTAAAATTATGAACAAAGTTGCATGGACTCCCTGTATGTCTTTCTTTCTTCTGTCGTCTCTGAATAATTCCAGATCCCCTTTTATTTCCCAATACATTTTCTTCTAATTTACAGTGTTCATTCAGCAAAACGCTGAACATCGAAGCGGCTAAGGCAAAATTCGCTTTTAACAGGTTGGCAGATAAGTCCCCGGTCTGATACATAGATGGCGTCGCTAGTATTAAATGCATATTATTTTTATATAGTGGCAACCTTCAAATGATTCGTGTCAAAATTTGACGTCTGTAAGTCAATTAGTTTGTGAGATAGAGCGTCTTTTGTGAAGCAACTTTTGTTATTGTGAAAAAAATGGAAAAAAAGGAATTTCGTGTTTTGATAAAATACTGTTTTCTGAAGGGAAAAAATACAGTGGAAGCAAAAACTTGGCTTGATAATGAGTTTCCGGACTCTGCCCCAGGAAAATCAACAATAATTGATTGGTATGCAAAATTCAAGCGTGGTGAAATGAGCACGGAGGACGGTGAACGCAGTGGACGCCCGAAAGAGGTGGTTACCGACGACATCAAAAAAATTCACAAAATGATTTTGAATGACCGTAAAATGAAGTTGATCGAGATAGCAGAGGCCTTAAAGATATCAAAGGAACGTGTTGGTCATATCATTCATCAATATTTGGATATGAAAAAGCTCTGTGCAAAATGGGTGCCGCGCGAGCTCACATTTGACCAAAAACAACAACGTGTTGATGATTCTGAGCGGTGTTTGCAGCTGTTAACTCGCAATACACCCGAGTTTTTGCGTCGATATGTGACAATGGATGAAACATGGCTCTATCACTACACTCCTGAGTCCAATCGACAGTCGGCTGAGTGGACAGCGATCGGTGAACCGTCTCCGAAGCGTGGAAAGACTCAAAAGTCCGCTGGCAAAGTAATGGCCTCTGTTTTTTGGGATGGGCATGGAATAATTTTTATCGATTTTCTTGAGAAGGGAAAAACCATCAACAGTGATTATTATATGTCGTTATTGGAGCGTTTGAAGGTCGAAATCGCGGCAAAACGGCCCCATATGAAGAAGAAAAAAGTGTTGTTCCACCAAGACAACGCACCGTGCCACAAGTCATTGAGAACGATGGCAAAAATTCATGAATTAGGCTTCGATTTGCTTCCCCACCCACCGTATTCTCCAGATCTGTCCCTCAGCGACTTTTTTTGTTCTCAGACCTCAAACGGATGCTCGCAGGGAAAAAATTTGGCTGCAATGAAGAGGTGATCGCCGAAACTGAGGCCTACTTTGAGGCAAAACCGAAGGAGTACTACCAAAATGGTATCAAAAAATTGGAAGGTCGTTATAATCGGTGTTTCGCTCTTGAAGGGAACTATGTTGAATAATAAAAACGAATTTTGACAAAAAAATGTGTTTTTCTTTGTTAGACCGGGGACTTATCAGCCAACCTGTTATTTAAAAAATATTCCAGTAAAATAAATTCAATATTTCATGCCTGGAGGCTTCTGCTTCTCCGGTTGCCGCTGCTACTGCCACTACCGCCGCCGCCGCTGCTGCTCGTTATTCATCGAACTATTTTGCTGTGATTCCTCATTTTCCGGTGGTCGACGCAGTTATCCTACAGGTTTCCTGCATTCACTCGTGCCAGGATTGAATGGCGTTCGATGGCATAATTTATGTCATACAAATTACTCATGAAGAGCGAAATATTTTATGTGAATTCGCGTTTGTTTTTGGTTCATGTTTTTGTTTATGTTTTTTCCTCTCAAAATTTATTATTACTTTCATGCCCGCACACGTTCTATTCGGATTCGTTTCAATCCATTTTGAGTTTTATTGATGTTTCTGTTTGCTGTGCTCCGCTCGATACTGTTCTCTCCGTATTTCAGTTTTCCTTTTTGGATTTTTTTTTTTTTGTTAATTCAATTTAAATTTTCATTGTACATTTACCGTGAGTCTGCTGTTGCTGCTGTGCCCGTGCTTGCTCGGTCGGTCGGTCTGGACCGGAGTCTTCATGTGCTTTCGGCTTGGCAAAGGTTAAGCTTCGACGCAACCATTTTGTACAAATTGCTTTTGTTATTCGGTATTTGCGTGGGTTGGTCATAAGGTCGTTAGTTCGAGGTGAGTGGGTGGCTGGGTTGGCTGCTCGATTCACGTCATTTGTACAAACTGTGACAATTTAATTAATTTAAGCACCACTTCCCAATATTCACGTACCGACCGCTATAATTTTAATGGACCCCTCTGAAAAACAAACACAAAAACTAAATCGAAAAAAACCCGCTCTCTTTTTGATTTAACTTCGCCATTGCGTGATATTGTCGGTCATGGCACTTTTTAATCTATTAGGCTTGATGGCCAAGCTTACTGGGCAACATTGCAAAGCTTGTGTGGACATGTATACACATAACAATAATTTGCAAATACTGAACTTATGGCTTTATATGGCAGTTTACATAGAGAAGTTAGTGCTTTTTTCGGTGCTGCCTGACTGAAGAAAGGACACTTCGTCTTATCTGTGTTCTTTACGCAGCGACCATATTCACTTTTTGTTTTCTTACCCTAAACACTCTGTGTCGAGGGTATATTGCGCTTGTGTGGTTGTCTGTAACACCCAGAACCAGTCGAGACAGACCATACAAAATATGTATATATAGAAATAATGAGCGTCACTCAGAATATTCGATTTAGACATGTCCGTCTGTCTGTTTGTGTACAGTTTTCGTACAGAAGGAGTTGAGCAATCTTGATGAAATTTGGTATGCGTGGTCACGGGTACATGAGTAAGAACAAGTTCAAGGACTCGATCGGACTATTTTTAGGGGTACCTCCAGTACTAGGGTCTGTTATGAAAATAACAAAAATTGCTCTAAAACCAGAGTTTTTCCAGATATTTTGATGAAATTTGATAGTTGAACATATTCAAAGCCAAGTTATTCAATTTCCAAAAATTTTAAAAGTGGGCGTGGCCGAAGGGGGCTTTTCAAAAATTACCTCTCACACCCGAAATTCATATCGGACTTGAACAAAAGTTGGCGCTTATGCTTCCTTTGTTGGCACAAAGATCCTCTTCAAAAATTTATTTGATAGATCCATTATTAAGGGTACCTCAAGTACTACGGTCTGTCACCAAAATCTTAAAACTTCCCCAAAATCTGACTTTTTCGAAATATTTCAATGAAACTTAGAATTTGGTGGATGTTTTAGCCTCAGATTAGAATTCAAACAAATTGGAAAAGTGGGCGTGACAAAAGGGTGGTTTTCATAAAGAAATTTCGCGAAAGTCGGCACATGGGGCCCCTTATTGCCTTAAACATGTCTAAATCGAATCTCCTGGTGACGCTGATCAATTCTATATATATTTTGTATGGTCTTTCTCGATTGGTTCTGGGTGTTACACACAAACTCACAAACGCAATATAATAGTGTTGCAACGGAGAGTGTAAGAGCAGACGCCTCGGTGTAATGCTCAGCATGACACTGTTAGCGAGGTGGAGCGAATAAGTCATACCCGATTGTCATTTCCATTTTGAACTTGTCTTGCTTGAATCTCATTAGCTGCTTAAATTTAAATAGGGTTTTAGCGTCTGGAGATCATTTGCGAGATGTAGCGTATGCCATATAGGACTGTAGGTCTAACTCCCCTTCTTCCTAATCCCTGCAATGTGTTAGAGCTACGCTGCTTCAACATAGGCATAAAGCATGAGGAAAAGAGAAGCATGCAATGGCAGCGAAATCTTTAGCTCTGCTGTGGTGAAATGCATTGCCACTTTTGTTTTTAATTTTGGGAGATTTTCGAGTACATTACATATAAAATATCTACCAAACTCATAAAATCATATGAAAAGCTTGAAAAACATAAAAATATTCAAGGAATCTCAATATCAAGGAGAATTATAAATTGTTTTTTTGTCCTACCCTGTCCACATAACTTTGTGATCACACTATTTCAGCAAAAATGCTAAATTCTATGTACAATCACATTCGTAGCCGTAGTCAAAAATGTATGTCAATTTATTTCAAAATGAAAACATTCGTGCGCATTAAGTAAAAACATATCGTAATACATTTAGTAAAGTTTCAATTATGAACTTTTCAAGCAATATAAAAAACAGAGCCGACGCCGTGTTTCTTTTATAATTTTCTTGCAAGTGGCATCATAGTGCCACTTTGTGTCTATCCGTATTGTTGTTGGTAGCTTTCTGGTGAATTTCTCGAATTTGTTGAATTTCCTATGCTTAGGGTTTTTGTTGGTAGCTTTTTGGTAAATTTCTCGAAAGAGTTGAATTTCCTATACCTGCCTAATGGTGAATTTCTTATTAGCGGCAGAGGCTTTTCGACGTCGACAGTTAGACCTACAGTCAGCGTTGCCGTTTTGGATACAATTGTATCAAATTGGATACTTTTAAAATGAAATGATACAATGATACGCTGCCTCTCAAATGGATACATTTTTTTTTGACTCATCTATATGTCGATGTACTAAAATATGACTGTCAGCATCAATTATTAAATTTTGTATGGCAGGACTTGTACCAGGGATGAAAAATTAGAATATCCAAATGTACCTAATTTCACAAAAAAAAATGTACCTTTTTGGGTATCAATGTGCCTAAATTCATTAGCCATTAGCCGCTGAGGAGAAGATTCAGTGTTGTCAACTACTATGCCCTAGATTTAGTGATTGATTTTTTTAAAGTTGAAAATACAGGGCAAGTAAAAATTTCATTCATATTATTGTAATTAACCACACGTTACAAAAAAATTCTTTTGGTTTAGTGATAGGAAATTTTTTTTAAAAACACAATGCACCTAAAACAAAACAATTGTACCTATGTACCTTTGAGCTCAAATGGGGACGAAAAAGGTACAATTTTACCTACTTTTTCAGCCCTGACTTGTACTATGTACTTTTCTAAATACTAGGCATCTGTTAAAAATACTTTTATGCAATTCGACATCATAATAGGCCTATTATGATGTCGATTTTAAAATCATAATGAAGCATATTATGACACTAGTTTTGAGAAAGTATAAAAAATTGTATATACAAACAAAAAGCATGGCATACTACATGGTTTTTTAAGAATGAATTTCAAGGCGTGCAATAATAAATTTCAAAACGCACGCATTTCAAAAAATACAAGGCAAGGCGTGCAATAAAAAATTTCAAAATGCACGCATTTCAAAAAATACAAGGCAAAAATAAGCAGAGCATACTACGAAGTTGTATAATATAGATTTTCAAATTATGAATCTGTCAAATCAAAATAAAAAATTTCTTCACAATAACAAACAAACAAAAAACACGCTTTCTTAAATTTAGGTTAAAATCCAATTTGAAATCTTATTGCATAAAATATTGTTCGGCACTCGTGTCGAAACTCAGCTTTTTTCGCACTCGTGGTATTGTAAAACTCGGCTGCGCCTCGTTTTACAACATTTACCACTCGTGCAAAAAAAAGCTTCATTTCGACACTTGTATCGAAAATATCTATTAAGTGTTAAATTTTTTAAAACAAGAACTGTTTCTTATTTGTTTCCATAAGTGAAGAACTGAGTTTTTATTTTTACTTTTCTAAATACTAATTTCCAATTTCCACACAAATTTTTCTTTCCAAATTCTTAAGCTATTAGATAAGACGGGTGAGACGAAGGGAAATTTCTTCTATTTCCCTTGCCCTTCTCGCCTACTTAATCCGTTATTTGGAAAGAAAAATTTGTGTTTGGAAATTGGGCAACTATTAACAAATAAAAAATTTGTAAAATTTGTAAAACTGAAAAACAGATTTTTTATTCAATGAGTAAACAAAATAAACCTACCAAATAAGGGAACGTGTCCAAACTACGTGACCCTTTTAGGGGGGGAGGGGGGTCCTGATAGTACTACACTTGGACAAATTGGTCACTTAAATTATTCTACGGATTGTCACCGAGGGGGGGAGGGGGTAAAAAGTAGTAAAAAATGATTCACGTAGTTTGGACACGTTCCCTAACTAGTAAGTATGGTTGTACCCATATCGATAACTATTATAATCAATAATTACGCTAAAAAACATTTGATACATATTGGATACGCTTTGAAACTTATTTGGATACGAAAAAAATAAAGTGAGTGGCAACGCTGCCTACAGTCCTACATGGTGTGAAGTGAGCAAGAAAAAATTTGCTATGGCGTGGAGGTCTCTGGTGTATATAAAGCAGGGGTCGGCAAAATGGGTATGTAATTGTGTGAGTGAGAGCAGAGCGGCTACTAAAAATAGCAGAAAATAAACAAAAAAAAATGCTGAAACTAGCTAAAAAAAAAAGCTAGAAGTAGCATAAAAGAGCTGAAACTGACGGAAAAAGCTATAAATTTCCGCATACCCGATCTCGATGTTGCATGCATATAGCACTATAGGTCTAACTCTTCTTCTTCCTAATCCCTGCAATGTGTTAGAGCTACGCTGCTTCAATATAGGCATAAGGCATGAGGAAAAGAGAAGCATGCTATGGCAGCGAAATATTTAGCTCTGCTGTGGTGAAATGCATTGCCACTTTTATTTTTAATTTTGGGCGATTTTCGAGTACATTACATATAAAATATCTACCAAACTCATAAAATGCCATGAAAAGCTTGGACAACATAAAAATAATCAAGGAAACTCAATATTTAGGAGAAATAGAAATGTTTTTTTTAGTCCTACCCTGTCCACATAACTTTTTGATCACACTGTTTCAGCAAAAATGCTAAATTCTATGTACAATCAAATTCGTAGCCGTAGTCAAAAATGTATGTAAATTTATTACAAAATGAAAACATTCGTGCACATTAAGCAAAAACATATCGTAATACATTTAATAAAGTTTCAATTATGAACTTTTCAAGCAATATAAAAAACCGAGCCGACGCCGTGTTTCTTTGGTAATTTTCTTGCAAGTGGCATCATAGTGCCACTTTTTGTCTGCCTGTATTGTTGTTGGTATCTTTATGGTGAATTTCTCGAAAGAGTTGAATTTCCTATTCCTGCTTAAGGTTTTTGTTGGTAACTTTTTGGTGAATTTCTCGAAAGAGTTGAGTTTCCTATCCCTGCCTAATGGGGAGTTTCTTATTAGCGGCAGAGGCCTTTCGACGTCGACAGTTAGACCTATAGTACTATATGGTTGCATGCTCGGCTGCTCCCGTCAAACTGAGACAAGAGCGTAAGCAATACGTGTGAGTGGCTGTCGCAAAAATTGTTCCTAGCGTGCCGACCCCTGATATAAAGCGAGAGCCCGTAAAATAAAAATCAGTCTGCGTGTAGAAATCAAAGAGGGAGCATCGCATTTTGCGCAACAATTCGTTTTCTATTGAAAGAACAAACATTTGAAAGCGGTGTGAGAACACTGAAAAATATTTTTGCATATTTTATATTGCTTTACAAAAAAAACCGAACTAATTTTTAGGTTGGAATTTTATAACTTAGGATTAGTTATATAGTTATACGTGGCTCTGGGATAGCGTAGGGAATGCGTGCTATGCTTTTGATCCCAGGGTCCGAGGTTCGATTCCCGGCACAGGCGAAACGGAGTGTAATGTTCCAAGCCTAGCACTGGTTTTTCAAAAATCGCATGTTAGGGTCACACTACATAAAAAGACGTACACTCACACAAAACACAAGAAAACCTCATTGGTATCACAATGGGCCGATTAACGGCCTAAGTGGCAGCCACTTCAACCTGCCTACCTACCTATATAGTTATACTTATAGCAGGGTCGTAGGCAAGGGGGGATTTGGGTGTTAAAACCGCCCCCCGTCGTCAATCTGACTATGTTATTTTAAATTGTATTTCCAATGCACTCTTTGGCACAAATTAAAACTTCAAGAAGCAAGAACGGAAACGGTTACATTAAAGACAAAATTGGAGCGGAGCTCAGAAGTTCAAACATACTCTACTAGGTTCGACGAGCAATGTCCAAATGGCAGATTGTTCTCGTATCGTGATCGAAAATAAAATTCCATTCAAGATGCATGAACGTCTAAGCGCTGCTTCAGTGTTGCCCACTCGATTTAAGCAGGTATGAAAATTACACTGTTCTACAACGAAATCCTCCTTTAACCCTAGTCCTTATAACCGGGTACAGGTGTGGCCAGTGGGCACTTTGGAGTGATATACCTCCCAAACCATTTATTGGTATTTTATAAAACTCCGGATCTAGGAAGATTACGGTAATCCGCGTCGACTGCCATCAACTGATGTGCTGGGTCAAGGCATTGAGGAGCTATGATCCTCCAAAGTCTTTTCCCCCATAAACGTATATCCAAGTACAGGTGTGGCCACTATCTTTTAGTGCAATTTTATAAGTTTTCTACATAAATAAAACATTTGTTTTTTGCTATAAGATAATGTAAATGTATGTTTTTATTTATTTATATTTATTTTTTATAACTTAAAATATTTATTTTATTTCTTTATTGTTGCAAATTTCACATACAAACAAAGTGCTTGAATGCTGCAAACAAATTGGCCGTTTACATGAGTAACGTTTACATGTAAAGAGTGCGTCTTCTGCGCTCATTTTTCTGCTCTCGAAAAGTGGTTTTTATTGCTGTTCTGCCCAACGGAACTGGACGAAGTTTTACTTACACGTAGCTGAATATATTTCCTTTATGACAGGTAGTTGAAATCCTGAAGAAATAACCACGAAATATAAATAAATTGCAAAAAATTCCTACTGGCCACACCTGTACTTGGTTATACGTTCTCGTAGTAAAAATCGGTTATAAGGACTAGGGTTAAAGTTTATTAGTGCTTCTGTTTGATTTTGTCTCCCGAAAAATTGAAAAATATCAAAAAAATTATATCACGTAAGGATTTCGAGAAAATTCCGTTTCAAATTTTGAGCACCATTGCATCATTTAAATGTTACTCAAAAAAAAAAATACTCGTATTATTTTTTGAATAGTTCGAATTTTTTCATTAATCACAAATAATCCCGATTATTTTTGAATTTTTTCGTAATCGTTAACTTTTTATGTGCAGTTGTGTGTGCAGATAATCAAATACAGGCACGGCAGAACGCCGTTTACATGGGTATTTTACCCACTCGAAATTTTTCAAGTAAATATTTCACTCTGTAGGAATATCACGAAAGTTTTTCAATATTAGTCCAAAAAATAATTTTTGGTGACATTTTGAGATCGAAAAAATAAATTAAGACAATCTGACTTAACCAAGTATCGGGATTTACTATATTCACTGACTACTTTCAGAAGGTTTAATGATTTTTTTTTTAAATGAAGTGTAAATTTTGGTTATTAAATGTGTAATATGAAATAATATTTTTATTATCTCTTAATGTACTTGATATTGGTATGTCGATTTTGTTGGAACTTTCCATACCACTGAACCACAGCAAAACACACTCTCGATCAACTACCCTCTCGGGTAAACTCTGTTCTGATTGTAAAAAATTTTTGAATTATTATTTGGGCTTTTGGTCTCTCATTTTTTGCTTATAGTGAAAAATGAAATTTTTTTATTTTTTTTTTATTTTTTTGTTTATTAAAACTATTAATTAATAAAATCAGCAATGATTGTTTGATTTGGTTTAAGTTATAAAATTTTCAGCAACTTTTATACGCACACTATGGTGCTTCTTCTTTTGGAGTTCTGTTTCTTACTTTTTTATACTTTTGTTACGACTATCGGTTTCATTGACGTATTGTTTCGAAAGAATGTAAATTGTTAGGCAGCAAAAAATTGGAAATATAAAAACCCCCCCGTCTGAAAATCCTGGCTACGTGCCTGACTTATAGTAATAGTTTTATAATAGTAATAAAATTTTATTAAATAAAAATGTTTAAAATTGAATGGGAATATGAATTTTTGTTTGTTTTGAATTCTTTGAACAAAGCTCAATGCTTAGTTTGCTGTTAGCAAATGGGTACTCTTAAAAAGGACCATTTGCGTCAGCACTATTTAAGACTGCATGGCGAATGTGCCAATTTTAGTTCTGAAATTTGAAATTTGCTTTTTGATTTTCATTTTGCTTCAATTTACTCATGATTTTTATTTTCAGTGCAAAGCACAAACCAGTTTCTGAACAAAAAAATTCATTTGAATGCTCAGTTTAGAGTTGCAAAACTATATAGTCCCACTATCGATAGTTTTCAAAACGATAGTAAAAACTATCAACTATCATTGATAATTTCGAAGAAAACTATCGATTGTATCGTGATACTATCGTCGAAATATTTTAAAATAACTGCCAAAAGCCTTGTCATCATAAGTTTACAGCAGTTTGTCACTTTGCACTGCAAAAACCGCCAATCGGAATTTTTAATGCAATTTTAACTTACTATTCAAATACCACAGATAGACGGTCATGCATTACCATTATGGATTCAAATTTGAGGTATTTCCACTTGTTTTATATATTTTGTGACAACGCAAGGACGTTGCATGCTCTTTGTTGCTATTTAGCTTAAAATGATTCCACACTTCCGAAATTTTGGGCCTTTTGGTGGCTGCAAAAAAAGTATAGTAAAGCAAGCCTTTCGCTCAAGTAAAAAAAATGGGCTTACCTGTTTCCATTTTTCGTCAATTTTTACTCCCGCTTGAACAAAATTTTAGCGTGATGCTAGCGTTGGATTTGAACTGTCGATAGTCAAAAACATCGATAGTTTTGCCAGTTAAAAAAAAACTATCATTACTCGCCGATAGTCAAAAAATAAAATAACTATCGATACTATCGATAGTACTATCGATTGTTTTGCAACTCTAGCTCAGTTGTACGAAGTATGCTTAACGAGTAATATACTACGTTTATACGTTAAACCTTATTCACGAATAGGAATATCGCGAATAGCGAAGTCACCGTTTATACGGCAACCGACATTAGTTGGTCTTAGCGCTACCTGACTGCCAAAACGAAATGAAATGGTAGCACACTTGAAAAACACATGATTTCATAGCATCACGAATGCTTTTATCAATTAGTTTTTGAAAAGTGAAAAATTGTCAGTCTCTGATTAAAGTATTATCCATGTGCAGCGGCTGGTTTCCTTTCCGTTCTCCATCTTTTTTGCTAGATTTTTGAACTCAAATTAGACAAAAGCGCTGCCGGATCGTCAAAAAGAGAGAAATCACCGTAAAATGTGGCATCACCTTTCGTGTTTATCGCGAATAGTCTCACTATTCACGAATAACTTTCGTGAATTAGCTATTCGTGAATAAGACCGTTTATACGGTAAAAATCGCTATTCGCGATATTCTTATTCGCGAATAAGGCGTACGTATAAACGTAGTAATACATGTGTCGTTTGTTTTCAGAAGAGAACTGATTTGTTCAATTTTAACGTTTTTGTTGTACCAACACACGCACATTTTTTGTACGCTGATTGTAGTGGTGGTCATCCCTGCTAATAAGGAACAAGTAGTTCCACTCATATAGGGCTATAGGTCTAACTCTTCTTCTTCCTAATCCCTGCAATGTGTTAAAGCTACGCTGCTTCAACATAGGCATATAGCATGAGGAAAAGAGAAGCATGCTATGGCAGCGAAATCTTTAGCTCTGCTGTGGTGAAATGCATTGCCACTTTTATTTTTAATTTTGGGCGATTTTCGAGTACATTACATGTAAAAATCTACCAAACTCATAAAATGATATGAAAAGTTTGAAAAACATCAAACTAATCAAGGAAACTCAATATCAAGGAGAAATAGATATTGTCTACATAACTTTTTGATCACAATGTTTTATCAAAGATACTAAATTCTATGTACAATCAAATGCGTAGTCGTAGTCAAAAATGTATGTTAATTTATTACAAAATGAAAACATTCGTGCACATTAAGCAAAACCATATCGTAATACATTTATTAAAGTTGCAATTATGAACTTTTCAAGCAATATAAAAAACCGAGCTGACGCCGTGTTTGTTTGATAATTTTCTTGCAAGTGGCATCATAGTGCCACTTTGTGTCTACCCGTATTGTTGTTGGTAGCTTTCGGGTGAATTTCTCGAATTTGTTGAATTTCCTATTCCTGCTTAAGGTTTTTGTTGGTAGCTTTTTGGTGAATATCCCCAATTTGTTGAATTTCCTATGCCTGCCTAATTGTGTATATCCCCATCGCGGCAGAGGCTTTTCGACGTCGACAGTTAGACCTACAGTCCTACATAATAAATTTATATTTAAACTTATTGCTTATTAAAAGGTCCTGCGAAAGCACTTATTAAAAGGTTTTCAATCCTTTGACAGCACCTCCAAAAATAAAGCACCTTTTTGTTAGTTTTAATTATTATATTTATTTCCTTCTGTTTTTAACACAAAAATATATAACTGCACACTCTCACTATTCAGTTTTTTTTCTTTTTTGATTTTTTTACCAACTGACAAAAACAGACATGACTACTTAATATCATAAATTCATAATAGTGACATAGAATGAATTCATTCGTTACCAAGTACCGCATCCCTCCTGTGTTCTCATTTTACTATATTGTTATGCCACTTTTGAACGCTAAATGTATAGATACATTTTCAACACGCCTCCTCAAAAGTTGCATTAACATAATGTATTTTTATAATTTTATTTTATTTTATATTTATTTTTATTCTTGATAACATATTTAACTGACGAGATTGTGCATGTCATATATTTCTTATTTATTTCTGGGGATAACAATTTGATTCAGCATTCGCTGCAGAGGATTGGGAAAACCCAGTAAAACCCAACCAAATCAATTAAGAATAATATTCAAATTAGATTTAAGTGGTCATTAACAAAAATAACATTGTGTTTTCATTACTTTTGGTTAATAATTAAGTTTAAATAAACATAATTAAACTGAAATTAATTTTTTTTTTTTAAACGTTTTATTATTTATTGTATCACTCCTGTAAAGTAGGAGTCTAGCAATAAGTTTCAAAATCTTACACCTAGTTTAACAAAACTACAGATCACAAAGCATTTCCTTAATTTCGAAAAGTTTATGAGTCGCAAGTTTTTATCAATAGCGGGCCTCAGGTAACGTTAACTAGGCTTAACTGATGTGTGAAGGAGCACGCGAAATATTTCCGGTGTTTTCCTCTAGAGTAAACGATTTAAGCAGCTAGGAGAGCTGATTTGTTACAACCGCATATATGCATACAGGAAGCGCGTAGCTGTTTTGACGTTGATTGCATGGAGAAATGCATTGGGTGCTAGGAGCACTCGCCGAGATACCGATAAGCTAAAAGAGCTGTTTTGACGTTGGATTGCATGGAGAAATGCATTGGGTACTAGGAGCACCCACCGAGATACCGATCAGCTGTTTTGACGGACGTGCATGGAATGCACCAAGAAACGCGTGTCGATCTGCTAGGGAAGCAGAGTTGATGGATGTGCATGGAAAGCTCCTGCTGTAGAAGAATGATTTGAAATCGCTGGTCGATCATTCCTTTTTAATCGCGAAGAGTTCGATATGTTCGACAGTCCACGCGCAAGTGGATTTACATGAGTTCGCAATTTATTAAAATACTTTTCTTTGATTTTGGTGAAACTGAAATTAATTAAATTCAATTTTGTTGCATATGTTGTTTAGTTATGTTTTTCAAAATAAGGCAAGTTGAAAAATGCAGTTTGCAGCTTTAAGTGAAGATAAATGAATCCAATATTTAATTGACCCATTTTACATTGTCAGTCCCAGTTGGTCCCTCAGCATGTTGAATCTTGCTACTGGCATCGGTTTCGTTAGAATATCAGCCAATTGTTGATCTGTACAGATCAGAGATGTTCAGCGAACCATTCGCATAGACGAATGGCAGCGCATAATCGTTGCTTTTGTGCTGCTTCCATGTGTCGTTAGCCAGAGCGAATGCTGTAGTGTAGTGACGTTGAGTGCTTTCTCTCATACGTTGCTCTTACTTACCATAGCACTGCGTCAAAAACCACTCGCTGCCTGAGCGAATGGTAGCGAATGGTTGCGAATGGTTGCGAATGGTTGTGAATGGTCAGTATAGGAAGCTGTTTGTGTTGTTTTGTATACCTACGAGACGATCTTGCATTACGCTAATGAGAGAGCGAGCGTAAAGGGGTACGCGTATGGAAAATCTTCCGCGATTTGTTAACGGTAATAGAGTTGTTTTGATATGCGTGCGTAATTATTAATTTAATTTTTTTAGCAAATATTTTTTTTCGACATTTATTTAAATATTTAAATTGCAATGAACTTTTTAAGAATATTCAGTTGTATTCCTGGAGAATAATGTTAGAATTGTAAAATAAAAAAACATTTTTCTTTTTTATAAAATTCAATAATTACGTTTGACAAAGAAACCCATCAACTACCAATAATAAAATTTTTTCTACAATTCTGCAAAACTAATACCGTTTTCTAAATGAATGAGCGTGCATAACATCTTCCATTCTGCTTCTGCGCACTTAATTATAAACCATTCGCGTCGCAGGCAGAATCGCTAATGCTTTGATGTAGGGATGCACGATACCGATACGATATATCGATTATCGAAATTTTGACTTCAAATTTGACATTTTTTGTATCGTTATTTTGAAGAGGTAGTATCGGCGGTATCGATACTTTGAAATCCGATATTTCGGTTTCATTTCTGTAAACGAGCGTGAAGCGACATGGCGCCAAGCAAAAGAGCAAAGTCGTACTTTATCATTTCTGATAAACAAGCGCAATGTACTTTGTGTTCTTTGGTTGTGTCCCATTCAGGGAACACAACAAATATGTGGAAGCACCTTGAACTCCACCATAATATGAAAAAGGATGCAAATGAAGATAAAAATTCGTCAAAAAGACAGACGTTTGCATAGCCTACGTTGGACGCCATTTTTGAGAGTGAAAAGTCTTATAAAGGTATGTAATGTAATTACTGTTCTTGGATTTGCACATATTTGAAAAAACATTTTTAAAGACGGTGGGCATCGTGCTGACGTTTTAGAAGATGCACAGAGAAAAAAACACGTAGTTAATTCAAGAGTGCGACGCTCTTAGAGAAAACGCTCTTGAATCTAAAGGATTTAGCTTTTAACCCAACAATGAAAACGCTTTCGGCTAACATTTAAGAGTGAAAGTAGTAACTTTAATAGTGAATCCGTAGATTTAAATACTTTCGCATTTAAAGTTCGGATTTTTACAGCTAAACTGTTATTCCAACTACATTTTATTGAATTTGTTAAGAGCGAAACTATTTAAGTTAAGAGCACTGAGCACTTAATTACATTTCTTTTCGTTCGGTATAATTCTCACTTGTTTCATAAAATAGGACATATAAGACATTTATTCATCTTAGAACTTTTTAAGCATTGCGAAAGCAGTCACGACAACGGAGTGACAAAATCGGTTGAAGTCCATCCGATGGCTATTTTTGAGGTTATGTTAAGAGGAGGAAACACATTTTTCTGAAATTATTTTCGCGAATAGATAATAAAATTATTTACAGCTGTGCATTTTTAATCGACAGTGTCACTTTTGGAAATTATTAAAAGTTTTTAATCTTAAATCAAAATGTTCGCTTTTGGTGATTTTAAAAGCTGTGCATTTCAAATCCACCGTTTTCGCACTCGGAAATTTTAAAAACCACCTTTCTTAACGCAACAATTTCGCTCTTAGAAAAAATAACAGTTATAACATTGTTGGTTTAAAAGCTAAAAACTCTTGAGATCATTTTAAGAGCGAAAATTGTTGGGTTAAGAGCGAAATTGGTATAATTTACAGTTAATTTTTTCTCTGTGTGCCCTTCTGTATATGATTTGCAAAGACAACCTAAGCCTCTCTACGTCGACGAACATAGTATTTTTGCACTTTGCTGAAAAAGCGGCCCCACTTTGGAAGCCACCGTCCCGTCCAACTTTAGCCTGGCGGTTGGAAAAAAAATATGATGCTATATCAAAAATAGTGAGAACAAAGTTGTCTTCATATTACTACACATATTTGCGTTACTGTATATTCCAATTTTTTATTTTGGCTATCCATGCCATATCGATATATCGAGATTTTTTTAGACAATATCGTAGGATCGATATTTCTGCGGAAATTTTTTTGGTATCGTAGAATCGATATTTTAATCACACTTGAGCATCCCTACTTTGATGATGTGCTGTAGTGTAGTGCACTGCTTTCAAGTGAATGGTGTGTATGCAGCATTCACGCTCTCAGTGAACTGCTCTAGCTCGCCATTCGTTTTTGAGAGAGTGTTTCATCTCGCCAAATGAATGCATTCATGAACTTTTCTGGTACAGATATACTTAACACATATAAGTTTATTTTCAATTTGTTCTCTAGTAAAGTGATATTTAATGTCTATGTGCTTTGTTCTCTTGTGGCATGTTGGATTATTAGCAATACTAATACAACCTTGGTTGTCTTCAAAAATATTAATTGGACCATTCAATTCAAGTTTTACTTCATTGACCAAAGATTTAAGCCATAATGCTTCTCGAGTTCCTTCAAATAAGGCCATATACTCGGCTTCGGTTGATGAGGCGGCAACAGATTTTTGTTTCATGGTACTCCATGATATAAAACAATTTTCAAACAATTTGAACAAATATCCAGTTGTACTTTTTCTATCAGTCTCATTCCCGGCCCAATCGGAATCAACATATCCAATCAGTACATATTTAAAGTTCACGTTTTTCTCAAATTTCAATTTTAAGTCAACAGTACCTTTAAGATATCTTAAAACCCGTTTAAGACATTGCCATAGCTCTTTGTTGTTGTTGTTTGTGTATCGACTTAAAATGCTTATTGATGTACTCAAGTCTGGACGTGTACATAACATAATGTACATTAAACAACCGATTAAATGTTGACAAGGTGCATCATATGATTCTTTAGATTGCAAAGCCTCATAATTAAGTTTGCTTGGGAGGGGTGAACTTACTATATTGCAATCTACCATATTAAATTTTTTCAAAACATTATTAATGTATGCTAATTGACTGAGATAAAATTTACCGTCTATTCTATCGATTTTAATGCCAATAAAATAGCTTATTTGAAGTAAGTCAGTCATTTCAAATTTACTTTTTAAATAAGATTTAAAATTAGCCATTGTACCATCATTATAAGTTGCAATTACTACATCATCCACATATAGTAATATATATATATTTAGAGCAATATCTCCTTTATTTAAAATATATATACAACGGTCAACTTTAAGATTTTCAAATCCAATCTCCTTCAATACATTTTCAAACACTTCAAACCAACATCTCGCAGCTTGCTTAAGTCCATAAATTGCTTTATTTAACTTACATACTTTTTTCCCATCTCCATTCATCAACCCTTTTGGAACCGTCATGTAAATTTCATCTTTTAGTGTTCCATTTAAAAATGCTGTTTTGACGTCCATGTGATGGACCAACAAATCAAATTGGTTTGAAAATGCAAGAATGAACCTGAAGCTTGAAATTCGCGCAACTGGTGCGAATGTCTCATCATAATCTGTCATATATTGTTGCATAAAACCTCGCGCTACAAGCCTAGCTTTATACTTTACTAAGTTGCCAAACTCATCCTTTTTCATATTAAACACCCACTTGCAATCTACAACGTTTTTGTTATCAGGCTTTTGCACTAAGCACCAAGTGTTGTTTTTAAAATGTGAGTTAAGCTCATCTTGAATAGCTGCCTCCCATTGGGCTTTATCTTCACGAAATTCAATTTCGTCAAACGTTTTGGGTATATCATTTAAACATATTTCAGTATTCATCAGGCATTTTTCTAAATATCTATATGATAACTTTTGCTTTCCTTTTAACCTTTCGCTGCGTCTGAATTCATTTTCCTTTGTATTCTCATTAAATGTATCACCAGTTTCAATAACTGGATCGGCATTCTCAAGACATGTGGAATTTTCACTAAGGTGTACATCTGATTCTATGCTATCAGATTTCACATTTTCCTTCAAAGGAAAACCCCACTCTTCATCTACTGGAATTGTAGAATCATCATTTGCATCAACTTCATCAAGTGGAGCCAATGCATCTTCACGTACATCCTTAGATTTTAGCATAGATATCTCATCCACCACAACATCTCTAGCTGTCATAAATTTCCTCGATTCCTCATTCCACAATTTATACCCATTTGGTTCATAGCCGACAAGTATAGTTTTGATTGACTTTTCGTCAAACTTTCGCTTTCGCACCTTATTTAGAGCATATACTGTCGAACCAAATATCTTAAGATATTTTAAGACTGGCTTTTTATTATGCCACATTTCATATGGTGTTTTCTTCACACTTTGCAATGCTCTACTTGGGGATCTATTGGTTAAATAAGTTGCTGTTAAAACAGCCTCACCCCAAAAGTATTTATTTAGATTAGCACTACTGATCATAGAACGAGCTTTTTCTGTGATTGTTCTAATCATCCGTTCTGATACACCATTTAATTGCGGGGTGTGAGGGATCGTTAAATGATAGCTGATGCCTTTTTCAACACAAAATTCACGCATTTCAGTCGATAGGTATTCTCCGCCATTATCAATATAGAGATTCACGATTTTCAGATTAAAATGAGCTTCGCTCTTTGCAACGAAGTCTTTAAATACAAAAAATACATCTGATTTATATGTAATTAAATAAGTCACACAGTAATGAGTGTATTGATCAATAAAAACTACGTAATAGTTTTTATTATCGACTGTTGAGGGTGTAATTGGACCACAAACGTCAGAATGGACTACAAAAAGTGGTCTTTGGATATTTTCTTTGTTTTTAACTTTTTCAAATTTTAATCGAGATTGCTTGCCATTTATACAAGCCTCACATAATACATTGGTTTTTAATTCAATGCCTTGTAGAAGATTAGTATCTTCAAATAGATTACACCTTTTTATTTCTAAAAATTTTCCAATACTAATATGACCCAACCTTTCATGCCACAATTGATACTCTGTACTATTTGAAATATTTGATATATATGTTTTTGAATTCAATTGGAATTTTATAATTGGAACATTATACTTACAGTTGCCATTAAATACCAAGTTGCCATCTTTGGTAACTTTTATATCACCAGGATTAAATTCGATTGTCATGCCAGCATCCTGCATCTTCTTCACTGAGAGTAAATTGTGTGGAATGTCCTTGCAATATAGCACATCCTTCAACAAAATTTTGTTTCCTGAGCTGTTCAGATTAACAACTCCTTTGGCTGTGGCATAAATGTATTCTCCACGCTTTGCAATTTCAATCGCTATACTCGATGTCAAATATTCATACTCAGAAAACAAGTCAAAGTCTTTTATAAGATGATCTGATGCCCCTGAATCTAGAATGAACTCTACTTCGCTTGTAGTTGTATTTGTTTTCAAAGTATTTACCATGAATGCAAAACTATGTTCAGGTTGTGTTGTTGTTGCTATTTGGGCCTGCCTCTCCTTAACATTATTTTCATAAGTAGCATTCTGGGATCTTACCCGTCGTTTTAAAAAGAAACAATCCTTTTTAAAATGTCCCAATTTGCCACAATGAAAGCATTTTGGTTTGAAATTCGGCTTACTTTTAAAATGCTTCTTAACACGCTTTTGCGTTGGATAATTGTTAAACTTAATGCCTTTTTGTTCTTTATCAACAATAACCGATAAAACTTTTGCACTCGTATCCTTGTTCACCGTTTTTAAGTTGATTTCCTGATCAAGAAGTCGTGTTTTTACAAAGGCTAAAGTTAAATTATTTTCAGATAGAGTCTCTATGGCTGTTATGACTCCATCATAACTATGTTAACTTAGTGGAAGAGTTAAAAGTAAATGCGAAACTTTGTCCATTTCGTCTAATTTAGCTCCTGACGCGATCAGCTCGGTTATAAGATCATCAAAGAGGTTAAAATGACTCAATAGCGCAGTGTCGCCTTTTAACTTAAAGGCCAAAAGCTGCTTTCGTAGAGAAAGTTGTGATGCTAAGCTTTTCCGTTCGTAAATTGAATCCAGATTCGCAAAAATCTGCTTTGCAGTATTTTCACTGTTTGCATAAGCCAAAAACGAATCACTCAAATATTCTATTATTACACTTTTAGCCATTCTTTCCGCCTTTTTTAATTCATCTGTCATTTCAGTTTGCTGCTCATCAATTACTTTTAACAAGTCATTTTCTTCTAACAATGCCCTGACACGAAACTTCCAAATCGAATATTTTTCTCCATCGAACGGTTTTATATTTCGCTTTCCTTTATCCATTATTAAAAAAAAAATTAATTTTAATTAGATGTGTCGTTAGTCCTTGAAATACAAGTCCTTCGAGATTTAAAGCCGCGCCCAAATCACTTCGTAAAATTTTTTTTTCACTTTCAATATATCCTCGAAAGGTTTAAATCCTTCAGATCCTTTGTGTCTGGTCCCATAACCTAATAAATTTATATTTTAACTTATTGCTTATTAAAAGGTCCTGCGAAAGCACTTATTAAAAGGTTTTCAATCCTTTTAATTATTATATTTATTTCCTTCTGTTTTTAACACAAAAAATATATAACTGCACACTCTCACTATTCAGTTTTTTTTCTTTTTTGATTTTTTTACCAACTGACAAAAACAGACATGACTACTTAATATCATAAATTCATAATAGTGACATAGAATGAATTCATTCGTTACCAAGTACCGCATCCCTCCTGTGTTCTCATTTTACTATATTGTTATGCCACTTTTGAACGCTAAATGTATAGATACATTTTCAACACTACATGGTTCCACTGCGCCTCGAACCCATTTCAAAAAGTCGTAAAATTTTTAATAATTTTGTCTCTTCTTATATGTAGTTCCGCATAAAGCTAATGAGAATTAAAAATCGTCATAGATTGAAATTTGCGGCACTTGAGTCGAAAATTTAACTTTTATTTTAATATAATTTTAATTTTAATTTTATACTAGGGTCATTATTTGGCCAGTTAGAAGAAGGAACCTAAAATTCAGTTTAAAAAAAGGTAATAATTAATTTTAATTAGGCCGAAAAGGAATTTTTCTTTTTTGTTGCATAGAACATTTTCTTTTCCTCGGCTTATATTTGATTTAAGAGTAGGTTTACTTTTAATTAACCTAATTTTGTGTGGGGGACCCCCCAAGGGGGGAACAGGGAATAGTTTGGAGTTTTGAGGTACAAAAATAATGGGGGTTGGCAATAAATATCCTCCTAGGAAGGGTTTGACTTTAGGCCTTTTTGGAAATTTGGAAAAATTTAATTTGTTGGGTGCCCCCCGTGGGGGGAATAATCATATGGTTGGAAAATAGTTGGGGGAAAAGTTTTCGGCTTTATTTGATTAACCCTTATGTTGGCGGGGGGGAAAACTGAGCACAAGTGTTGAGCAAACACAGAAGCTTTTTCCTCGTCACTTCTTGCCCATCTTCCACTTTGATCTCTTAAAGGAGATTCATG
Organism: Chlorops oryzae; assembly: GCA_020466095.1. NCBI lineage: Eukaryota > Metazoa > Arthropoda > Insecta > Diptera > Chloropidae > Chlorops > Chlorops oryzae. Next base: position 77,701,994 of record CM035806.1, read on the forward strand.
GTCTATGGGAGAGTTTTTTACTTTTAAAGCTCGCCACAGTAATCCTTTTGAAGAACAGTTAGGTGAAAGTTTAGAAATGAAATAAGTATTTTTCTTGTCTTGTTCTTTTTGGAGAGCGATTTTAAGTTGCGTCGTAGCTAAGTTGAGTCTGGCTTTACTTTCAGGTGACCTATTTTGTTGCCATTCACGTCTTAATCTACGTTTTTCTCGCAAAAGCCTTTCAATATGGCTATTAGTATAATTAAAATTTCTATGGACAACGGCAGGAATTTTCGGGGTGGAATGCTCCGCCGCCGAAGCCAATATTGTATTTAAGGTAACAACCGCTTCATCAATTTGGTTTTCATTGTCTATTGAATATTCTGAGTGAATGTGTGTTGCAACATACTTTTTGTATTTAACCCAATGTGTTTTAGAGGTTGTCAGACTGAAAGGGGGGCACGACATCCTTATGTTTTGTGAAATTTTGAATAGCAAGGGACAGTGATCTGAAGACATTTCGTAGGTCAACGAGGTTGAAATTTGTGAATTATCAATACCTCGTGTGATGGCAAAGTCTATAAGGTCTGGTATTTTGTTATGGTCTGTTGGCCAATACGTAGGTTGTCCTGGTGAAAGAAATCCTAAGGTACCGGATCTATTTATTAGTGTGTTATATAATTGTCTTCCCCTTGGGGAAATTAGGCGTGAGCCCCAATGGGTATGCTTTGCATTATAATCGCCTGCTGCTAAAAATCTATTTCCAAGAGTGTTGAAAAATTCTTTAAATTGATTTTCTGTTATTGTAAATCGTGGAGGGCAATATATAGCAGATAGAACTAAATTTGCACCACAGCTTTCTAAAGAAATTGAAGTTGCTTGAAAGTAAATTTTTGAGAACGGTTCGAGAGGGAAATGTTTAATCCGGTTACGAATCAAAATACCCGTTCCCCCATGGGCTTTCCCATCAGGGTGGTTCGTTCTGTAGAATTTATAGCCTGGAATCGAGAAATTATTTTTATCGGTAAGATGAGTTTCAGAAATAAGCATCACGTCTATAGAGTTGTTTGAAAGAAAATGTGTCAATTCCAGCTTACGCTGATTTATACCATTTGCGTTCCAAGAGGATATAATAAGTAAATTCATTTTTGTGCGGTTAAGATTTGGAGCAACTGATTTTGTGCTCTAAGTAACTCTTGGAGTGTGTTCTGCATTTGCGACATGAATTGTGTCATACATTGCGTCAGACTGACCAACATGGTTTCGAGACCAGCGTTCTGGTGCTGGGGGACGGAATGGACACTTACGCCTGATTTAGCTACGTTTGCATAGGACATATTATTAGTCACAGGAACGCTAATTTTGTGCGGTTGCGAGGAAATAGGGGTTTGAAATACAATTTGATTTGACATTGTACGACTAGCTTGCTTCTTTTCTAACATACGATTTTTTAATTCTTTATATACCGGACATCCCCTATAGTTTGCAGTGTGATTTCCACCGCAATTGCTGCATTTTTTCACTGTGGATTGGTCTTTGCTTTTGTCGCAGTTCGCGGAGCTATGAAATTCTCCGCAAACAACGCAGACCATACGTAGGGTGCAGTAAGACTTAGTATGCCCATATTCTTGGCAATTAGTACATTGGACAGGGCCTGAACGTTTATGAGGTTCTTCTATTACAACTCTACGGTGAAGAAGATATTGTAATCTGTAGATTGGATGGGACTCATTTTTTTTTAGCTTTAAGTTATCAGGACTGAGCTCTACTTTGAACATCGGCTGCGGAGTTTTGTTCCTATTGAAAATATTCATTACATTTCTAATTTTAAAGCCCTTCGACTCTAAGGCTTGTTTGATTTCCAAAGGAGCTACATCAGATTCAATACCTTTAACAATTACGCTAAGGCCTTTGCTACTTTTGAGCTGATACGTATAGTAGCTTTTTTTGTTATCATCAAAGTATTTGGTGACCGTTCTGTATTTATTTTCATTATAAATCTGAATTTTGGTCTCATGAAGATTTCCTCTTGTAAGGGGAACGATGTGGAATGACTCCTTTCCAATTAGCTGGGTCAAGCTCGTGACCAAATTACTGGAACTACGCTCTCGAAGATAAACTGGTGGCGGTTTTGGTGTTTTTTGTCCAGCTTCCTTCGAGGAATCCGAATTCTCAGCAGTCTTTGTAGTGATGATTTAGATCTCAATTGCTTTGTTGAACATACTCCTTCTTCGCAGCATTAAATAACTTCATATACACATATTCAGATTTTTTAAAATTTCCTTTCATTACTTTTCTTATACCTATGTATATATTTTTTTCAGTCAGAAAAATTTGCACAAAATGTCATTGAAATTTGGTTTTTCAATTTGACGTACAAGTTTTTTTTCACTGTATGTTATAGTAAGCTTTTAAAAGCTTTCAACACATAGACACTTATGCGTATGTATCGTACCCTGACAACCTCTGCTCTAAAGTCGCAAATACCTACATTTGGAATTTCGACTTATAGGTCGCAATATCAAAGTCGATGTTACCTTGGTCAGAAAAATAAGTAATTTGGACTTTGTGGTCGCTTTTAACGCTTCTCCATCTTTGTTCGTATAACAGCTACTTTAGAGCTAGCTTTTTGTATGGAAAAATATATTTATTTAATAAAATTTTATTTTATCTTTCTTAATTGAAAAGGCCCATGAAAAACTAAGAGGTAAAAGGAACGATTTTACCATAAATTTTGGCTGGCATATGTGTTTCGCTCTTTGCAATCGAGAAATGTGTTTGCATAAAGTCTTTTATTTATTTGCATTTCATTTAATTGAAGACTTTTGATTGAAATTGCTTTATTCATTTCAAGACATGTTCATAGGAATGAGAACGAAATAGTTATTTCGATTACAATCGATACATATATCGCTCACTCTCTTTTCACTTTTTCTCTCTCCAACTTCATTTTACTCATAAGTCCAATTAGGTCGCACATTGGTCATTTCGACGTCGTACGGACTTCTTTTTGACTAATATTTGGTAAAACGGACCTCTTTTCGCCGTGACTTTGAAGTCGCAATGCCCTATTGTGACCTTTTATTACCGCTAAGCGACTTCCATTTTATTCCCTACTTTCGTCGCAGCGACGACGCACGGATGTAATTTTGCCCTATTTAGGTTAGGTCTAGAAAATATTGGGACCCAAAATAGGTAAGAATTTACCAATTTTTGACCTATATTGCTACTTGGGAGCGTCTATCACAAAAATATCAAAACTGACCCAAAATCTGATTTTTTCGAAATATTTCAATGAAACTTAGAATTTGAGCGTATATTTAATCTTCCGATTAAAATTCCAAAAAATTGGAAAAGTGGGCGTGGCAAAAAGGTGAGTTTCATTAAGAAATTTAGCAAAAGTCGGTATATGGGTCCACTTATGGCCTTAAACACCTCTTGATATTAAAAATTATTTGAACATGTGTGTATGTGTCGGGTATTTTATTGTCTGGCTCGCCTGACTATAACACCCTTACGTGTTCGTTTTGATTTTGTTGTTCCGACATATGCTTGTCCGCATATGTTATTGTTAGCTCCGTTGCATGTTATTTTGTATATTGCATTTGATTTGTGTACTGGGAACTATCTATTTAATAACATCGCGCGGTATGTATTTAAGCGAAGCCGTTTCGACCACATTTCCGAATACAGCGTAAAAATCCTTGACATGAGTTTAAACAACTATATGAATTTTAGAACCATAACTTTTCTGCATAAGATAATAAGCACTAAACAACCTGAATATCTGTTTAATCGTCTCCGTTTCGCCCGATCAAATCGTGGCAACAAATTAATTCTGCCAAAATTTAAAACTCTAACCTCGGAGCGCCAGTTCTTTGTTCATGCTGTTCGAATTTGGAACCAATTGCCACACCACCATCAAAGCTTCAATGACTCACATTTTAAGCGGAGAATAAAATTATATTTTCAAGGAATTGATAGTTTAGGATAATTAAGGATAGGTATTACTTCTTCAATTATTCATGTATTAATTATTTTGTTTTTTGTCTTTAACTGTAATGCATCTTCAAGTCACTGTTTTGTTACTGTTTAATTTTCTTACTGTTAAATTTATGTTTCAGTTTAAGTTTAAGTTACATTTTAAGTTATTTTAGCTTAGATTATGTTTATTTGTTATGTCCATTTTTCCTAATGTTTCGCTAAGTTTAAGTAAACAAAGATTGACTGGTGCAATTTACAAAAGTTCGCTTTTAAGCACTAGGATGAAATAATTAAATAAATTCAAATTCAAATTCAAAGGGTTAAACCTAATAGATCGTCATCGATCATACCATCGATGCCCATTGGTTGAATTCACTTGCAGTTATGATCTTCTTTTTGTATGATATTCTCACTGTCTCTTAAGGTAACTTAATAGCTGAATTCCAAAGATCAGGCGATGTTCTAAAAATTTTTGGCTCTCCCAAACTAGAATATAAACGCTTAAACGCATGGACTAAGTACATCAGTCTGTTTCGAAGTACTGTCTTGTGAAGACAAATAAAATTGTGAAAGTCGGTTGTCTAGTGCAGTGATTTTTTAAAATATTTTTTTTCTACAAAAAAAAATATAATATTTAAATAAATATAAAATTCAAGTTTAATTAATTAATTATAGCAGTGTCTACTTGCAATCACACAAATTTTCTGTGAGCATTCCACGTGAGTTGGTCAAAATAGAATTGTTTCAGGAACATATTGCAATTCTCCTTCTACATAGGTTGAGTCAGCGGAAATCGTATTTGACCAGTTCCAAGTGGTTTTTGGTTCCTTTGGGTGCTCGGCTAAGCATCCAAGGAAATAGGAAATTGTTGGCACCAACGGGAATACTTTGGGACTCAACGTGACCGAAACCACGAGGTGTGCTGACGTCACGGTAGACCTGGGCCACGTGGGGTCTATCACAAATTGGGCACGTGTTTCAGCCCTAAAGATTTGAAGGTCAAACCAAAACTTATATAGTATGAATGACGTCACGGCCTATCACCCGCATTAAACAAGGGAGATCACTCCCTACATCATTATCATGGCTACGTATGGCTTCTCGAAACCCAGGATCGCTCCAGCAAGCAGGATCTAAATTAAGAAATAATTTTTTTTTTGCCTAAGTAAATCCAGGTAAAGTCAGTCGTCTTCGCATATAATACAAAAAAAAAAAAATATTATGTAGAATTCGTTTTGTGAGAATGCAAAATTTTAAAATTAATTTCTCTCTCCCTCGACATAGCCTGAATTAAATATTAAATTCGCCGAGTAACTCAGCAACATCTCGCCGAAGGCCTTCTATGAGATCCAGCTAAGTGTACGCAGCATCCAGCCATACATATGTAAGTCACTTATTGGTTTGCTCAAATATCCGTAAATCGGTACCTACATATTTTGCATTCTCTCCGAATCCGCATTCATACCTAAAAAGCCTAAAGAGAAAAAAGAAAAAAAAACAAGTAAAGAAGTTTACATCGGCAAAGCCGATTGCACACATACCTTTTCCTCAGCCTAAAATATGTTAAAACATTACCTTAACGAAAATTCCTGCCGTTTTCGTTGTTCTAGCTTGGATATCTATTTATACCTTATCTGTACTTCGATTTAGGTTCTAAAACTCGAGATTATTATTAAGCAAAAAAATTTCGCGAATGGTGGTCATGGTCAAATTTTAACCGTTAGAGGACAATATGTCTAGCTGCGAAATACTCAATTCAAAATAGTGAAAATCAAATTTTCGCGAATTTCGCGGATGGTGGTCTTGATCAAATTTTAACCCTTAGAGGACATTTTGTTTAGCTGCGAAATACTCAATTCAAAATAGTGAAAATCAAATTTTCGCGAATTTCGCGAATGGTGGTCAAATTTTAACTTTACAACGGCTGTAAATTAAAAAATTAAAAGTTTGAAAATTTTCAAAATTTCCTAAAAAGAAAAAAAAATCTGCCAAAATTCCCCCAAAATTCCCTAAAATGCGCAGTTTTTCATGAAATTTTGGAAAAGTGGAAGATCATAGTAAAAAAATCCATATCATATATATTTCTGCACATAATACCACTTCTTTTGAAGCATAAATTCCCAAAAATGTTGTACCATTTACCTGTCTGATGCATTTAGAGCAGTGAAATTCAGCTGTTTTTACAACCAAAAAAATATTGAAATTTTAATCATATCCATATAAGCAGAAACCGCCAAACAAATTTCATGATTTTGGTATCAAATGTTGCGAAATGAATTGCAAGTTTAGAATCTAACGCGAAGCCTGAAATTATTTGAGACCATGACCAATTCTCACCCCGCTAAAGTTAAGAGCCTAAAATTTTGTCTTAAAAAATCTATAGCAATTGTTTAGTATGTTCAAGCTAAAGTAAAGAGTAATCCGATTTTCTTCATATAAGGCTCATTCGAAGGGCTATTTTGTATATTTTCCAAATATGAATATTAAAAACATTTCTGCTAATTCTTGTGGCTATCCAAGACCTCCAAGTCGAAGCATCTTTTGAATTTCCTAAAAAATTGACTTTCAGTAGTCCTGGCTGTGCCAAATGCAATCCGATTTTATGTTGTTATAGCTTCAAAGAAAGACCAATCTATTGTCAATGGAATACCATTCACATTTGGTTGGAGAAATTATATTATATGTGTTAAATTTTGATAAAACTAACACAACCCAGGTTTTTTCTCATACAAATGGATTTTTAAACTTTGAGTGACTTCCGCGCCCATCAAACATTATCGGATCGAAACCAAACTTCATATTTGGTAGTTTGGGACCATAAGCTTATATAATTTGCTGAGAAATAAAAAAATAAAAAAATAAGGACCAGTCTAATGAATACATGTTTGTCAGAGTTTTTTTTTGTTTCGGTTTGCAACTTTGTTTTGCTTTTAACTTTCGAGCTAAAGGAAATAATTTAACAAAGTAATTGCTTAAATTGCCGAGTTGATGTCAGATTTGTTTGAATGTTGATAAGAAGAGTTTAACCCTTCTTACTCAAATTTTTTTTTTCGCTAACGTACGTCGGGATATTATTCATGCAAGCATATGAGGTATCATTCGAGCTTTAAGTTTCCTTTTTGTTTGTGAAAGTAGTTTTCTTAAGAGAAGAATTTTTTTGTATATAACTTTTCGATTTGCTAGAACTCGGAATTCGGATAAATATCTCGCAATAGTTTAACTAAATTTAATTTTGATGATGTACTTGTAAGTGCGAATGATGGCTTTTGTTAAATTTTTTTTTGTTATGTGAAATAATGAAATACATGGCTTAATCAATTTTGTTCAATGGGTTGAAATCTAAAAGAACTTGTGCGTGTGTTTACTTTGAAGGGACTCTATTAAAATCTACAGGGTCATGGTAGGGTGGGCTAGGAGTAGCATAAATTCAGAGCTACTGCTTGATTTTGTTCATAAGGGGCAATTACGTGTTCGGCTATTTAATGTCTCAATTTCTTGATTCACAAAGTGTGCAATAATTTTTTTTGTTTGAGACGACTTCATTCCTCCACGAATCATCGGGTTTCTTGCTGTCTTTAAACGAACCCACGAGACTGCTGCAGCCGGTAAGCTAGTGCACACTAGGCAACAAGAACCCTCCTCTCACAAGTGGCTCGTTTGACATCTAGGAGCAGGTTTGAAGGAAATTTCATAACATTTGTTCATTTTTATACCCAGCGTAAGCAGGATATATTAGTTTTGTGGGAACCTTGTAACAGCCAGAACTAAGCTCCGTAGATATAGACATATTTCTTTATTCTTGATTAGGATCAAAAACTGAATTGATTTAGACATGTCCGTCTGTCCGTCTGTTCGCCCGTCCGTCTGTCCATCCGCCTGTGTTCGGATCTCGGAGGAGATCGGCTGGACCAACCAAGTCAAAATTTGGCACACAGGTATATCGGGATTCGAGTATGATCCTAAGAAAAAATGAGAGACATGCGCTCACTGCCACACCCACAAATAAATTTAATGTGTTTTCAGTAAAATGCTTATAACTTGCGAACCACTCAACAAATTTCATTAATATTGGGTGTACTGGTAAACTACTTAAAGGGACATATCCTGAAAAAAAATTGACGCCGTCCTCTCCGAGCCACGCCCACAAATAAAGATTTATCGTAACTTGTGAAGTAAAAGGCGTAGAAGCTTCAAATTCGCCACATAGGTTTACCAAGCCAAATTAAATGTGTAGGAAAAAAAATTATGTAGCCCGCCCACTGTCACGCCCACAAATGGAGAATTTTCGTAACTTCCGAAGTAAAAGGCGTAGAAGCTTCAAATTCGCAACATAGGTTGACCAAGGCGAATGAAAAGTGTAGGAAAAAAATTTATGTAGCCCACCCACTGCCACGCCCAAAACTGGAGAGGCAAAACAGTGCGCCCATAATGTCGGGACGCTGGGTTTTTGAAAGTCGGGCTTGACCCGACTTCTTGATTTTGGATTGCTAAATAATTTATTTAGTGTGTTGTATGATTTATGGGCCAGTTAATACTTATTCTTGTCATATAAATTCGTCCTCTTCAGGTCTTCGGTGAGTCCACGTATGTCCCTCCTTTGAATATTTTTGGAGTATTTTTTTCTTTCTGGATCTTCTGAGGTCTGGCGGTTTTTATAAGTCTTTTGATTGTTGGTATCGGGAAGTCGTTCTTTTCCAATATATCCATTAGTTTTTGTTTCAATTCTGTATGAAAGTCTATGTCACTTTTCTCTAGTGATCTTTTGATAAGGCTCTTCGCTGTGTTTATTATTTTCTTTTTTGAATGTTTAGAGTGAAAATTAATAACAGGTCCCGAGGCAATAGGTTTTTGATACCAGTCATTTTTTATAATTTTGTTGTCACCTCTTATAAATTTTACATTTAAGTAGGAAGTTGTCCTTGTTGTTCGTCTTCCTTCGTGAATTTTATGTGTCCATTGCAGCGGTTCAAATTCCGAAATATATCGTCAAGCTCATCAGACTTCACAATACAAAAAATGTCATCCACATATTTTTTCATAATTCTTGGTTTTTATTCGGAATTGTCCATAAATTTGTCGAGACTTTCCTCCATTACAATATCCGCTATCACTGGGGATATTGGAGACCCCATCGGCGTCCCTTTAAATTGGTTATACACTTTGTCTTTGTACCATAAATAGTTGTCTTGTAATCTTCGTGTGTTTTTCTATCTTGTCCCACTGTCATTCAATTGCTCTCAGCGGGGGTCGCTTCCGCCCCTATATCCAAACCCCCTGCCCCCTGGACACGATATTGTCTGGATGGTTCATTAGGTCGAATAGTATGCGCATTACAACACCGCCAACCGCTTTCAAATTGTGTATCGTTCTGTGGGCAGTCTGCCTACAATGTACACAACAATTAAGAAAACGTATGCTATAATGTTATGAACGCCCGATGAGTTTTCGGCAATCGCTTACTTGTTATAAAAGTAAGCGAGAATGTAAAGAGGACCCATTACAAAGCGGCGATGCTTATGGGAAAGTAATGTTGATTGTAATTGATTTTTTCCTTCAAAGTATTGAAGACGTATTCGAATATTTAATGTGAATTTTCAACGCTGGGTATGAGCTTTCGAATGTTCCCCATGGGACGGTGTCACAGTGGACGGTGAGAAGAAATTAATTTTTAATTAAAGCAATTAAATATAAATTATTGCGACATTTTATTTCTATGGCTCAAGCATTTTTGATCAAAATAACACCAACAACAAACCACTTGCTTCTCGCACAATGATGACCATTTCGATGCGTTATTGTGCTCTCGGAGTGCAATTGAATAGGAACTATTCTTGTTCATTCAACTGGAAGACTGCATTATCATAATTTGTTCTTCTCGGTTGGACTTTTTTGTGATTTGTCGGATTCAAGGTTTTGTCAAATATTTCATTTTCTTTTCATTGTTAAAGGTTCTCCTCATTTTGTTTTATTTTATATAATTTTATATTATTTTATTTATTTATTTTTTAACCGATTTTCCTTCCATGTATTTTCTTCTCCTGGCTTTTTTGTTCGTCTGTGGTCTTTGGCATTGCGGCGTGCTATGTGCCAATCACCGGCGGCGGCAGCAGCAACACGGCGCACAGTGTCGCGAGCGCGGCCAAAAATGCCAAAAATGAAGATTGGAAATGCTTAAAAATTTTTACTGTTATGAGTAGTCAATATTTATACTAAGAGTAATCAACAAAAATTTTCTTAATATGTTAAGCCGTTTAAGCGCAGCACGCTTTTAAAGTTACACTAAGCGAAATTTGTTCGATTCTGTTAGCGAAACTTTTAAAAATAGCTAATATTTGGAGTGCTATAATTTTGTTGAAAGTAGTCTCACCTTAATTATTTATATGCCAAATTATAACATAAGCTTTATGCTTTAAGTGACATTTAATTTATTGTTTATATTTGTAACATATGTTATTTTCCGTTACATCAAAATAAGGAATTTATAAAAAAAAGCGATAAAAAGCAAAATAAATTTTTAAAATTAAAAATAAAAAAAACGACCCCTCAAACCGCAAAGTGTTTTTTTGTTTTATATACCTCAAAGTGATATAAACATAAGTATGTAATATGATTTGCCTTTTCCTGCGGGTTTTTTTGTTATGTCGATTTTATTATAGTGATCTCCGTTGCTAGAAGGGAACTCTATAGTGTGTGGCTCTCTTCTAAAGACAGAAAATGGGGAGCAAAACAAAACGATATGATAAGTTTTGTTAAATAAACTTATTTTGCTGATTTAGATGAAGAAGATTTGAAAACAAAATTAAGCTGGTTTGGATCCAAAATTCAAAAAAAGTGGCATCAAAGCGGTAGGAGGAAAACTGCATTCGAAGAAACCAATGCGAATTGGTTAGCCCTCTAACCGTTATAACCGTCTGTAGACGGTCTTTGTTTGTTTGCTTTTATTTACGATTCTAGTAAGAAAAGAATAAGAAAAACCGTTGTAGCGGTTTCTACCGACCGCGTGCTTTTTGTTGTCAAACTCAGATGATCTTATTTCTGCATATTTTTAGTAGAAACGTAAGTTGACTGTTGGTGGTCAGTGCGAAAAGTGAAATTAATTCTTGTGAAAAAAAGTGATTTTTAAGGAATTTTTTTTTGTGCATTATTAATTTATTTAAGGACTTCAAAAATTTATGGTAAGTATAAAATCTTATTTGTTATCATAATAAATGTTTCTATTTCAAATTAAAAAACGAAAAATTATATATTCGGAGTATTTTCCCATGACCGTTTGTAGACGGTCATAACGGTTAAAGCCAAATTTGACCTAACCAAGTGCGTGCCATTGTTGGAGGCTTTTCGGAGTTCTTTGATTGACAAATCGAATTTTTGACTCTGTTTTAGAAGTAATGGAAAGAAAAGAAAACAATTTGGATAAAATGAAGTCTCCAGAAGACAATCGTAGAAAATCTAAGGTGTCTAAGATGTCCGATGAAGATATTGAAGAATATATGTTGTCTGTTAATAATGAACTAAGTGATGATGATTTTGACGCTGACGACGACCTCTCCGATCCAGATTTTCAACCTGAGGACTTTATTGAATTGGGCGAGAATACTAATCGCGCCAAATCTCAGTGCTTAGATCATATGGAACGTTGCGATACAAGTTCTGCATTCTGGGGTACTGAAAATATTTCTTTGAATATCAGCTCTATTGAACAAGGTACTTTTCTGACAAGCTATTAGGTAAGAAATCCATTATTTTTCCAATAGATGGCGTTATTTATCTGCATCTCGCGTTGTATAAGTCCGATCGTGTTCCGCTAGGGGGCATTAGAAAGATGACAGTTCCTACTAAAAAAGCTTTTTTGACACTTTTTTGATTGATTGATTCAGTTTTGTTTGAGAGCTTGTCAAAGATGGACATCAGCAAAGAGAAAATTCGCTACATTTTACAGTTTTTCTTCGATAAGGGAGAAAACGCAAGCCAGGCGGCTGAAAATGTGAATAGCGTTTATGGACCTGATACTGTAACAGCCAATCATGCGCAATTTTGGTTTCGTCGATTCCATTCCGGTAACTTCGATGTCAAGGATGCACCACGCACTGGAAGGCCAATTGTCGAAAATGTCGATAAAATCATGGAAATTATCGAGTCCGACCGTCATGTTAGCACTGTTTCGATTGCAAAAGAGCTAAAGATTGCACAAAAAACCGTTTGGAACCATTTGAATAAGACTGGATACACAAAGAAGCTCGATGTATGGGTGCCACACGAGTTAACGCAAAAAAACCTCATAGACCGAATTTCCATCTGCGAATCGCTGCTGAACCGCAACAAAATCGACCCATTTCTGAAGCGTTTGGTGACTGGTGATGAAAAGTGGGTCACTTACGACAACGTCAAGCGAAAACGGTCGTGGTCGAAACACGGTGAACCGTCGGAAACGGTGGCCAAGCCAGGATTGACGGCCAGGAAGGTTTTGCTGTGTGTTTGGTGGGATTGGCAGGGAATTATCTACTATGAGCTGCTCCCATACGGCAAAACTCTTAACTCGGAACTCTACTGTCAACAATTGGACCGTCTGAAGGAAGCAATCGCCCATAAGCGGCCAGCTTTGGCCAATAGGAGAGGAATTGTGTTCCATCAGGACAACGCCAGGCCACACACATCGATAGTGACTCGCCAGAAGCTCCGGGAGTTTGGTTGGGAGGTTCTTCTGCATCCACCTTATAGTCCGGACCTGGCACCAAGTGATTACCATCTGTTCCTGTCCATGGCGAACAATTTTGCTGGTGAAACATTCGCTTCAAGAGAGGCTTCTGAAATTCGACTGTCTCAATTATTTGCTAATAGGAACGAGGGCTTCTATGAGAGAGGCATAATGAAATTACCTTTAAAATGGCAACAAGTTATCGAACAAAACGGCGCATATTTGACCTAAATCGGGTCATTCTAACTAAAATAATGGATTTCTTTTTACTACACCTAATATATTGACCTGTATAATGAAGTTTCATTTTTTTTTTTATCAGAAGAACAAGCTCTTTCAACATCAGAAGCAGCATCTCTCAAGCCATCCAAGCGACTGCGATCTCCATTACCAGAAATTGAAATTGATGGTCCCACCTCAACTCCTTCCTCTGGTGGTTTTAGCGGAAACCATTTAAAGGAAATTGGGATAAAATCAAAAGAATTCACACAAATTGTGTGGAAAAAGAAGTCATTACAACTTCATGTCAATGAAGTAGCGTTTCGTGGCAATAGTTCTTTGCCATCGTCTATTAGAAGTTTGGAAAAACCATTTGAATGTTTTCAATACTTTTTAACGCCGGAGATAGTAAACGTGGTTGTCGAGGAATCAAACCATGCTGCTCGTCAAGAAAAAATCAAAACCCCATTTGCAGTTTCTGAGGTTGAAATTTATAAGTTTATTGGCGTTCTGCTGTATATGTCGCTGTATCGGTACCCAAACATGGAAAGCTATTGGAGTAAAAACACGTTTGAACCAATACGAAGCACGATGTCATGCAGACAATTTGAGCAAATCAAACGTTATTTATCTTTTGCTGATGAAGAAAAACGTATTAAGAGAGGGGCAGATGGGTATGACCCTTTATACCGTGTCAGATATATTTCGACGCTTTTCAATAAACAGTTCGATTCTGTACCAAAAACAGAACGCCTTTATGTCGACGAGCAAATGTGTGCAACAAAGATAAAGCACCATTTACGGCAGTACATGCCGAACAAACCTCATAAGTGGGGCATAAAATTGTTTGTTTTGTGCGATACTTTCGGTTATTCATACAGATTCGAAATATTTATTGGAGCTGGCGACAACACTGTCCTACCAGGAGCACCAGACCTTGGTCCCACATCGAATGTAGTCGTTCGTCTCACTGATACAGTTCCTGATTTTTGCAACCATGTTGTTTATTTCGACAACTTTTATACCTCTTTACCTCTTCTGATATATTTACGTGCCAAAAAAACTTAATTTTAAGAACCTTTTTGATTTGGCCGTTTACTGAATCGAAGAGCTGTTTTGTTTTCTCTAGCATTTTACACTTATTTTTGTATTAATTGGAAAAGAAATAAAAAATACCATATGTTCAACATGAAAATCTTATTTTAATTTTTTTACCTTAAACTGTTTTGACCGTCTGCAGACGGTCCGAGGTGTCTGCAGAGGTACCCTTACAAGCATTATTAGTGAGAACAGCTCAAGGCATATTGGACTCAATTGACATATTGGACATCAGACTGTTGTGCCTCCGATTCCGACGACATTTAACAAAAATAATTTTGTACAATTTTTCATTTTATTTTATTTTATTCGTTTTATGTATTAAATACAAAACACACATATTAAATAATTCTACGATTAAAAGTAGCATGATTCGAAAAAAAAAAATTCTGTGGAGTGGGTAGAGGGTTAAAGGGGAATTTTGAAAATTTCTTAATCTCATCAAAAGAAATGTCCATGCCAAATTTCAAGAAGAATTAACACTCAAATATTTAATAATTTTGGAACAGCAGTGATTATTGAATGAGCGTACGGGCGAAAGCGGTACAATTGTTTTGTTGAATTTTCATGCATTTTCACTGCATTGCAATTATCGTAGGTCGTCGTGTAGACCTAAAATTTTTTTGAATTGTGATAAAAATATATTTTAAGTGTTGAAATCCATAAAAAGTTTCTTTATTTTTTAATTAGCTAAAAAAAATTCTATATAAACAAGTGCACCATAAAAGTGCGCACTTTGAAGGGGCGTAGTTTCTGAAGGGGGCGTGGCACCAAAAAAATATTTTGGGGTCTACATTTTTTTCCTGTTCATAATCTGTGTACTAAGTTTAAGCTGTCTAACTTTAAAACTGTGGAAATTAGAAAATCACTTTATATGGGAGGTGGGCGTGGCAGTTGGCGAAATTCTATGAATTTCTCAAAATTTTTTAATTTAGGCTATAGTAATACTCCAACCAAATTTAATTGCTCTACGACCACGCCTTCTATTTTTGGCCAAGAAATGTATGGAGTCGCGACACTGTGCGGCGTGCCAGAAATGTCCGTCTGAGATTGAAAGATTCCATTACACGCCATTATTCGGTCTTTATGGCACTCCAATTGAAGACCGAGGAGAAGGGAACTCCGCGGTGCAGACTAATAGATTGCGTATCAGCATGCAGCTTGATAGCTCCCATCAGTGATATAATTAAATTAGTTGTGTGGAACAGTAATTGTTGTATTGTTAAAATGCTCGGTCTGTGAGAGGGCAGCAAATGGTCGCTTTGATTGTGCTGAATTGAGTGATTTGTGCGAAAGAATTTGTTATTGTAAATAACACAGTAGTTGCAATAAATACAGTAAGCTCCGGCAAAAGTAACCCTTAGGTTTCACTTATCTATTTTAATAAGACTTTATTAAAATGAACTGTCAAACAGAATATTAAAAAAAAACCGAAATTTTTATTTAAGTTTCATTTAAACAGCTTGGTGAAATAGGGCCCAAGGCCCATTTGCTACTGTTCCGGTTAAAGTTTTTCGTTACGATATCCTCTCAATCTGTCAAAATTTTCACACAAATTTTTTGTTTTTCGGAACGAAACAATTTAGCCGGAACACTAGCAAACGGGCCTAAAGGGCTCATTACACGATATGGTTACTGACCAAACGTTTGGCTGCTTTCATTTGGCTAAAATTTGGTACATGTGCTGGTTTGGTTACAATTCGTATGTTTGGTTTTACACGATATGCGCAATTTGTCCCAAAACATATGCATGCAGCCATTTTTCGTTTGCGTCCAAATGTAATGTGATCAAAACTTGGCAAAAAATTTGTCATCAAGATTTGGTTGTGGTGTTACGCGATATGGCTGCATTGAAAACAAACGTTTTGTTACGACGAACAAATGCGAAGAAATGTCATACGGCCATACGTATGTTTGGTAGTTTCACGATTTGGTTTCGATTGGGACAAAATTTGTTCCAAAAACAGCCAAAATTTGGTCAGTAACCATATCGTGTAATCAGCAGGGACCCAACCGGTTATGCCTTTTTCACAAAAAAATCCTTTCGAAATGATTATTTTTACATTTCTATTGTTTTGATATAAAATTTCGGTTATTTTATGATTTTAATTTTTTTGAGCTAAAATACCGATTTTTTTTTAAATTTATTTTTCGCACCGGAAAAAAAGTTTAAATATGATTTTTAAAATTTTGATCACAACATACCGATTAAGTAAGCTTTTTATTTTTTCGAGCCCAATATAAAAATCTTTTTTTGATTTTTATTTTTTCGAGTCCAAATAAAAAGCTTTTCTTGCTTTATATTTTTTCGAGACGAAAATAACCCCTCTATTATGAATTCATACGATACACGATAAACGCTTGCATTCTGTTATGCCATATTACGAATTGAAATTTATCGTATTATATCTGACAGTTAGCGTTTATCGTATATCGTTAATATATGGTATTGCGATACGATACGTACCGTATCAGCTGTTCAATTTTAAACGCATGCAAGCGGATGAAAAATTGTGTACGATACGCAGAAAAATATTGAAATTGTAAAATTTTTTACTCTTTACAAACAAATTTTAATAAAAAACAAGTAAAGACGTTTACATCGGCTAAGCCAATTGCACACATACCTTTTCCTCAGCCTAAAATATGTTAAAACATGAAGTTTACAAAAAATTCCTGCCGTTTTCGTTGTTCTAGCTTGGATATCTATTTATACCTTATATCGTCGTCCCGGAGTTATCTCCTCGTATATCACAAAATCAAAAAATTTGAGATAAGCACGTTTTCCCGCGTACTTTTTCAAGATCTATCCATCTGTCTAGTCTCCAGGTTGCTATACCATATAGTTTACGAGATATTTGTGAGCTAAATAATTGTATATCCTTTAAAATGATAGTTTCTACGCGTTATAACATCGTATATCCATATTTTGTGGATATACTATGATTTATATATGAAATTTGCGCAGTAAAAAGTTGTTGTGTTATCTCATCGTAACAAAAAAAACTTTTTTTTAAGAAACATTTTTTTATGTTAATTTTAAATAAAAAAGATTTATTCGTGTGAAAAAAAAAAACAAAAGAAGCAAAAAAAAAAATTCTCATAGTAACACTCCTACAAAAATTTTCATTCTGAAAATAGTGTGGAATGCTTATTATAATATAACAAATTGCATTTCTTTAAAATTTTTAACGTCATCCTGTAGCACTACAGATCACGCCGCTCGATCAAGCGCTGTAAATACGTCCTCAAGCTTATTGTTCCTTTTAATAGAATACTATAAGATGCTTTTGAATTATTTTTCTTGGTTTGTGTAATTGTCGGGCTAGACCGATTATAGATTCCTGACTTGTTCAAAGTCAAATGGAAATGAGTGCAAAACAGCACAACAAAGCTAATGCAGGTAGCTCAGCTCCTTAAAACAAACGTGGAAGGTACAGTTTCGTTGTACCAACAACAATACCCAAATCAATTCTTTATTTTGTAGCTTAGTTGATTACATAACGTATAATAATTTAATTTCCCCAACAAAAATAAGAATTCGAATTTTTTTTTTAGAAATTTTTTTTTTAGAAATGTTTAGGTCACGGAAAAAGAATAAGAAGAGAAATGTGCATCATTTAAATAGGCACATTTTTAAGGTATCAGGTATGACTTTTGAATGCTACCTTTAATGTATAAAAAACATTTCGCTATTTGATGCAGTGGCAAGTCGTTTTTCTCAGGAAATGCGGAGTTAAGTCATTTTTCAACAATAAGATTATGATTTGGACTCCTTTTTCTATTTTTAAATGGAAAACGGATACTTAAATAACAAATTTCCTATATGAACTCAATAAAAAAAATTTTTGTTAAGTCGATTTTCGTGTCAAAACAAATAAAACAAAAAAACATTATCAATTTTTTATTAATTTATTTGCTCGTATATCCACTTTCCAACACAGGTTGCCAAAAAAGTGGCGTATACGATGAATTGTCAAAAATTCTTGGAATGAAAAAAACCCTATAACTTAAAGAATTTTCGAAGTAACTTTAAATTAATGATCAGAAATAATAAAAAGTAAAGCATTTTATATAAGGAAAACAGAATCTACGATTTTCAACGAGCCATTTTTTTGATATTCCATGTTAAACTTTAAACTTCAATTTCCCAACAAAAGGTTGATTGTGATATACGAGCAAATAACTCCGGGACGACGATATATACTTCGATTTAGCTTCTAAAACTCGAGATTATTATTAAGCACAAAATTTTCCCGGATGGTGGGCATGGTAAAGTTTTAACCGTTGGAGGACATTTTTTCTAGCTGCGAAATACTCAATTCAAAATAGTGAAAATCAAATTTTTGCGAATTTCGCGAATGGTGGTCGAGGTCAAATTTTAACCGTTAGAGGACATTTTTTCTAGCTGCGAAATACTCAATTCAAAATAGTGAAAATCAAATTTTTGCGAATTTCGCGAATGGTGGTCGAGGTCAAACTTTACCCGTCAGAGGACATTTTTTCTAGCTGCGAAATACTCAATTGAAAAAAGTGAAGCATCCCTTAATTGCCTTCTTGCGTCTGCCTCAATGCGGGTCTCATTTTCATTTGGAGTTATTAAAAAGGCAATCGATGTTGAGGTAAACATTTGGATTTTAATTTTTATTTTTGAAATTCAACTGACACCTCTTTTGAAAATATGTGTTATAATTTGACAATAACAGCTGTTTTCAAAAAAAAAGTAAACATACATCACTGACACTAACACAATTGCAAATCTATCGGGCGTGTAAAAACGATAATATCAAAACTGATTTCATACGATACGCTTCCAAGCGTTTATCGTCTATCGTATAGAAATTCATAATAGGGGGGTAATAGATATTTTCGATACAAGTGTCGAAATGAAGCTTTTTTTGCACGAGTGGTAAATGTTGTAAAACGAGGCGCAGCCGAGTTTTACAATACCACGAGTGCGAAAAAAGCTGAGTTTCGACACGAGTGCCGAACAATATTTTATGCAATAAGATTTCAAACTAGATTTTAACCTAAATTTAAGAAAGCGTTTTTTTTGTGAAGAAAATTTTTATTTTTATTTGACAGATTCATTATTTGAAATTCTTTATTATACAACTTCGTAGTATGCTCTGCTTTTTTTTTGCCTTGTATTTTTTGAAATGCGTGCATTTTGAAATTTATTCTTGCACACCTTGCCTTGTATTTTTTGAAATGCGTGCGTTTTGAAATTTATTATTGCACGCTTTGAAATTCATTACAAACCCTGGTAGTATGCCATGCTTTTTGTTTGTTTTAAAATTTTTTTTTATACTTTCTCAAATCTAGTGTCATAATATGCTTCATTATGATTTTAAAATCGACATCATAATAGGCCTATTATGATGTCGAATTGCATAAAAATCTTTTCGATTTCAATTCTGTCTCGAAAATGGGACGAAAACGAAATTTGGTATCGAGCGAATATTTTGATCTTTGTGACAAAAAAATTAAGAACAACATCACCAACTTCAAACTGCACATTTGGAAGCATATCACAAGAACACAAGAAGTTTACATCGGCTTAGCCGATTGCACACATACCTTTTGCTCAGCTTAAAATATAATATTATATGTAAAAACATTACCCTAACAAAAATTCCTGCCATTTTTGCTGTTCTTACTTGGATATGTAGTTTGTTTGTGGGCTCCTTGTTGAAATATTTGATGATGGCAATAACAAAATTTTTTTTTTAAAGTACGAAAAAAATTTCGGGGCTGAAAGGATTAATTATCGTTCTCTAAGAATGTTGCACCATTCAATTTTATCATGGGGATAGCAGACAAATTATTCTGTGATAAGTTTCCACGCAAGTCACTTAACACCAACAATAGAGCTGAGAATGCCCGCTCAACACTGACTTGTGTTGCGGGTACCGAATGTAGAATGCAGGCCAATTGTCGCAGCCAGGGATAAACATATTTTTTGTCTTCCCAATATTTCATTAAATTGATATCTACATCCAAGCGTTTTTCTTTATAGTTCTCAATTTCAAAATAGACCTTTTGAATTTCCTCATTTGTTACGCAGTCCTCTTCATCTGAAGAAACGTCGGTAGCTTCCATGGCTCTCAATCCATCTCTTAGCCTGGAAGAACTGCTTTGGTTTGTGCTGCAAGTTGTTGATTCTTCAAAAGCAGAAGATTCAATCTCGGACAATTCACTTGATGATTCTGAGGGTTCCTGAGATATTATTAAGTTTTAATACGAAGCTTATTCAATTAAGTATAAAATAGTTTAAAATACCTTCTCTAGGTTGATAATTCTGAGAGCAATACTTTTTAAGTGACTTTTAGCTCTATACATATTTTCCCTTGTTAGCACACGCCTGAGCCTTGGGTCTAAATATAAAGCAGCGTACATGGTGTCATTTTCCAATCCTTGTAAAAGTCTCCGAAAAGCGCTTGACTGCTCTGCAATTTAAGGGTGAGTCGGTAAACAGGCTGAAGCACATCAACAAGGCTTTTAATTTCATTCCAATCTTCAATTTTTAGTTGCGGAGATGTTGTAACATTTTCAATGCAGCACTTCTTGAGTTGTTACAGGCTTTCTAGCATCAAAAAAGTTGAATTCCAACGCGTCGCCACATCCAATATTGGTTTCGTAAGATTTAAAATCTGAAGCGTATATCTAAGAATTTAAAAATGTATATATATAAAATATATAGGTATATAAATTAAATCTTACCGAAACGTAGCAGTTCTTAAAAGCTTTGCTAAGCAGCGGAATTTATTAATTATACCTTGATCTTTTTTTGTTAAAAAGTATTTCACTGCTAATTGCAGTGTATGCGCGGCACATTTTACAGATATGACATTGTCATATGAAATTTCATCTGCAACATCCCCACCACCAATATCTTCATGATATTCATTTCCACCGTTTTCGTTCTGCAGAGACAACAATTCTACGCATTTTAGCATATTGCGACCGTTATCGCTGGTGATTGAATACACCTATCGAATATCGAGGTTGAAAGCCTTAAGCACTGATTCAATCTCAGATTTAAGATTTTCCGCGGTATGCTTCACTTTTAATTCAATCATGGCCAGCGTAAATATCCTAATTTTATTATTCATTATTATTTGGGCGTTCACCCCTAAAATGGACCTATCATTCCGAGTAGCAGTGTCAGGTATGTTGTGATCAAAATTTTAAAAATCATATTTGAGTTTTATTTTCTGAGGGAAAAAATATTTATAAAAAAAACTCGGTATTTCAGCTCAATAAAATAAAAAGTTTGAAGTACCGGTTTACCAATGATTTTTATTTTAAAAATCTCGAAAATCAAAATCTTTGAAGAATTTGAATCCTTGGGTCACAGGGATCATATTTCAGTGCCCTAAACTTATTTGAACCTTGGCTAACGCTTTGCTTTTTAACATTGAAATTTTTAAAATAACCGGTATTTTGGGTCCCTGGTAATCAGCCCTTAAGTCTCACAAAAATTAATAGTCGGGAAAACTAAATCGAAATTTTGATCTCAAGCCTTAAAAAGTTAATTTGTAATTAACTTTTTGGAGCTTGCTCCTCTAATTTCAAAATTTCTTGTTATGCTTTGCACTTGTCTTGCCACTAGTTAAAGCAGTGGTGCCACTATATAATTTTCAGCAACCAATATCCAAATGCAAAGCTATCAAAATAGTTTCTCATTTTTTCTATGTTTATAAAAATTTATGAGCTTGTAGCTAAATTTCATGGATTTTTTACTTCAAAAGGAGGAAAATTTGGAAATTCGAAGGAAAAGTTAATATTTCAGAAAAGTTAACGACCCTCGGGACAAATCGATTAACGTTTCCGGGGGTCGATTGTATTAAAAAACAAGTAAGAAAGCTAAAATCGGTCAAGCCCGACTTTGAAATACCCAGCGTCCCGACATTATGAGCGCACTATGTTTTGCTTCTCCATTTGTGGGCGTGGCAGTTGGAGGGCAACATAAATTATTTCCCTACACCTTTCATTTGCCTTGGTCAACCTATGTTGCGAATTTAAAGCTTCTACGCCTTTTACTTCACAAGTTACAAAAAATCTTCACTTGTGGGCGTGGCAGGGGGCGGGCCAGTTAAATTTTTTCTCTACACTTTTCATTTGCCTTGGTCAACCTATGTTGCGAATTTGAAGCGTCTACGCCAATTATTTCGGAAGTAACGAAAAATCTCCATATGTGGGCGTGGCAGTAGGCGGGCTATATAAATTTTTTTCCCACACCTTTCATTCGCCTCGGTCAACCTATGTTGCAAATTTGAAGCTTCTACGCCTTTTACTTCACAAGTTACGATAAGCCCTTATTTGTGGGCTTATTTGTGGGCGTGGCTCACGGAGGGCGGCGTACATTTTTTTCCAGGATAAGTCCCTTTTCGTAGTTTACCAGTACACCAAATATCAATGGAATGTGTTGAGTGGTTCGCAAGTTACAAGCATTTTACTGAAAACACATTATATTCATTTGTGGGCGTGGCAGTGGGCGGATGTCTCCCATTTTTACTTAGGATCATACTCTGATCCCGATATACCTGTGTGCCAAATTTCGACTTGATTGGTCCAGCCGTTTCGGAGGAGATCCGACCACGGACGGACGGACAGACGGACAGACGGACAGACGGACGGACGGACGGACAGACGGACATGTCTAAATCGATTCAGTTTTTGATCCTGATCATTTCTATATATATACGTCTATATCTCCGGAGCTTAGTTCTCCCTGTTACAAGATTCGCACAAAACTAATATACCCCGCTTACGCTGGGTATAAAAATTAATCTATTGAAACCGGTCTTCCTCATGCTTTATACCCGACACACCAGTGCCGAGTTAACGGTTCTTGGTGCCCTGAGGCAAACTTTTTTTGGTGTCCCTTGCATTTTTTTTTCTCATCTTTATTTTCGCTCTATTTTCGCGTTTCATAAATGTTGTTTAATATGTATATCATTTGTTGGGGCACCATGAAATAGTTTTCAGGGGATCACTTTTAAGGCACAGTGCTTTTTGGGGACAATTAAAAGTTTTTTTTATATTAAAACAAAGAAAAATTTCTCGCTGTTAGGTGCCTCCCAAGAGCGCGGGCCCTGAGGGAGCCGTCTCTTTTGTATCTAAAGTTAACTCGGCACCCCGACACACTCTGTGTCGAGGGCATGCTGCCTTCAGAGAGACAAAATATATATAGCATTGACCAGCGTCACCAGGAGATTCGATTCTGTATACAGTTTTCTTATCAAAGGAGTTGAGCTATCTTACCGAAATGTGGTATGCGTGATGGCGAAGATATGAGTAAGAACATGGTCGAGAATGGATCACATTAGACAATGTTTAAATATGCCTCCAACGCTAGGGCCTGCCACAAAAATCGGATAGCTTGCTCTAGAATCAGAATCTTTCGAGTTTTTTCAATGAAATTCGGAATTTGAGTTTATATTTAAGTCGCCGATTTAAAACTGAGGTATATATACTTAGCTAACTTTTTATCTGTGTCGGGTATTGTATTGGTAGATTCGTCTGACTATAACACCATTACTTGTTTATTTGTAATCCGCTCAACGACAGTCTTCCATTCCGATGAAGTCAACATATTTTCCATTTTTAATGATTTATTATCTATACTCTCATTGCAAAAACTGGTGCCTATCTTTAAACACGAACTTGTCCTTGCTATTCTCTATATCCTCAAAACCCTTCCTTACCCAAAGACGAGTTCTCTTAATTCTTCCATTTCCTTAAAATATCCTTTTACTTTTAAGCTGGCTATTTGTGGTCCTATCACAATCTCTTGCATATTTTGATTCAAAAGAATCAAGTTTGAAAACCATTTAATTGAAAGCGTAAACATCTTGTAAGACAAAAAGACTTATTCAATGCAGCATTTTAAATACATTTCCTTAACTGTGAAATATCCACTCAACTGATCAGTAAAGAGTTACAATAAACAATATAAATAAAAAAAAAATTGAAAAAAGTGAACAGACCAAAAAAAAAAAAAGCGAAAAAACAGACAGAAAACAGCGTGCCCTGATCCATTACTTCAACTGCAACGACCAAACATATTGTAGCAGGAAAAGTTTTAGTACCTTCTTCTCGGACTAGATAGCTATACTTATAAATATATCCTTCAATGCGAAAACAATGGAATGAGAAGAAAAAATAAAACAAAAAGGTACACAAAATACAAAAGAAAAAATGCAAAAAAAATGAAAAAAAAATAATTCGCGTAAAAACTTGGTTCCTTTAAGGATAAAGTTTTCAATCTGGATTATTTTGCTTTTGCTTTTTACTTGCTCTTAAACTTCTTCGTAAACTTATGCTCGTCCAATCGTACATAAGCACAAATTCATACATACAGACGTGCCAACATTTTCGCATTCGTTTATGCCGATGAAGTTTTGAGCTACGTTAAATTGCAATTTATGTACGAAGTCATTCGCCTTCCTTTGCATGGTTGCGTAGTATTTTTATTTTTCAAGCTCCCGCGACCACCCCGGCGTTGCATGTTTTTTTTATTGTTGTTGTAGTTGCTGTATTCCCTTCCAAAAGTTGTCCTTATTGCGTGTCTTTACGGACTTTGTCTTGTGGTTTTAACGTAATTTTTCACAATTTGCAGCGTCTTTATCGGTGTTTATTATACCCGACACACTCTGTGTCGAGGGTATATTGCGTTTGTTGGGTTGTGTGTAACACTCAGAACCAGTCGAGATAGACTATACAAAATGTATATAGAAATGATCAGCGTCACCAGGAGATTCGATTTAGACATGTCGGTCTGTCCGTCTGTCCGTCTGTCTGTATACAGTTATCTTATCGAAGGAGTTGAGCTACCTTGACAAAATGCGTGCTCTTGTATGCGTGCTCACGGGGACATGAGTAAGACTAAGTTCGAGAATGGACCCGATCGGACCATTTTTAGGGGTACCTCCAGTACTAGGGTCTGTTACGAAAATCACAAAAACTGCTCTAAAATCGGAGTTTTTCAAAATATTTTGATGAAATTTGGCATTTGAACATATTTAGGCCAGTTAATGTGATTTACAAAAATCAGAAAAATGGGCGTGGCAGAAGGGCGTTTTTCGAAAATTGTCTCCTACTCCCGAAACGCCTATGGGACTTGAACGAAAATTGGCACTTATACTTCCTTTGTAACCATAAACATCCTGCCCAAAATTTTTCTGGATCGGTTCATTATTAAGGGTACCTCCAGTACTAGGGTCTGTCACAAAAATCCGAAAACTGCCCCAAAATCTGACTTTTTCCAAATATTTCAATGAAACTTAGAATTTGCGCGTATATTTAAGCCTCCGATTAGAATTCCGAAAAATTGGAAAAGTGGGCGTGGCAAAGGGGCGGTTTGCATAAAGAAAATTAAAAAAATGCGGTATATGGGGCCCCTATGGCCTTAAACAACTTCTGATATTAAAAATTATTTGAATATGTGTGTCTGTGTCGGGTATTCTATTGTCAGGCTTGCCTGACTATAACACCCTTACTTGCTTATATTGTTCCCGATGCAGGAAGCGTAAAAAAACCAAAACCAAAAAATTTATTAAATTAAACTTATCCGGTAATTTCACAGAAAATTCCACCATAAGTGAAAAAATAAACAGTTGTTAATGCTAATAAAACGTCTTTCATTCAGAACTTTAAGTTTTTATAATTGGCATCACGTTTTCATTTCCATTTTCTGGCAAAACAGTCACTTTCACAATGGCATTCTGAATATCATCTGATTGTGTAGTTTTTGGTCGATTTCAAAACCCCTTTTCACAGTGAGACTATTAAAACAATTGCCCGATTTGCATAAAGCTGATAGATAAAAAAACTATGTGTCCTTACATGTACGATTATTTACAAAACGACTGTGGTTTAAAGAGATAACCACGTGAAACTGCAACCATGTGGACTTGTAGTGTAGGTCACAAACTTTTGAGAATTTTTCCTGAAAACTAAGTAAAACCAATTTTTTGATGAAGAAAAAAATAATTTTCCTTATTGACACGATAGCGCATGTGATACCGTAATAAAAACTGATTATCTTTATTCATAAACCGCCTAAAAATTTTTGAATTTTTATAGGGTCATTCACAAAATAGTTTCAGACAAGCCTTAGATCTTAGTGAGATACAGGTTCTATTTTGTATGTTCTTATAGATGGCCAAAACAGCAGCAGAAAGGAAACGTAAGCAGAGAGAGCGACTAAAGGCCAGTAGACAACATGAAGATCCGAAAATGGCAAGCGACGACGAGCAATAATTACAAAACGAACATCAATTGACAGGCCTAATGTTTTAGGCAAAAAGAAAGCGGAAGAGATTAGGGATGGGCAAACAAAAAAAAAAAAAAAAAAAAAAAAAACGGTTTAAAAATAAACCGATTTTTTCATACATATTCGGTGTTAGCTGCTAACAGTCTTTTTGGGAGACACGGTTTTAGTCGAATGTTTAAAGAAAACCGAAAATCGAATTTTGGATTTCAGAACTGCCAAATATCCAATGAAATTATGGAAAGAACCAAAGACTGGATTTACACTTTAAAACGTTTAGATTATCGAACTATTACTACGTTTATACGGCAGCTACTCGCAATTAAAAATTAATTTTTAATTGCGAGTAGTGAAGTCACCGTTTATACGACAATCGGGATACAAGACTAATATGTAGATATTTTCGATACGAGTGCTGAACAATATTTTATGCAATAAGATTTCAAACTAGATTTTACCCTAATTTTAAGAAAACGTTTTTTTTGTGAAGAAAATTTTTATTTTTATTTGACAGATTCATAAATTGAAATTCTTTATTATACAAATTCGTAGTATGCTCTGCTTATTTTTGCCTTGTATTTTTTGAAATGCGTACATTTTGAAATTTATTATTGCACACCTTGCCTTGTATTTTTTGAAATGCGTGCGTTTTGAAATTTATTATTGCACGCTTTGAAATTCATTACAAACCCTGGTAGTATGCCATGCTTTTTGTTTGTTTGAAAATTTTTTTTTATACTTTCTCAAATCTAGTGTCATAATATGCTTCATTATGATTTTAAAATCGACATCATAATAGGCCTATTATGATGTCGAATTGCATAAAATATTTTTACGTGTTTGATAAAAATTCTTAAAATGTCAGACTTTGATATTATTGCTTTCCTTTCAATTCAATTGATGCAAAAGCGGAAACAAATATTAATGAAATGTTTGCGCGAAAGACAAATGAAATTTGCGGCTGCATGTTAACGAATGCAACATATCCATGGGTCACTTATTGAAAACTTGGACAACGGTCATTTGGTACCCATTGCTGCTGCTGATAGGAAAGAACGGCGCAAACGCAGATTCAAGACTTTTCCGAGAAGTGACCATTACTGGACGCTAATACAAGAGCCAAGAAATGAAGAGCTGTATTATGAATCCATGCGCATGACAAAATCTTCTTTCAAAGCGCTTTGTTCTTTGATATATCCATATTTACTAAAGCAGAAGAGTTTTTTAACAGTTCCTGTAGCTCCTGAAAAGCAAATTGCCATTTGCTTATATAAGCTGGCTTCATGTGCCGAGTATCGAGTAGATGTTTTTGGCGTGCAAAAGTCAACAGTGCACAAGTATTTCTACATTGTAATTAACGCCATACTTGAGCTGACAAAAAAATTCATAAATTTACCTGACCTAGAGGAGTGTATTAGCATTGCAAAATCTTTTGAAAAAAATTAAAATATTCCAAATATAATAGGCGCAATTAATGGTAACTCAAAATGCTTTTAAATGAAAAAAACAAACTAATAAATTGCTATTTCTGCTTAAAGGTTCACATATTACAATTTTGGCTCCCTCCAAAGGATATTTGGACTATGTAAACCGCAAGGGATGGACATCAATGGTAATGCAAGCTATTGTAGATGACAAATATATGCAAGTAAACTATATGCACATAAGTGCATTCATATTAAATAAGTCATGTTTTTATCGTTTGTTTTAGGTTAAGAAATGTCAACGTAAAATTTCCGGGTAGCGTGCACGATGCGACAGTCCTTAAGGAAAGTGATGTTTTCAAGCATGCGGCCAAAGTAATTCTGCCTTACACCACGATGGTGAACAATGTCAGCACACGTCTAACGATAGTTGGAGATCCTGCTTATCCTTTGCTTTCGTGGCTTATAAAGCCTTACACTGGCTCACTTACAAGGAGTGAAGAATCTTTCAATTTTCCATTAAGCTCTGCGCGTGTTTGTGTCGAAAATGATTTCGGAAGGCTAAAGGGGAGGTGGCGATGTCTCTCAAAACGTTCCGACATTTCAATTGATATCGTCCCTAAAGTCGTGATTGCTTGCTCTATTTTACACAACTTTTGCGAACAACAAAACGAACGATATTGCAATAGGTGGACCGAATCCGATGAAGCTCAAATTCTTCCACAACCTCTTTCTAACCCTTGCAGCATAACTATTGCAAGCGATAATTTTGATCTTCAACAAATAAGGGAGAACATAAAAAACTATTTACGAAATAATTTCCCTTGAGTGGTTAAAATTCGCCTTTCTACACATTAGTTTAAATACGTTTTTATTGATAACTTAATATATATAAAAACAAAAAAGCTCAAACATTCAATTAGGAGCAACTTAAACTAGTAATAAAAATAAGGCACAATTCAGTCTTTGGTTAAAAATAAAAATAAACAAGTTGAGTTGTGTCATAGGACACCAGATAAGAACGAAGTTCCTTATGGTATTTATAAATGTTAGTAAATATAATTCGCAGCAAGGTTTTTCGCAAAACTCAATTGTTTTTATTAATCGAAAAATATATGTATACAAGACGGCTGTTTGTTGTTTTCAACTGTTTTTAACAAGCGAAAATGCGATACAGTATATTCTGCTTAGCTGCATTCAATTATTTTCCAGACAATTTTATGCACTTACGCGAAAAACGCACCTACCCGAAATTTTTTGCTGTATTTTTGAGTAACATATCAGAATGTCTTAACAACACTTGAATTCTTAAAAGAACGCCGTCCAAATATTAATTTTATTAACAAGCAAGTAAGAAAGCTAAAGTCGGTCAAGCCCGACTTTGAAATACCCAGCGTCCCGACGTTATGAGCGCACTATGTTTTGCTTCTCTATTTATGGGCGTGGCAGTGGGAGGGCAATATAAATTATTTCCCTACACCTTTCATTCGCCTTGGTGGACCTATGTTGCGAATTTGAAGCTTCTACGCCTTTTACTTCGGAAGTTACGAAAAATCTTCATTTGTGGGCGTGGCAGTGGGTGTGGCAGTGGGCGGTCCAAATAAAATTTTTTCCTACACCTTTCATTCGCCTTGCTGAACCTATGTTGCGAATTTGAAGCTTCTACGCCTTTTACTTCGGAAGTTACGAAAAATCTTTATTTGTGGGCGTGGAAGTGGGCGGGCCACATAAAATTTTTTCCTACACCTTTCATTCGCCTTGGTGAACCTATGTTGCGAATTTGAAGCTTCTATGCCTTTTACTGCGGAAGTTACGAAAATTCTCGATTTGTGGGCGTGGCAGTGGGCGGGCTACATAAATTTTTGTTCCTACACCTTTCATTTCCCTTTGTCAACCTATGTTGCGATTTTGAAGCTTCTACGCCTTTAACCTCGGCCTTTTACTTCACAAGTTACGATAAGCCCTTATTTATGGGCGTGGCTCACGGAGGGCGGCGTCCATTTTTTTCCAGGATATGTCCCTTTTTGTAGTTTACCAGTACACCAAATGTCAATGAAATGTGTTAAGTGGTTCGCAAGTTACACGCATTTTACTGAAAACACATTAAATTCATTTGTGGGCGTGGCAGTGAGCGGATATCTCCCATTGTTAGTTAGGATCATACTCGGACCCCGATATACCTGTGTGCCACGTTTCGACTTGATTGGTCCAGCCGTTTCGGAGGAGATCCGGACACGGACGGACGGACAGACGGACATGTCTAAATCGAATTTTTGATCCTGATCAAGAATATATATATATATATGTCTATATCTACGGAGCGTTATTCTGGCTGTTACAAGATACCCTAATATACCCTGCTTACGCTGGGTATAAAAACAAATAAGAACTTTGACTTACTTTCGCTACTTGAACGCATACGCTTATTACAAGTAATCGGACTCACAGGGTTGCATTTAAGTCACACATTTCCTATATTTCTGTCAACCTGTCATCGAAATTTCAACTCTGATTTCCTTTCTTCAAAGTAGTGAGTTCGTTACTTCCTTTCAATTTACTTTAACAGCGTTGAGCCCTCAAAGTGCTAAGTTAGATAAGCAGAATATACTGGAACTGAAAAAGCATACGTGTAAAGCATACGCGTTAATTTTCATACATAAAGATGTTTTAAAGTATCGATATTTTTCACACCGATATTACATCCGCAGCCACCGGAGTACAGACGATGATTTTAATTATGTTTTAATTATGTACGAATTGACGTATACTTTGATAGCGCAAAAAATTATAAGCTACCTAAAATGCCCTTATATATTTGCAAAAACCTACTAATCGGAGTTATTCTGAAAACGTTCAGTCTGGCAGCACCACATATTGTTTTGTTTTGTTTGAATGCATTTATGCTTGTATGTGTCTGTGTAGTTTCTGAATTTAATAATTAATTGTTTTTTCGGGATATCGTCGGAAATAAGTGTCGCCTAAAAAAGTATAATATCTCGGCCGCATCAGGAAGTCATTTTACGTAAATATATGTATATTTCTTTCTTTTTGCAAAGGTTATTATACCCTTTTTTGCGAACTTCAATTTAGGTAACGCGGATCTTATAGCGGTTTTTCACTTTTTCTCGACTAGGTCCCCTGTCGCTATCGTTTCATAAAGAACTTCGTTCTAAAAAAACTTATTCAAACATTAATGATTTAGTAAGTCCATCAACATGTCTCGTGTTGCATTACGGTCCTTCTCCATCAAATCTTTGGTCTCCTTTAAATATTCATCTTGAAGGCGACGTTGCTCGACCAGAAATGCAGCATTTTCTTCTTTTATCATTTTTTTTTTGTATTTTCGTGTGCTTCCTTTAAATCGGCAGCGATCTCATATAGAGTTTCTAGAACAGCGTTTTCTGAAAAATACAATAGTATATTATCATGGAAGTTACTCTGTATAGTGTTGCGAAATCGGAAACGACGCGAAAGCAGATTTTGAAGTTCATTTGGAACGGTCTTTTGAACAAATTACAGGTTCAAACGTTGGCAATACGTTCCCAAACCTTCCAATTTTTTTTAGGAATCCAAAAACTTTAATAAATGATTTCAAATCGATTTAGATTTTTTTTGTTCGGATTCGAATTCTAGAGAACGTCTGATGTACGTACTTTTTAGATGAAACAATACAATTTGATCTTTTAGTCCCAAAGCTCAATTGATATTTAATCAAAATAAAATTTGAACATTGTTATTGGACTTACTCTTTCTCTTTGGAGCATTTTTTGTGGTTTGGGCTCACATTCCAGGTACTCTTCATCCCAATTTTGCATTTCATCCTCCTCTCCTCTAGCGTTAAATGATGTTTCGACCAAGTCGTCTTCATGCACAATTTCCAGCATATCTTCCACTATTGTATGTTAGTATCTAGGCCCACAGCAGCAGCAACAGGACGGTTTCCTAGCAATTCGTCTAACTCTTCAAAGTAATCCATGCTCTGCCTTCCAGCACCACTTTTGCTGTTCCCACGCTTAGTATTATAATAATCCTTTTTATTGAACCCTTGAACCCTTGAATTTATTCAAATTTATATAGAATCACATTTATTTTACCGGATATATTTACCTATCATTGCCAATTCCTTTTCCATGAGCATATAAACATTGCTGTTCCGACGAGTTTTCCCGTCTAAAAGCTTCATCACGTTGTTCTCCTTCATTAAAGCAAAGAGATTTTGCGTTTCCTCTTCGCTCCAACTACAACGCTTATTGCTCTTATTTTCTTTGTCCATTATTTTTTTATTTGCTTTTTAATTTGTCGTTTCGGCGAATCATCCAAATAAGCTGCCGGATGGTCAAAAACAGCAAAATCTGCTTTAAGAAAAGGTGGCAGCACCTGCCGTATTTAATGCAATCAGTCTCACTACTCACGTAATAGTTTCGAGACATGTCCTCTCACTATAGCATAATTTAAGTAATTTCAGCGTTTTCGTAATTTCGCTTGAAACTAAGGAGAAGTTGCGTAATTTCGCCATACTGAAATCTGTCAAATAAAATAACCTTATATGCTTTCCACACGTAGATCAAAATTGAGAAATTTCAGAACAAAATTGAAATTGCCTCAATTTCAAATGTCAGATTTGTTCTGAAATTTTTTGAAATTGAGCAATTTCGATCTACGTGTGGCAGGCATATTACTATCGTCATTTCAACGAAATTATTCACCAAATTAGTATAAAACCGGATACAACCCTGATTTTTTAGTACATTTTGCTTGAATCCTCTGTAAATGCATCCCTGGAACTTTGAATGAAATTTCGTTCATTTGAAATCTTGTAAACGGAAAGCAAATGAAATTACGATTACCGAAATTACGACTATGTGGACGGGTTTGAGGTTGAAATTACGAAAACACCGAAATTACTTAATTTCGGCTAAAGTGAGGACATGCTATTAGCTTTTCGCGAATAAGCAAATATGTCACCGTTTATACGGTAAAATTTGCTACTCGCAATATTTTTAATTGCGAGTAAGGCATACGTATAAACGTAGTAACTTTCGAAGTGTTCTAACGTGTAAATCATTTCATTGTATTAATAAATAAATCGATCACAATAACCGGCTTTGAAATTGCTCATCACTAGTGTTGTTGCAAAATTATTTTCACTCATTAAATATCGAAAAAACGAGAAAAAATGTAATTTTGCAGTACCCAGCTTTACTTAACGGGTTTTCGATAAACCGGTTTTTTGAGTTTGGTTTTCTTATCCGGTTTTTAACCGGATCAAAAAAACACCGATTAACAAGAAACCGTTCTTTTTTTAAAGTGCCCATCCCTAGAAGAGATGCAAAGGTACAGGGACAAGATTAAACAAAACAAGTAAGGGTGTTATAATCAGGCGAACCTGACAAAAACATACCCGACACATACGCACATGTTTAAATAATTTTTAAACCGCGGCCATTATATATTTTATATATTTTTCAAAAAGTATATAAGTTCGCACATTCATACAAATTAAAAAATCGCATGCAATGAGCATATTGATGACGCCTTAATTGTTTTCAATTCCATTCTAGAATCAGCAGCAAAAAATTCTACCCCATATTTAAAAAAAAAGAATTTGGAAAACACTGACCAATATAGAAATCGAAAATCTCGTCGCCGAAAAACGAAGATTCAGGCGCGAATGGCAACGATTCCGCTCGCCAATTTCCAAGGATAGACTAAAAGAGGCTGAAAAAAAACTTAGACTTGCTCTAGCTAGGGATAAGGAAACTAAAAACATAATTTTATCCAGAACCTTACGCCCAGAGGCGTTAATCGAGAGTCCTTGTGGCTAGCGAGCCGCGGTTTTAAAACTCCAGTATATAGTGAGTCACCTATCCGTAGACCTAATAGTGGTTGGGCACGCTCCGGCGAAGATAAAGCAACGGTATTTGCATTGCACCTCAGTAAAGTTTTTCAACCCAATCCGAGCACTACTCAAATCAATCTCCCAATTCAAACTGAAAACGCCCACAGAATTCACATTAACATTAGACCAAGTGAAGTTAATAATTTCGTAAAAAATGAATTGGTCTGTAAAAAAGCCCCAGGGCATGATCTAATTACTTCAAAAATGTTAAAACAGCTACCTTCCGTTGCAGTATTATTTTTAACAGTCCTATTTAATTCTATTATAAAGCATAGATATTTTCCAAAAGATTGGAAACGGTCGGTAATTAAAATGGAGTCTAAGCCAGGAAAAGATCCTACCCAAGCTTAATCTTATAGACCAATTGAGAGGCAAGGGGCCTCTCAAAGATATTCGAAAAAATATTGCTATCCAAATTAACACCATTTCTTCAAGAAGAGCATATTGTTCCCTCCCACAAATTAGGATTCAGAAAACATCACGGCACTATTGAGCAAGTTAATCGTATTACGAATGAAATTCGACTTGCATATGAACATCGCGAATATTGCTCTGCAGTATTCCTAGACATCCAGCAAGCTTTCGATAAAGTTTGGCATGAAGGATTGTTATGTAAAATCAGAAGCTTACTTCCTGTAAAAGTCCACGCCATATTTGAGTCATACCTAGAACGTTCTAAGTAGAACATAATTCGTTCACAACAAAAACTTTTGAAATTAATGCAGGAGTCCCTCAAGGGAGTGTTGTTGGGCCTTTTCTTTATCTTTTGTATACAGCAGATATTCCGAACAGCGATCGAGTATCAATTTCGACATTTGCTGACGACACAGCGATATTAAGTCGTCACAAGGATATAAGTGCGGCAACTTCTAAGCTCCAAAACCACCTCAACGAAATGCAAGACTGGCTAACAAATAAATGAGTTTATATGTCGGCATATACCTTTCACGCTCAACAGAAAAGCTTCTCCGGATATTTGTCTGAACAACATTCCCATCCCTCAATGT
The DNA here is from genome assembly GCA_020466095.1 of Chlorops oryzae. NCBI lineage: Eukaryota > Metazoa > Arthropoda > Insecta > Diptera > Chloropidae > Chlorops > Chlorops oryzae. Next base: position 77,736,579 of record CM035806.1, read on the forward strand.
GACGAAGTTACCTACCTCGGAATTCACTTAGACAAAAGATTGACATGGCGAAAGCATATCGAGGCCAAGAGAACGCAAATTAAACTCAAAGCCAAAAGCCTGCACTGGCTAATAAATAACCGCTCTCACCTAAAATTAGATTATAAAGTTCTTCTGTACAAGCAATTCATAAAGCCAATATGGACGTATGGTTTGCAATTGTATGGATATGCAAGCGCTCCAAATATTGACATTCTGCAGAGAGCACAATCCAAAATCCTAAAAACTATTACAGGAGCTCCTTGGTTTATTACAAATGAACGCATCCGTAGAGAGCTGAACGTAGAACTGGTTAAAATGGAGTTCGCCAAAGTCAAAGAAAATTATTTTTGTAAACTGCAAGCACACGTGAACCCATTCGCGCGTAGACTATCAAATCCATCTCACCATTCGAGGCTCAAAAGAAATGATCGGCCAGCGGCCCCAAGTCATACTCTACAACAGGTGCAATCCATGCACATTCATCAACACAGCTTTCCTAGCTGATCGTCATCTCGGTGGGTGCACTCCATGCACCCTTGCAATCCATGCACACTAGACCGTACCTCAAAACAAAAAATTGCGCCGTATACCAGCGAATATGACGCATTTTTGCAAGACAATAACAAAAAGAAAAAAAAAATTTTTTTCGATCGAACCTAGAGGTCGCGCATTGGTATATTTCTTCATATCTCTGGTGTTTACAGTCGGATATTAAAGTTTGATACATCAATGTTTTTGTCGCAAAGATACCAATATGGCCTCTTTAGAAGTCATTGACCTCAGGCGTACCGTTCTAGTACTTACCCCCAAGATCTCAGTGCCTACCACCCTTATGTACCACTCTAATATCAAAAAAATAAAACCCTTAAAATATCATCAAACTTCTATTCAGGAAGTATATCGATATTTCCAACATAGCTATTTTTAACTAAATTTTGAAATTTTTTTAAAGTTATTTTGTTCACTGTTTGGTCCCTAATAGGGACTCCCTATCTATCTATGAGTTTATGTTTGGTGTTCCAAATTAACATCAAAATGTACTTTGAGATATGCCAAGTAATTTTTCCGAAAACACTGTTGTTGTAAAATGACGCATTAGGGAACTATAACCGTTTTATATTCCAAAAAAAGCAATTCTCCCTGAAAGTATGCTATTAAATATTTTATTTAAATGTTTAATTATTTAAAAATATAAAATAAATAGGTAATATATTTTTCAAGTAAAAAACTTTTTTAGTGCAAAATGCTTGTTTCACGAATATCTGAGCAACCATAAACTCAAGTTAGCATTTTGAACACGGAATTAAATTTGCCTCTTTGGCAAGACCAACTAGAAGAATTCCAATATTCAAACAAAATAATCAAATTACCAGGTTCTCACAATGAAAATGGCCTAATTGATTATTTTCTTTAGTAAACCTATATATTTTCTCAGCTTATCTATGTCATTCGCAAAACACCGAGCGTTTTGTTCATATAGTACATGAATCTGCTTTGGCGGTCACCGATGAACAACGCATGGGCCACATTTTATCAAAACTTGAGAGCCGTCAGAAATATAGCCAACTTGAATCGCGCCAAAATTTGGTGGATTGAAATCGACAGTATTCTTCTATTGATATAATTAAGCAAGTAAGAAAGCTTAAGTCGGTCAAGCCCGACTTTGATATACCCAGCGCCCCGACATTATTGGCTTCTTACGCTTTTTACTTCAGATGTTATGAAAAATCTCTTTGTTTGGTTTATTAAACGGTTACAGTTCCCCAATGCGTCATTTTAGCACAACAGTGTTTTCGGAAAAATTTCTTGGCATATCTCAAAGTTCATATTGATGTTAATTTGGAACATTAAACTTCAACTCATACGTAGATAGGGACCGAAGAGTGGACCAAATGACTTAAAAGATTTTTCAAATTTTAGTTAAAAATAGTTATGTTGGAAATATCGATATACTTCCTGAGGAGAAGTTTGATGATATTTTAAGGATTTTATTTTTTTGATATAAGGTTGGTACATTGGGATGGTAGGCACTGAGATCTTGAGGGTAAGTACTAGAACGGTACGCCTGGGGTCAATGACTTCTAAAGAGGCCATATTGGTATCTTTGCGACAAAAACATTGATGTATCAAACTTTAAAATCCGACTGTAAACACCAGAGATATGAAGAAATATACCAATGCGCGACCTCTAGGTTCGATCGAAAAAAAAATTTTTTTCTTTTTGTTATTGTCTTGCAAAAATGCGTCATATTCGCTGGTATACGGCGCACTTTTTTTTTCTCCATATAAGGTGGTACGGTCTAATGCACACCCTAGCTTCTTAAAATCGTCGTTTCCGCAAACACACCGTCAATAATACATGTGTTTCTTCACACATCAGCAATTCCTGCGTGCAATCCACTGCTTTACCGTTTCATCGAACTTCTTATGCTCTCCAACACCGACTCAATTACATGTGATCCTACACACACATCATAAAAGCCCAGTCTTTTTAAGCCGAGGCCCGTAATTATCAAAAAATTACATTCATAAACGTTTCTATAAGTTGGAATATGCTCTGTGATATGTAATTGTGTTAAATTAGGTGTAATATTTTAAAAATCATTGATAGACTCCTATCCTAAGGGAGTGATCCAATAAATAATATATAATGTTTTAAAAAAAAATATATATTTTTCAATTATTCAGCAGACCAAAATCTACTAGAGCCACCAACTCAAACTCAAAAGGAGCGAAAAAAATTCAAGTTTGCAGACCTGTGTAATTTCTATACTTATACTGATATTTTGTATGGTCTATGTCGATTGGTTCTGGGTGTTACACAAAAACGCAATATACCCTCGACACAGAGTGTGTCGGGCATAATAAGAGCAAGAACTTGGTGAAAATGCAACCGTGGTTTAAGCGTGAAACAACTTTAATGGGAAACAGTTAATCCTCTTTTCAACGAACTTTTCGGGTGTGTGTGTGTGTACGTGCGTGCGTGTGTGTCTCCGACATAGAGTAATGGAAAAATTAGGATGTACGTTCAGCGACCTGTTTGAGTGAGCTAATACATATCCCTGCAGACAGTGGGACTACTTCGGGGAGTAGATCCCCAAGCCAGGTATCAAACCCCGACCCCAGCGTTGCTCTGCGAGAGTCTTAACCATTCAGCTAACTACCATTTGGCGGTGCAGCGATTAGAATGCGAACTTACAGCAGACAACAATTTTTTTTTATACTTCGCAATCAAAGCATAACCCTTAAAGATATTGTCAAACTCACCCTCTGTAGAAATCCTTTTAAATACATACATGGGCATGCTGCGGTAAGTATATTTGTAATGCATAAAAGCCGGGACCTAAAATACCGATTACTTATTTAAAATTTTTTATGTAAAAAGTCAAAGTGATAGTCAAGGTTAAACAAGTTTCGGGCGCTGATATATGATCCCTATGAGCCGAAGATTTGAATTTTTCACGGATTTGAATTTCCACGATATAAAAAAAATAAAAATCATTGGTAAACCGGCACTTCCAGCTTTTTATTTTATTGAGCTGAAACACCGAAGTTTTTTTTAAATAGTACAGGATCCCACTGCCAAATCCTGCAGGGATCTGTTTTTTTGGATCAGATTAATTTTAAATGAATATTGAGAATGTATGGAATGGATTAACGATAGGTTGCCTCTTAAAATTTAGTCGCAACTACCTATAGTTAATTTTGGCATAATTAATTTGCTAACATATATTGCAACTATATGTTTTTTTTAGTCAATTTGACGTCATTTGGAAGAAAATGGTTTAACGAAATAAAAAAATTGGTTGCTAGCTCTCAGTCAGCCGGAACGTTAGGGTTGCCAGGTTAACTATTAATGTTAACTATCTGCGCTCACCTGTTTTTAACAATATTTTTCATAGTACGATACCATTTCATAGTACGATACCATTAATTTCCAATTATGCTTGGCTAATCGATAATATCGAAAATATCGCAACGATATTTGTACTCGATACTTTATTTTTTGAGCGAAATACGATATTTTTTTTATCAATAAGAAAACCAGTGTTGCCAAAGCAGTGCTTTTTATCACTAAGACGAGATTTACACAGTAAGACTTTCGGATAGAAAAACATTTTTTTTTGGTCAAGAGACGCACGGAGAAGAAAGAAATATGCTTCCATATCACATCCCCATGCGTCCCTTTTTAAAAAAAATATGTTTTTTAAGTATGGTAAGTGCACCACGTAAGGCCCACCTAACACCTTTTCCATTACAGCTTACAAAATATTGATGATACAAACCCGATTGATTTTGTGTTGTTTTAAATGATAAATTTTCTATACAAAACCAAAAAATTCCACCAAAAAACATTATCGGAAACGCTCCTAAAATTCGATTTTAAAAAACGCCCTTTTGGGCCTTACGAGGCACATGTGTACCTCAAAAGGCCCACTTATTCCTTGTTTGAGATTATGGAGCCAAACCTGCATTAATTATTTTTGTAAGCTTTATAGGATAATTAATATTCTAAAAGCTAGTAAGAAAATGAAATTAACAGTGAAATTCGTTTATTAAAAAAAAAACCATTTTAAATATTACTATGCTTTTTATACCTTTTCCGAAGGAAAGGGTATATTAAGTTTGGCACGGTGTATGTAACATACCAAAGGAATCGCGGTAGATATAGACATATATATATATTCTTGATCAGGGTGACAAGAGGAATCGATCTAGCCATGTCTGTCTGTCTGTCTGTCTGTCTGTCTGTTGGTCACACTTTAGTTTTTCGTAATTTACTCCTAAGCCATGAAAGATATCATATTGGAATTCGGCATGGACATGAACCAGGTAAATGTCCGAAAAACTGCATAAAAATTGTTTTCGTAGTCCCTCCTGGGGTCGTGGGAAGTGGTTCAGAAGTTTCAAAAATCACGATTTTTAAGGTTTTTCCTGGATAACTTTTTTACTATACATCCCAGCTTATTGAAATTTAGTGTGTGTATAGCTACCATGTAGACTTAAGCTTTCGCTGAAAAAAAATTGCGACATCGCTATAACTATGGTCATCATCCTACACAATAGAAAAAAACACTCTTTCTCTTATTCTCATATCTGAATACAAAAATTATTTTTTTTGCTTCTTCCGATTGTGTATTTTGCCGCCAAATAGAGTCGTCCATTATGGATAAATTTTGACCATGACCACATTTCGCGAAATTCGCAAAAATTGATTTTCACTATTTTGAATTGCGTATTTCGCAGCTAAACAAAATGTCCTCTAAGGGTTAAAATTTGATCAAGACCACCATCCGCGAAATTCGCGAAAATTTGATTTTCACTATTTTGAAGTGAGTATTTCGCAGCTAAACTAAATTTCCTCTAAGGGTTAAAATTTGATCAAGACCACCATCCGCGAAATTCGCGAAAATTTGATTTTCACTAGTTTGAATTGAGTATTTCGCAGTTAAACAAAATGTCCTCTAAGGGTTAAAATTTGATCAAGACCACCATCCGCGAAATTCGCGAAAACCTGATTTTCACTATTTTTAATTGAGTATTTCGCAGCTAAACAAAATGTCCTCTAAGGGTTAAAATTTGATCAAGACCACCATCCGCGAAATTCGCAAAAATTTGATTTTCACTATTTTGAAGTGAGTATTTCGCAGCTAAACTAAATTTCCTCTAAGGGTTAAAATTTGATCAAGACCACCATCCGCGAAATTCGCGAAAATTTGATTTTCACTATTTTGAATTGAGTATTTCGCAGTTAAACAAAAAGTCCTCTAAGGGTTAAAATTTGATCAAGACCACCATCCGCGAAATTCGCGAAAACCTGATTTTCACTATTTTGAATTGAGTATTTCACAGCTAAACAAAATGTCCTCTAAGGGTTAAAATTTGATCAAGACCACCATCCGCGAAATTCGCGAAAATTTGATTTTCACTATTTTGAAGTGAGTATTTCGCAGCTAAACTAAATTTCCTCTAAGGGTTAAAATGTGATCAAGACCACCATCCGCGAAATTCGCGAAAATTTGATTTTCACTATTTTGAATTGAGTATTTCGCAGCTAGACATATTGTCCTCTAACGGTTAAAATTTGACCATGACCACCATTCGCGAAATTTTTTTGCTTAGTAATAATCTCGAGTTTTAGAACCTAAATCGAAGTACAGATAAGGTATAAATAGATATCCAAGCTAGAACAACGAAAACGGCAGGAATTTTCGTTAAGGTAATGTTTTAACATATTTTAGGCTGAGGAAAAGGTATGTGTGCAATCGGCTTTGCCGATGTAAACTTATTTACTTGTTTAAATTAAGAATTAAAGATTAAACACTATTTAAGGATAAAAAATGTATAGTTGCCTTTCGTCTTACTCTTTTGACCTCAGATCAACTCAAAATATGGATTCTTAATATCCGTCGTTGCATTTTTTATGTATGTTTTTTGTGTTTTGTGTTATTTATGTTGTGCTGGGTCGCTAAAGGGTTAAGTATAAGAGATTTACATGATCAAAACTGAAGTGCAAATATCAAGCCTACCGACAGCGTTCACTATAAATATAAACACTGATAGGAATTTATTTAATTTTTTTGATCAGTCGCCTATCTATTCATGCTGTGGATATGACAATATGTGTGCCTTTCACGCAACCTTCATCTATATTTTTTATCACTTAGAAATCACGCCACTCTTTCTGGATTCTGTCCTAAACAATAGGCAAATTCCTCTTCTGCAGCGATCAATGCTAGTAATGCAGAGAAGGTCGGTCAGAAGAAGAATGCAGAAATGCAACAAGGAAAAAACCGCATTACACTTGTGTTCTCTCGTTACGTATATAGCTGAATGTAAAAAGAGCTTTTGAAACCTTTAGCTATAAAACGCACTATTGATCCTCTCTTCGATCATTTCTTGAATATCAGTCTTTTGGAAAAGTTTACTAGGGCAGTGTTCTCTAAAATATCCATACAGGTGCCAAAAGAACATTTCTTTGAAAAGGAAAATTTTAGAGTCCGACCGAAGGTGAAATTTTTGGCCGAAGCCGAAGCCGATGTTCGGCCATTGGCTTAAACTTCGGCCGAAGACCGAAGCCGAAGCCGAAGCTGTAAAAAAAAACAACTACACAACCAATTTCCCTTTTTATACCCGACACACTCTGTGTCGAGGATATATTGCGTTTGTGTGGTTGTGTGTAACACCCAGAACCAGTCGAGATAGACAATACAAAAAAAAAATATAGAAATTATCAGCGTCACCAGGAGATTCGATTGTTCATGTCCGTCTGACTGGCCGTCTGTTGTATACAGATTTCTTATCGAAGGAGTTGAGCTATCTTGACTAAATAGTATGCGTACTCACAGAGACATGAGTAAGAACAAGTTCGAGAATGGGCCCGATCGGACCATTTTTAGGGGTACCTCCAGTCCTAGGGACTGTCACAAAAAGCCCAAAACCGCCTCAAAATCGTACTTTTTCGCAATATTTCAATGAAAGTTAGAATTTAAGACTCCGATTAGAAATTCGTCGGTTTTCATAAAGAATTTTAACAAATGTCAGTATATGGGGCCCCTAATGGCCCTAAAAACCACTTGAATATTCTTTCTGAATGGTTGTGTGTTTTGGGCGTGGTTCAAAAATTATTTAAACATGTGTGTCTGTGTCGGGTATTTTATTGTCAGGCTCGCGTGACTATAACACCTTATCTTTTTATACCCAGCGTAAGCGGGGTATATTAGTTTTGTGCAAATCTTGTAACAGGGAGAATTAAGCTCCGGAGATATAGAAAAATATATATAGAAATGATCAGGATCAAAAACTGAATCGATTTAGACATGTCCGTCTGTCCGTCTGTCCGTCTGACCGTCTGTCCGTCTGTCCGTCCGTCCGTGGTCGGATCTCCTCCGAAACGGCTGAACCAATGAAATCGAAATTTGGCACACATGTATATCGGGGTCTGAGTATGATCCTAAGTAAAAACAAGTAAAGAAGTTTACATCGGCAAAGCCGATTGCACACATACCTTTTCCTCAGCCTAAAATATGTTAAAACATTACCTTAACGAAAATTCCTGCCGTTTTCGTTGTTCTAGCTTGGATATCTATTTATACCTTATCTGTACTTCGATTTAGGTTCTAAAACTCGAGATTATTACTAAGCAAAAAAATTTCGCGAATGGTGGTCATGGTCAAATTTTAACCGTTAGAGGACAATATGTCTAGCTGCGAAATACTCAATTCAAAATAGTGAAAATCAAATTTTCGCGAATTTCGCGGATGGTGGTCTTGATCACATTTTAACCCTTAGAGGAAATTTAGTTTAGCTGCGAAATACTCACTTCAAAATAGTGAAAATCAAATTTTCGCGAATTTCGCGGATGGTGGTCTTGATCAAATTTTAACCCTTAGAGGACATTTTGTTTAGCTGTGAAATACTCAATTCAAAATAGTGAAAATCAGGTTTTCGCGAATTTCGCGGATGGTGGTCTTGATCAAATTTTAACCCTTAGAGGACTTTTTGTTTAACTGCGAAATACTCAATTCAAAATAGTGAAAATCAAATTTTCGCGAATTTCGCGGATGGTGGTCTTGATCAAATTTTAACCCTTAGAGGAAATTTAGTTTAGCTGCGAAATACTCACTTCAAAATAGTGAAAATCAAATTTTTGCGAATTTCGCGGATGGTGGTCTTGATCAAATTTTAACCCTTAGAGGACATTTTGTTTAGCTGCGAAATACTCAATTAAAAATAGTGAAAATCAGGTTTTCGCGAATTTCGCGGATGGTGGTCTTGATCAAATTTTAACCCTTAGAGGACATTTTGTTTAACTGCGAAATACTCAATTCAAACTAGTGAAAATCAAATTTTCGCGAATTTCGCGGATGGTGGTCTTGATCAAATTTTAACCCTTAGAGGAAATTTAGTTTAGCTGCGAAATACTCACTTCAAAATAGTGAAAATCAAATTTTCGCGAATTTCGCGGATGGTGGTCTTGATCAAATTTTAACCCTTAGAGGACATTTTGTTTAGCTGCGAAATACTCAATTCAAAATAGTGAAAATCAATTTTTGCGAATTTCGCGAAATGTGGTCATGGTCAAAATTTATCCATAATGGACGACTCTATTTGGCGGCAAAATACACAATCAGAAGAAGCAAAAAAATAATTTTTGTATTCAGATATGAGAATAAGAGAAAGAGTGTTTTTTTCTATTGTGTAGGATGATGACCATAGTTATAGCGATGTCGCAATTTTTTTTCAGCGAAAGCTTAAGTCTACATAGTAGCTATACACACACCAAATTTCAATAAGCTGCGATGTATAGTAAAAAAGTTATCCAGGAAAAACGTTAAAAATCGTGATTTTTGAAACTTCTGAACCACTTCCCACGACCCAAGAAGGGACTACGAAAAAAATTTGTATGCAGTTTTTCGGACATTTACCTGGTTCAAGTCCATGCCAAATTTCAATATGATATATTTCATGGCTTAGGAGTAAATTACGAAAAACTAAAGTGTGACCGACAGACAGACAGACAGACAGACAGACAGACAGACAGACAGACAGACAGACAGACATGGCTAGATCGATTCCTCTTGTCACCCTGATCAAGAATATATATATATGTCTATATCTACCGCGATTCCTTTGGTATGTTACATACACCGTGCCAAACTTAATATACCCTTTCCTTCGGAAAAGGTATAATGAGAGACATCCGCCCACTGCCACGCCCACAAATGAATTTATTGTGTTTTCAATAAAATGCTTGTAACTTGCGAACCACTCAACACATTCCATTGATATTTGGTGTGCTGGTAAACTACGAAAAGGGACATATCCTGGCAAAAAATGGACGCCGCCCTCCTCGAGCCACGCCCACAAATAAGCCCAAAAATAAGGGCTTATCGTAACTTGTGAAGTAAAAGGCGTAGAAGCTTCAAATTCGCAGCATAGGTTGACCAAGGCAAATGAAAGGTGTAGGAACAAAAATTTATGTAGCCCGCCCACTGCCACGCCCACAAATAAAGAATTTTCATAACTTCCGAAGTAAAAGGCGTAGAAGCTTCAAATTCGCAACATAGGTTAACCAAGGCGAATGAAAGGTGTAGGAAAAAATTTTATATGGCCCGCCCACTGCCACGCCCACAAATGAAGATTTTGCGTAACTTCCGAAGTAAAAGGCGTAGAAGCTTCAAATTCGCAACATAGGTTAACCAAGGCGAATGAAAGGTGTAGGAAAAAATTTTATATGGCCCTCCCACTGCCACGCCCACAAATAGAGAAGCAAAACATAGTGCGCTCATAATGTCGGGACGCTGGGTATTTCAAAGTCGGGCTAGACCGAATTTAGCTTTCTTACTTGTTTTTTTTTTGGTTTTAATTTTAAACAAATCAGTAAATTTTTAGTGTTTTAGTAACAGAAAACAAAACTACAATTCTCGTTACCAATTAAATAAAAATAACGTGAACAAACTTTTTTGCTCAAGATGATTCCCCACTTTGCAAATTAAGTGCTTTGACTTCCTGAGTCCTGTTCCATACTAGGCGACAGTCGCCGGAGACACATTTTGTTTTGAAGGCGAGGGACGGTCGGAGAAGAGGGAGAACAGCACCCCTCTCTCTTCCCCGGCCCTCACTCTTCTTCAAAACAAAATGTGTCTCCGGCGACTGTCGCCTAGTATGGAACAGGACTGAAGAAGCAAGGTTGTTTTTGCTCTAAAACTTTCTATCAAGAACAATTTTACTTGCTTAAAATGCTTTTTTATCAATCACACTTGGCAAGCGAAAGCAATTTACTTGTTAAGTTTTTTACTTGCCAAGTGGGCAAGCACCTTTAAAACTCAAAATCAAATAGTCTTATATTATAGTTCAAAATGTTGTATATTGTACGATGCATTCATGCAGTGGAACATGTATTCACCTCAGCAAGGTTAGTTTTTTTCTGCAGAACGTAAAGGAATTTTTGCTGTACTTATAATTGGCTCACGAAGTAAATAATCTTTCGATTGAAAAGTAAAATATGTGAATGATGTGGTAATTTACATAGTGAACCCTGTTGCTCATACCAAAAGAAAAAGCAAACCATTTTTAGAACTGTCGAACATGTGAGTCGCTATAGGCGCTATTTTAGAAAAAAATTATATTCGGCTAAATAATCGGCCTTTTGTGGCCGCAGCCGATGCCGAAGCCGAAGGTCATTTTTAGGCCGAATGTTCGGCAAACCGAAGCCGAAGCCGAACCTTCGGTCGGACTCTAGAAAATTTTAAAGTTTATTTAAATCCGTGCTACTAAAAACTCAAATTAACTTTCAATAAAATAAAGAAAAAAAAAAAAAAGAAAAGTGAAAGTGCCATATCTGTTCGGAGTAGGCCCTCGTTAATTTAAAAATACGTTTTTGATGAAAATCGTAAGTGGTTGTCTTTAAATTTACAGTGCGATAATCCATGATAGTCCTATTATAGGATTTCTGATTTTTTTATCGATCGCCATCCCTTCATCGGGAAACCGCCGCGATCAGAGCTGGTTATTTTGTTGCTAGCCTGGGCTCCACGGACACGCCCAGGCTCACATTTTCTTCCTAGCACGTGTGTGCCGTCGTCTATGTATACCACGTGATTTCTAAGTACCGTCCTGGATTATATAACCTTGAGGGAATCTCTTTTAAAGTCCTCATTGAGTTCGATTTGGATCTCAATACTACTTCAATCAAGCCATCATTCTATTCTGTTCGGCGTAGCTGTGATCTAATGCGAACAGGAAAAGTCTTCGGAAACCGTCTCCAACTGATCCGTTCTAACAGCGTTGAGGACCACTGCGATTTCCTACCAAGTCATTTTATAATTCTTTAAACCCGGGTAGTATAAGTGTAGCCTAGTGTAAGAATTCATAATCAGGTAAAATCAATTTTGAGTTTCTTTCTGGTTGAGTCTTTTTTCTTATATATTTTGAAAATTCCCACGCTTTAGCATTTCATCGGTTAGCTTAAAGCTACTCAATCGTCGCTGATGCTGCTCTAAAAGAAGGCCTTCTCCATGAGACGCAACAACAACGATAGAGGTACATTAATTGGAGTTGCAATGTAAGTCACACCGTTTCCTATATTAATATGTTGAAGTAGAGTCGCAAGTGATTTATTTGAAGAAAAAAAAGAGGAAAAAAAAACACCATCTTTGCATTCTCCTCTTTGCCTTAAACGTCGAAAACCACAAAGAAAAAAAAAGATACAAAAGAAGAAAAAATGAGTATACTTTTACAGTGGTCTGCTAGATTTTAATACAGGTTAGCGCAGGAACAAATTTTTGTTGAGTTAAAGTCAATATAATCACAGTCAATTTTTTTTGTATTTAATTATGTGGGAATAAAGAAAAAAAATATATAATATAATACGAGGAAATATTTAAGCTTTAAATAGAAAAAAAAATATATAAAAGAATAAAGATTTTTTTTGTACTTCAGGCCAGATGATGAATTTTGCTAGGTAGTGAAATGTTTAAATTTGTAAGAGAACAAAAAGAAAACTTAATGAGCTAAATTAAAGCTAAATATGTGTTGTCAATAAATTAATTCTATGATCTGAAATTTAGAGCTTCGGCGTGATTTAATGGGGATTCAAATTTCATCTTTCGAATCCAAGGATGGGTAGGGCTAGGGGTAGCTCCAAACATTAGATGCTACCTGATATTGGTGATGATCAAAGGCATGTCTATCTGTGGGTTTTGCTTGCTAGTATTGGTTTAGTTTCGATTCCGTTTAAAGTATTTCGAAGGGTTGAATATCTTAATCGTGTGCAAATTTTCCGTTAAGGTTACTATCTTAAAAGATTTTTTTGTTCGTAAGCGGTTCTTATCGAGCCCACGAGACTGATGCAGCCGGATTCTGCAAGTGCACACGGGACCGTTTAGGAGCATAAATTCATTTAAAAACCATCTGCACTAGCTAAAGATAGGCAACCATAACAATGTATAACTGTTAACCATAACCATACCTCTGTATCTTCACAATACAACAAACTTTCTTATTTAAAGAAAACAACCCACAATTTCGCTATAGATTTTTATTTTTTAAGCGTCGCCCACTATACAATGACATTTTTACGCCTTTAATATTTGCAATTGACTGTGGTCGCCGAAAATATTGTGCGATTGTCTTAATTTTTAGAACGCAGTTCTTTATGAAACGATAGCGATAGGGGACCTAGTCGAGAAAAAGTTAAATGCCGTTATTTTGTGCGTTACCAAAAAGTGAAGTTCGCAAAAAAGGGTATAATAACCGTTGCAGAGAGAAAGAAATATACATATATTTATGTAAAATGACTTCCTGATGCGGCCGAGATATTATACTTTTTTAGGCGACACTTATTTCCGACGATATCCCGAAAAAACAATTAATTATTAAATTCAGAAACTACACAGACACATGCAAGCATAAATGCATTCAAACAAAACAAAACAATATGTGGTGCTGCCAGACTGAACGTTTTCAGAATAACTCCGATTAGTAGGTTTTTGCAAATATATAAGGGCATTTTAGGTAGCTTATAATTTTTTTGCGCTATGAAAGTATCCGTCAATTCGTACATAATTAAAACATATTTAAAATCATCGTCTGTACTCCGGGGGCTGCGGATGTAATATCGGTGTGAAAAATATCGATACTTTAAATCATCTTTATGTATGAAAATTCGCATTTTCGAGACTATCTCATTTGCGATGGAAAACCCTTTACACGTATGGTTTTTCAATTCCAGTATATTCTGCTTATCTAACTTAGCACTTTGAGGGCTCAACGCTGTTAAAGTAAATTGAAAGGAAGTAACGAACTCACTACTTTGAAGAAAGGAAATCAGAGTTGAAATTTCGATGACAGGTTGACAGAAATATAGGAAATGTGTGACTTAAATGCAACCCTGTGAGTCCGATTACTTGTAATAAGCGTATGCGTTCAAGTAGCGAAAGTAAGTCAAAGTACTTATTTGTTTTTATACCCAGCGTAAGCAACGTATATTACGGTATCTTGTAACAGCGAGAATAACGCTCCGTAGATATAGACATATATATATATATATTCTTGATCAGGATCAAAAATTCGATTTTGACATGTCCGTCTGTCCGTCCGTCCGTGTCTGGATCTCCTCCGAAACGGCTGGACCAACCAAGTTGAAATTTGGAACATACAAGTAAATCGGGATCCGAGTATGATCCTAAGTAATAATGGGAGACATGCGCCCACTGCCACGCCCACAAATGAATTAAACGTGTTTTCAGTAAAAATCTTGTAACTTGCGAACCACTCAACACATTTCATTGATATTTGATATACTGGTAAACTACGAAAAGGGACATATCCGGAACAAATGGACGCCGGCCTCCTCGAGCCACGCCCAAAAATAAGCCCACAAATAAGAGTTTATCGTACCTTGTGAAGTAAAAGGCGTAGAAGCTTCAAATTCGCAACATAGGTTGACCAAGGCAAATGAAAGGTGTAGGAACAAAATTGATGTGGCCCGCCCACTGCCACGCCCACTTTTCCATTTTTTTGTTTTCTAATTGGAGGCCTTAATATACGCTCAAAATCAAAGTTTCAGTGGAATATCTCAACAAAATCCGATGTTGGGGCAGTTTTGAGATTTTTGTGACAGACCCTAGTACTGGAGGTACCCTTAATAATGGACTAGGCATGCCAATCCCGGGATCCCGGGATTTGAAAAAATAGTAATAAATAGTGTAATTCGTAGAAAAAATCGGACAAAATCGTTTAAATCCGTTTAATCATTTAGTCGAAGTTACAATATATGAATGTGTTAATCAATATTTTGTTGAAAACCACCGGGACTGATTTCGGGATCCCGGGATACCCCGGGATTTTGACATCCCTATAATGGAACTATAAAAAAAAAATGTTTGGGGAGGAAGTTTATGGCTACAAAGGAAGCATAACTGCCAAATTTCGATCAAGTCCCATTTGAATTTCGGGTGTAGGAAGCCATTTTCGAAAAACGCCCTTCGGCCAAACCCACTTTTCCAATTTTTTATACGCTTAAATTCTAAGTTTCATTGAAATATTTCGAAAAAGTCCGATTTTGGGGCAGCTTTGAGATTTTCGTGACAGACCCTAGTGCTGGAGGTACTTTTAATATTGGACCTATCAAAGAAATTTTTAGAGAGGATGTTTATGGCTACATAGGAAGCATAAGTGCCCACTTTCGTTCAAGTCCCATTTGAATTTCGGGTGTAGGAGACAATATTTGAAAAACTCGCTTCTGCCACGCCCACTTTGCCAATTTTTTAAAATCATATTACTTGCCTTTAAGTTTGTTCAAATACCAAATTTCATCAACATATGTTGAAAAACTTTGGTTTTAGAGCAGTTTTTGTGATTTTCGTAATAGACCCTTGTAGTGGAGATACCCCTAAAAATTGCGAGATCGGGTCCATTCTCGAACTTAGTCTTACTCATGTCCCCGTGAGCACCCATGCCAAATTTTGTCTAGATAGCTCAACTCCTTCGATAAGAAACCTGTATACAGACAGACGGACATGGCTAAATCGAATCTCCTGGTGACGCTGATCATTTCTATATATATTTTGTATGGTCTAGCTGGACTGGTTCTGGGTGTTACACACAACCACACAAACGCAATATACCCTCGGTTTTTCGATTAATAAAAACAATTGTTTTTTGCGAAAAACCTTGCTGCAAATTATATTTACTAACATTTATAAATACCATAATGAAATTCGTTCCTGTCTTCTTGCCACGCCCACTTTTCCAATTTTTGTTGAATTATCATCGGAGGCTTAAATATACGCTCAAATTTTAAGTTTCATTAAAATATTTCGAAAAAGTCCGATTTAAAGGCAGTTTTGGGATTTTTGTGGCAGACCCTAGTTCTGGAGGTACCCTTAATAAAGGACCGACCAAGGAAAATTTTTTGGAGGATGTTCATTGCTACAAACGAAGCATAAGTGCCAAATTTCGTTCAAGTCCCATTTGAATTTCGGTTGTACGAGACAATTTTCGAAAACCGCCCTTCTGCGACGCCCACTTTTTAAATTTTTGGAAATAATACTACTGGCCTTAAAATATGATCAAATATCAAATTTCATCAATGCTGCCGTAGAATATTTTTGTGCAAGTATGTAACTTACATGGGCGCTAAAGGGCTCTACGCTCTAAATCTGCAAGTAAATTTCCAATACCAAACACATGTGGAACCAAGTAAGAAAGCTAAAGTCGGCCAAGCGCGACTTTGAAATACCCAGCGTCCCGACATTATTGGCGCACTATGGTACGAAAAATCTCCATTTGTGGGCGTGGCATTGGGCGAGCTACATAACTTTTTTTCCTGCACCTATCGTTCGTCTTGGTCAACCTATGTTGCGAATTTGAAGCTTCTACGCCTTTTACTTTATAAGTTACGATAAACCCTTATTTGTGGGTGTGGCTCGAAGAGGACGGCGTCCATTTTTTCCCAGGATATGTCCCTTTTCGTAGTTTACCAGTACACCAAATATTAATGAAATGTGTTGAGTGGTTCGCAAGTTACAAGCATTTTACTGAAAACACATTAAATTCATTTGTGGGCGTGGCAGTGAGCGGATGTCTTCCATTTTTAGTTAGGATCATACTCGGACCCCGATATACCTGTGTGCCACATTTCGTTTTGATTGGTCCAGCCGTTTCGGAGGAGATCCGGACACGGACGGACGGACGGACGGACAGACGGACATGTCTAAATCGATTCAATTTTTGATCCTGATCAAGAATATATATATATATATGTCTATATCTACGGAGCGTTATTCTGGCTGTTACAAGATACCCTGCTTACGCTGGGTATAAAAACAAATAACTACTTTGACTTACTTTCGCTACTTGAACGCTGATAAGTGGAAGGGAACTATGTTGAATAATAAAAACGAATTTTGACAAAAAAATGTGTTTTTCTTTGTTAGACCGGGGACTTATCAGCCAACCTGTTACCTTTCAACTGTGGTTGTGGACCGTTTCCGAAAAATAATTAAAGACGCATATTGCTTTCAATTAACAAGACCTAGGATGCTAAATTTATTCATACAATAGTTGCTTTCCGTCAGAAACTAAGCAGATAATAGCTACATCTATACAATTAAATTCGATAAATCAACGGCGACGTTAACAAATGAATTTTAACAAAACAATTGATTTTCTCATGAGAATTTATTAAAAAATAGAATTTTTATGGAAATAAATAATATTACTGTTTTTTCTTCTTTTTTTTTAATAAATTCGAATTCAATGGTGGACGAGGCCATATCTGTCCATCTCTACCGTTATTATAAATTAAGGGAATGCGTGACCTTTTCGGAATGAGCTAATAAATGCTCATTCGGTTTTCTTTCTCTTTTTTTCTCGAATATACGTATTTGAATATATGTATGTTCTTACTTACAGAAGATCCGATGCAAGCTGGAAATCTTTTGAACGAAATAACTAGTTCAATATGTAAGAAAATATCCTGATAGAATGGTGGACACGGAGACCCTTTCAACGATAAAGGGAAACGAATATGGGATCCGTATGGGATGTGGAATACAAACCCTTCCGTCCCAAAATTGGTTAAACCTAATGCAGCTTAACCGTACGCGATGACGACAAAAAGGCGGTTATGTTATTAGAATACATGGTCCGCAAAGGAGTGGGCCGGTCCGCGCATTTTTCAGGAAGAATCAATATGTTTTTCCTCAGCGCAATTGGTTTGGTCTGGCCGACTAGTTCAATATAGAGCGCGGGCTAATCAAAGAATTTTAATTTCAATTTAAGTTCTTACACGAAGTGGGTTCCGAATTGCTTACCTAACCTAACATTTATGCCCAATAATGGCTAAAGAGTAGTGATTCCAAAGTTAACCAGGGCTGCTACGGTGGTTTCATCCGTCCACCGGTGACGAAGTAAAAGGGATTTCACCCTTTTCTTATTATATATTATTTTCCGATAGCTGGACGACTTTTATGCTGGCCACTCACGCTATACCGATCGAAGCGATTGGTATAAAGTATGTTGTCCACACACGACACACCGATCCGTAAACCGTCATTTCGCTCTAGTCGTCGTGCGGTCAACATGTCAGCTAAAATTACTCCAGAAAGGCTTTGCTTATATTTGCCATTTCTTCCGTCGATGTTCACGCGACAACGATTACAGAAAAATGAGAAAATGCATAGAAAAAAAACAAACCAAAACCGGTTTGAGAGCATGCGAATTGAGAGAGTGCCTACACCGCGCCACTCACGCGTCAACAAATCGCTGGTTTATGAAAAATTTCAAATACTTTGGATCGGTGCACAAACCACCCCTCACACGCGTAACTTTTTGTGAACATGGACAAATCGCTTCGATCGGTATAGCGTGATTGGCCAGCATTAGCAGGAAATATAAATTTGACTTTTTTTTCTCACAAACAAACTGCACGTCCGAATCAATGAACGGTAACTTTCAATCTTCTCGATGTAGGTGGCTCAAGCTCCCTTCTTTTTTTTGCTTGGTTGGGTCGAACCAAAATCACGCGATTTTAGTTAGAAAACAAGTCTCTTCTCTCCGATCGACTAGGAATATTCCAGAATCAGACACACAAACTAAATTAGTTTAACTAATATGTTGCAACAACCAGCAAACAGTGAAACCCACGTAGTGAAAGGGACGGCTGCCTGTCACATGCTTCTATGCAACCTGGGCCTCTCCCTTGCACTCCTACCTTCCAATGGTATGCCTTTACAACATGTCCGATGTCTCGAACCTAACATCCAGTTGCGCCTGGGAAGTTCGTTACAGCTGATCCTTTTAGACTAGGGAAGTTAGCTGTAACAGTGATGCTCGAGTGAGGGATTTATTTTTTCCTATTTGGCGGGTGATTTGTTTTCTCTTTTGCCTCCTGCCAAATATACAAGGGACTTTTGGCGACATTACATCTTTGACAGATATTTCTGGTTGCAGGAGGTTGGAACCAGTGTTCGGAGAATTCTGCACGAATGTGAAAAGTAAGGTGGCACAGGCGGGTAAATTCTAATTATCGGAACTTCAAAATTGTAGTAAATTAGTTAAGAAATATGAAAGATGATTAATCTCAGATGAATTATGGGGATTGCAGAATAAAAGTGTGATATTCTAGAATATCTTTACAAAATTTTCAAATATTCTTTCCAGTTGCCGAAATATTGAGGGCATGGCCCCTCCAATAAAATTTTTTGAGGGGCAAAAGTACCTTTTCCCCATAGTTGCCGCACCTGTGGACAACTTCCGAATTTTATGTATATTCATTTTTTTTTAATCTTGTAACAACTATACTAAAGTTCCATAACATGTTTTGTATAGCTAAAAGATTATTTTTTTCATCTTAAGCTATAAAAAAAAAATTTAAAAAAATTTTCAAGTCTAAAATCAAAATTGAACTTTGTCAAATGGGAAAAAATCGTAAAAAATTAAATTTTTCCCAAATTTTATTGTCTATAGTTCAAAAACTAAGCCATCGATTAAATCGTGTGATATACCAAATTAAAAAGCAACTTTTTTTCTTTTTAATTATATATGTATATTAAAAGTTTTAAAGACCAACAGTTATTGTATTCTTAGGAAAAATATATGAAAGCCATTTTCGTGATCAGCGACCTTTAGTTATTTAAAAAAAATGTCTTTAAGCGCTACCCAAGGAAAATTTTTAAGTAGTGTTATATGTAGAAGCTCAATTTATTTAAACACGTGTGTCTGTGTGGGGTATTTTTTTTCAGGCTCGCCTGACTATAACGGCCTGACCTGTTTCCTTTTAACGCTTTTTAGCCCTTTTAACCCTCTTTAGACTGGTTTCAACTACACACATACTAAGTTCTTAATAGAAGGCACTCGGTATAAAGACTATACGTGACGTCGGCCAAAATTCTTTTTAATGCCTTTATTTCTGTCTCTATCAATGAAGTTCAGTGTTCATGAAGTAGCAAATGAAATTAATAACAAATTTATTTGACCAAAAAAAGTATTCATAACAAAGAAAAATACTCTATTTGAATAGAAAACAAGTAAGAAAGCTAAAGTCGGTCAAGCCCGACTTTGAAATACCCAGCGTCCCGACATTATCAGCGCACTATATTTTGCTTCTCTATTATTATATATAGCGTGCCAGTGGAAGGGCCACACAAATTATTTCCCTACACTTTTCATTCGCCTTGGTGAACCTATGTTGCGAAATTGAAGCTTCTACGCCTTTTACTTCGGAAGTTACGAAAAATCTTCATTTGTGGGCGTGGCAGTGGGCGGGCCACATAAAATATTTTTCTACACCTTTCATTCGCCTTGGTGAACCTATGTTGCGAATTTGAAGCTTCTACGCCTTTTACTTCGGAAGTTACGAAAAATCTTCATTTGTGGGCGTGGCAGTGGGCGGGCCACATTAAATATTTTTCTACACCTTTCATTCGCCTTGGTGAACCTATGTTGCGAATTTGAAGCTTCTACGCCTTTTACTTCGGAAGTTACGAAAAATCTTCATTTGTGGGCGTGGCAGTGGGCGGGCCACATAAATTTTTGTTCCTACACCTTTTATTCGCCTTGGTGAACCTATGTTGCGAATTTGAAGCTTCTACGCCTTTTACTTCACAAGTTACGATAAGCCCTTATTTTTGGGCTTATTTGTGGGCGTGGCTCGAGGAGGGCGGCGTCCATTTTTTGCCAGGATATGTCCCTTTTCGAAGTTTACCAGTACACCAAATATCAATGGAATGTGTTGAGTGGTTCGCAAGTTACAAGCATTTTACTGAAAACACATTATATTAATTTGTGGGCGTGGCTGTGGGCGGATGTCTCCCATTTTTACTTAGGATCATACTCGGATCCCGATATAGCTGTGTGCCAAATTTCGACGTGATTGGTCCAGCCGTTTCGGAGGAGATCCGACCACGGACGGACGGACAGACGGACGGACGGACAGACGGACAGACGGACAGACGGACAGACGGACGGACGGACAGACAGACGGACATGTCTAAATCGATTCAGTTTTTGATCCTGATCATTTCTATATATATTTTTCTATATCTCCGGAGCTTAGTTCTCCCTGTTACAAGATTTGCACAAAACTAATATACCCCGCTTACGCTGGGTATAAAAATCAAATATTACTGTAATTTGGGAGTAACCAAAATGGAGTTTTGGTAATATTTGATTTTTTGTCAATTCGACTAGAGTATTTAACTTTGTTATTAATAAATTTTTTGTTTAAATTAATTTGTTAGTAATTTAGTTTGCTCCTTCATGAAAACTGAATTTCAGAAGTATAGGCATTAAAAAGAATTTTGGCCCACGTATTTTATACACTATTAATGCTACAAATTGAATAGAGGCCAAGAGTATTATGTTTAAGCACTCTTCCGTTTATGTTTAGAAGGCCATCTCTAGCTCGTAGTATAAGGCCGATTGCATATGCCGGTAGGGAGTCGGTAAAATAAGGGTCAATTTTATAGCTGAGGGATGGGTGGAAACCAATACAATACACGGGGGTGCCTGAACCACTTTTAAATCGAAGGTCGAGAAGGTTCCGATTTTTTTTAAAGGATTTCATTAAGAGCCACTTGAATAACAATATTCTGCAATCGTAAACTCAAAACAGGTAGCACCTTTTTAGAAAACTGAAGTTAAAGTTTTTCTCAGTGTACGAATTATACCTTTTCTTCCTTTATCAAATTATTGGTAAACTTTACCATATATAATTATACCCGACACACTCGATGTCGAGGGTATATTGCGTTTGTGTGGTTGTGTGTAACACCCAGAACTAGTCGAGATAGACCAAAATATATATAGAAATGATCAGCGTCACTACGAGATTCGATTTAGCCATGCCTGTCTGTCTGTCC
The DNA here is from genome assembly GCA_020466095.1 of Chlorops oryzae. Taxonomy (NCBI): domain Eukaryota; kingdom Metazoa; phylum Arthropoda; class Insecta; order Diptera; family Chloropidae; genus Chlorops; species Chlorops oryzae. The sequence goes on from CM035806.1 coordinate 77,758,469, forward strand.
GTCTGTCTGTTTGTATACAGTTTTCTTATCGAAGGAGTTGAGCTACTTTGACGAAATTTGGTGTGCGTGCTCACGGGGACATGAGTAAGAACAAGTTCGAGAATGGACCTGATCAGACCATTTTTAGGGGTACCTCCAGTACTAGGGTCTGTTATGAAAATCACAAAAACTGCTCTAAATCCGATGTTTTACAAGATATTTTGATAAAATTTGGCATTTGAACATATTTTATGCCAATTAATGTGATTTACAAAAATTAGAAAAATGGGCGTGGCTGAAGGGCGTTTTTCGAAAATTGTCTCCTACTCCCGAAACGCCTATGGGACTTGAACGAAAATTGGCACTTATACTTCCTTTGTAGCCATAGACATCTTGCCCAAAAATTTTCTTGATCGGTCCATTATTAAGGGTACCTCCAGTACTAGGGTCTGTCACAAAAATCTCAAAACTGCCCCAAAATCTGACTTTTTCCAAATATTTCAATCAAACTTAGAATTTGCGCGTATATTTAGGCCTCCGATTAGAATTCCGAAAAATTGGAAAAATGGGCGTGGCAAAGGTGCGGTTTTCATAAATATATTAAACAAAAGTCGGTATATGGGGCCGCTATGGCCTTAAACAACATTATTATATAACAATATTAAAAATTATTTGAAGATGTGTGTCTGTGTCGGGTATTTTATTGTCAGGCTCGCCTGACTATAACACCCTTACTTGTTTTTCTGCTAATTTTGTATTTTTCCCCGACATTTGACCTTTAAAATGATGTATAACATGTTATAGAAAGTTTGAGTTTGTTAAACAATTGTGAAATATAATCGCTAAAGTCAAATGTTTGAGTGCAAAAATGAGAACAGGAAAGAATAATTTGTGTAAATGTGGTTTACTACACCAATCAATAGATGAAGTTCGGGTGGAGGAATGATTTCGATGATTTATCGATTGTTGTCGTGGTTATTACTTAAAAAGAAAGGAAGATGAATACAATTTTTATAGTTCTTAGCCGTTTTATTTGTATGTCCATTCTCAGTCCACTCATCAAATTTTTCTGTACATCCCCATCTCCATTACAATCATATGCTTGTTCAAATTAAAAGCGAATGTCTCGAATGGGCAAAGCAATGCAATATCGAACGATATATATGTATATCGTGGTCGGTCATCATTTTCAGGTTATGCTTGCAACCCAACTAACAAAATAGGTCGAAAATAAGTCGATTCGACTGGGTTTAAGGGCACACTATTTGTTTGACCTGACCTAAATAAATCAAAATTACGTCCATTCGACGTTGATTCGTCGAAAGTGGGGAATAGAATGGAAGTCGATTGGCAGTAATAATAGGGCATAATAAGGCATTTAGTTGTTAAAGTTAGGGAGTTAATAATGCAGTTCGACCAAAAATAAGTATAAAAGAAGTCAAAAGGACGTCGAAATTACGAAATTTTCACCTAAACTGGGCTTATGAATTAAATGAATTCAAGTAGAGAAAAAGAGAAAGATATAGGTATAATAATTTCTTACTTATTAATATGTATTTACACATAGTGCAATGAATGAAAGAATGAAAATTCTAGCAACTACTTATGTTATTTGAAAAAAAGAATAAATAAAATATGGGTTTTATGGAAAAATATTTTCGATTCATAAAACCAAATTATATATGCCAGCTAAGATTTATGGTGAAATTATTTCTTGCAATTCTGAATTTTTCTCGGGCCATTTCAATTATGAAAAAAAAAAGAAAATTTTATTTAAAGAAATTTTTTTTTCATACTGAAACAGATTGAGAAGAAGAATTTGCAAACTGAAATACGAAACAAGATGGCAGAACGTAAACATGGACCACGAAGTCGAATATCCGTGTTTTCTTAACCAAATAGGTCAAATTCACTTTGCAATTTCGACCTATAATTTGGAATGCCCTAATTAAGTATTTTAAACTTACAAGTCAAGTTTTTTTATAATAATTTCTGACCTAAAATGACTTATTAAGGCATTTTTCGTTCAAGCAGTTTTATCAGGTCCTTTGTTATTTATTTTAGTACCAATAAGGTATTCCAACTTATTGAGGCATTCTAGAGACATTTCGACCTAATTCGGCGTTTTGCCTTTAAATCGCCTTGAAAGTAAATATTCCGCCAAAATACTCGACATTTCACAAACACGTGCGTGCAATGTACATTTAGCGCAAATAGAAAGAGATATGGCGTAACGTTATGAAGGAGTTTTTCGTGACGTGGTTGTTGTCTTGCATGTGAATCAAGGGAACTTTTGTGTTTTATTTTTATATTTGAAGAGCTTAGGAACAAAAGGTGACATTTACACTTTTTATTTTTTTGAGTAAATTGAGAAAATAAATATTAAAAAGTAACTTTTTGCCCCAGAAGCAGCTTTTCAAGCTCATTTTTCTACGAAGCAAGTAACATTTTAAACTAATCTTAGCGGATAATGATAAAAGTCAACCTTTTGAGTCGTATAAAAATGAAAAACCCAAAAATTCCAAACACGTAAATGTCACCTTTTGTTCCTAAGCTCCTCATTTAACTAACGATTTAATTAAAAAATCCTATTTTTTTGATGTATTTTACGCCGAGATTTAACTAAATCGAGTTTTGGTCCCGGTCAACAAACTGGGCATATATTTATGTTTGAATTAATGCATAAAAAACTCAAAACTTTTTACTTTGGAAAATAATAAATGTATTCTCTTACAGACAGACAGACAGACAGACGGACAAATGAACAGACGGAGGGGCATACTTAAATATAAGCTTAATATAAAAAGGGCGTAACATGCATTTTCAGTATTTTACAGGAAAAAAAATAACTGAATAAAAGAGGAAGATTTGTAGTTTTGACTTTTTTAATGTAGTTTTTATAAGAAAGTCTAAGTAATTGAATACTGTAAAATTGTTTAACCATTTTATATTTCCCATAAAACTGTTTTCGGTTTAAAATGTAATCCTTCAAAATATTTGTGCATTTCAAATTGAATTTTTAGTCGAAATGAATTCAGATTCTAGAGCATGCCTGTATATGATATGACCATCTACGAAATTCATCTATATTAAGCTAACGATATGTCTTTTTTACTCTATAGAAAAATATTGAAAACATTACCTACTATTTTCAAAAAAGAAAAACATTAAGGGGTCTCATGCAAAACATTTACACCGTGTAAACTGAGTTAAGTAAGTAAAAAAGTCAAAATTTCATACAAAATTTGACAGTTTTATTAACTTTTCTCAGTTTACACTGTGTAGCTGCGTTCCATGAGGACCCTTATTGTAATTTTAAATATTTAAAATAAACCACAAATTTACTGCATTTGTACATAAAAATAAACATAAATAAAACACAAAAATTGGCTTGAGTTACACTCAAAACAACATCAGCGTCATATGAGAAGTTCTGACGTGACGTCATTTGCGCAGTGAGAGCTGAGAGCATCATGCTCTTTGGCGCTACGTTAGATCGAAAACATTCACGCTCTTATGAATTGGGCAAATATAGGGCAGAACAGGGCATATGATTTTTTAGTTTGACTTATTTCGTCCTAATCGACAATTTGACTTTAAGGTCGAAAAATCAAGACTACTCGACTTATACGTTGAAGTATCCAATAAAATAAGTCAATTTTTGCCTTAATATAGCCTTTAAAGTAAAACGGACTTGATACTTGAATTTAAGGTAAAAATTTGGTTTATATGCCTTAAAAACTTCAGATAATTTCAAAATCAAAGTCAAGTCACTTCTAAGGCATTAAGGAGGGCATTTTTAACATTTTTTCAACCAAAAATTTTATTAAAAGTTGAACTGACTTTGAAGGCATCGCAAAGGTAGAATTTAAATAATTTCTACCTTGAAAAAAAGGCTTTAAAGACAGGTAATTTATAAGGCAAAAAAACGGTCAAAAATAGGGAAAATTCAACCAAACTAGGTCGAATGGACTTAATGCTGGTCAGATTTCCCTATCTTGCTTGTTGGGAAGACACTTTTAAACAAAATAGATTTGTTGAGAGCAAATAAGAGCATACATTTTTTAAAGTTCGTTTAATATGTTGAAGATTTTTAGAAAGTAGTGGGTGCTTGCTTTACGGTTGCTTTGGATCCCGAGTACATTTTCCACCTAAACAATTTTCATGCAAGCTATTGCGATTTAGGCATCAGCATCACACCAAAAGTGCAGGCAGTATTCCACCACGTAGGATATTTTTGTGAAAAAACCCAAACAGGCCTTGGTTTTTATAGCTAACAGGCCATTAAATCGTTTCACTCAGATTTTGAAAAAAACATGGCAAAAGTAAAAACTTAAAAAAACCCAACTAACAAAATAGGTCGAAAATAAGTCGATTCGACTGCGTTAAAGAGCACACTATTTGTTTGACCTGACCTAAATAAAGCAAAATTACGTCCATTCGACGTTGATTCGTCGAAAGTGGGGAATAGAATGGAAGTCGATTGGCAGTAATAATAGGGCATAATAAGGCATTTAGTTGTTAAAGTTAAATGAAGTTATGAATTAAATGAATTCAAGTAGAGAAAAAGAGAAAGATATAGGTATAATAATTTCTTACTTATTAATATGTATTTACACATAGTGCAATGAATGAAAGAATGAAAATTCTAGCAACTACTTATGTTATTTGAAAAAAAGAATAAATAAAATATGGGTTTTATGGAAAAATATTTTCGATTCATAAAACCAAATTATATATGCCAGCTAAGATTTATGGTGAAAGTATTTCTTGCAATTCTAAATTTTTTCTCGGGCCATTTCAATTATGAAAAATAAAAGAAAATTTTATTTAAAGAAATTTTTTTTTCATACTGAAACAGATTGAGAAGAAGAATTTGCAAACTGAAATACGAAACAAGATGGCAGAACGTAAACATGGACCACAAAGTCGAATATCCGTGTTTTCTTAACCAAATAGGTCAAATTCACTTTGAAATTTCGACCTATAATTTGGAATGCCCTAATTAAGTATTTTAAACTTACAAGTCAAGTTTTTTTTTTTTTTTTTTTTTTTATAATAATTTCTGAAAACTCATTGATCAGTACATACGACGAGACTGTCTGAAGTACCAACCACTGAACAAACATCAATTTGCCTACCAACCTGGTAAATCAACTGTGACTGCCATACACAGCCTCACTACTATAATAGAAAAGGCTATACTGGCAAAGCAAATAGCCCTCTGTGCATTCATAGACATCTCGGGGGCTTTCGATAACACCTCTTTCGAAGCTATCGAAACAGCCATGTACCAAAAAGCTATCCCACCCCTAATAGCTAATTGGATACTAAATATGTTAAAAAACAGGAAAATATCCACTGAATTAGGAGGTGAAAATCAGTCGATCAATGCAGCTAGAGGTTGTCCTCAAGGCGGAGTACTTTCTCCCCTACTATGGATACTAGTCATTGACGATCTCCTCAACCACCTTCAAGAGCAGGGATTTGCAGCGCAGGGCTATGCAGATGACCTCGTCATTTGTGTAGCCGGTTGGGATGACATTACCATCTCATCTCGCATGCAAACGGCCCTTCAACTGGTCACAAACTGGTGTGATGAAAAGGGTCTCACTGTTCAGACGAACAAAACAAAGCTAGTGCCCTTTACTAAAAGGACTAAGACCATTCTCTTTAGTCCCACAATTCTGGGCAACTACATTCAATTCAGCGATGAAGCCTCCTATCTGGGAGTGATCCTAGACAGAAGGCTGAGCTGGAACTCGCACCTAGACCATGTTGTCAGCAAAGCCTCAAAGGCGCTTTATGTGTGCCAAAGGCTCCATGGCAAGACGTGGGGAATTTCCCCACGAATGGCATATTGGTCTTTCACTACGATTGTTAGACCAATAATTACATATGCTGCCCTTGTATGGTGGCCAAGGGTCAGACAAAGGACCGCGGAAGCCAAACTGGGCAAGCTACACAGACTAGTGTGTGGGAGCATCACAGGGGCAATGAAAACCTGCCCCACAGATGCGCTGGGTGTCATCACCGGCATCCCCCCTCTCACTATCCAAATTCAGAGAGAGGCATGTGCAAGCACTTTAAGATTGCACAAAGTGCCAAATCTCAAAAGTGGGGATCTTCAAGGGCACCTCTCGATATTGTTGAATGTATCTGAGGACCCAATAATGAAGATGCCAGACCGAATACAACGTATATTGCGTTTTGACCGCAAGTACAAGGTAATAATTCCTGAACGAAGCGAATTCAAAAACGTCTTACTTCACATAGAGAAAGGATCACAAATCTGGTACACAGATGGATCCAAACTTGAAAATGGAAGTACAGGTGCAGGTATCCTGGGACCTAGATTCCAGAAAGCAGTACCAATGGGTCTATACCCAACCATATTTCAGGCAGAATTATATGCGATTGAAATCTGCGTCCGCGAATGTCTGAAGAGGAAGACAAAGGGGAGCAGTATCCATATAATGTCTGATAGCCAGGCTGCTCTTCTAGCCTTAAGGGCTGTTAACATCTCATCTGGACTAGTAGAGAATTGCCTCAATCTCCTCAATGACCTCGGGAACCACAACAAAGTAACACTTTGGTGGGTCCCAGGCCATGAGGGATACGAAGGGAACGAAAGGGCAGATTGCCTCGCCAAACGGGGAGCTCAAAGACGCCTCATCGGGCCTGAACCTTTCTGTACACTTCAGAAGTCGTACTGTGCAGAATTACTCAGAAATTGGGAGGATAAGTGTTTTCATACTTCCTGGATGAAATCAAAAGGTCAAAGACAGGCCAAAAGATTCATCACTCCCAACAAACTAATCTCCAAGAGATTACTGTATCTCGGAAGAACAGATTTAAAGATCCTTACCGAATACTTCACAGGGCACTGCAAATTGAGATATCATCTCAAAAAGATAGGCCTATCGAACAAATCGAAATGCCGGTTCTGTGAAATGGATGAAGAAACGCCAGAACACATTCTCTGTGACTGTCCATCTCTGGCCAGCCGCAGAATCCTCAACTTTGGGGAGGCGCTTGTCGCCCCCTACAAATTTTGGTCTGTCTTAAAACCGTCTACAGTGCTCAAATATATAAAGAGCCTAAGGATAAATAATTAAGACAACCCTGGGGGTAGCACAATAGATTCATTATGGGTCGCGGTGCGCACAGAGCCCCCATATAATAATAATAATATAATAATTTCTGACCTAAAATGACTTATTAAGGCATTTTACGTTCAAGTAGCCTTATCAGGTCCTTTGTTATTTATTTTAGTACCAATAAGGTATTCCAACTTATTGAGGCATTCTAGAGACATTTCGACCTAATTCGGCGTTTTGCCTTTAAATCGCCTTGAAAGTAAATATTCCGCCATAATACTCGACATTTCACAAACACGTGCGTGCAATGTACATTTAGCGCAAATAGAAAGATATATGGCGTGACGTCATAAAGGAGTTTTTCATGACGTGGTTGTTGTCTTGCATGTGAATCAAGGGAACTTTTGTGTTTTATTTTTATATTTGAAGAGCTTAGGAACAAAAGGTGACATTTACACTTTTTATTTTTTTGTGTAAATTGAGAAAATAAATATTAAAAAGTAACTTTTTGCCCCAGAAGCAGCTTTTCAAGCTCATTTTTCTACGAAGCAAGTAACTTTTTAAACTAATCTTAGCGGATAATGATAAAAGTTAACCTTTTGAGTCGTATAAAAATGAAAAACCCAAAAATTCCGAACACGTAAATGTCACCTTTTGTTCCTAAGCTCCTCATTTAACTAACGATTTAATTAAAAAATCCTATTTTTTTGTTGTATTTTACGCCGAGATTTAACTAAATCCAGTTTTGGTCCCGGTCAACAAACTGGGCATATATTTATGTTTGAATTAATGCATAAAAAACTCAAAACTTTTTACTTTGGAAAATAATAAATGTATTCTCTTACAGACAGACAGACAGACAGACAGACGGACAAATGAACAGACGGACAAATGAACAGACGGAGGGGCATACTTAAATATAAGCTTAATATAAAAAGGGCGTAACATGCATTTTCAGTATTTTACAGGAAAAAAAAAATAACTGAATAAAAGAGGAAGATTTGTAGTTTTGACTTTTTTAATGTATTTATTATAAGAAAGTCTAAGTAATTGAATACTGTAAAATTGTTTAACCATTTTATATTTCCCATAAAACTGTTTTCGGTTTAAAATGTAATCCTTCAAAATATTTGTGCATTTCAAATTGAATTTTTAGTCGAAATGAATTCAGATTCTAGAGCATGCCTGTATATGATATGACCATCTACGAAATTCATCTATATTAAGCTAACGATATGTCTTTTTTACTCTATAGAAAAATATTGAAAACATTAGCTACTTTTTTCAAAAAAGAAAAACATTAAGGGGTCTCATGCAAAACATTTACACCGTGTAAACTGAGTTAAGTAAGTAAAAAAGTCAAAATTTTATACAAAATTTGACAGTTTTATTAACTTTTCTCAGTTTAAACGGTGTAGCTGCGTTCCATGAGGACCCTTATTGTAATTTTAAATATTTGAAATAAAACACAAATTTACTGCATTTGTACATAAAAATAAACATAAATAAAACACAAAAATTGGCTTGAGTTACACTCAAAACAACATCAGCGTCATATGAGAAGTTCTGACGTGACGTCATTTGCGCAGTGAGAGCTGAGAGCATCATGCTCTTTGGCGCTACGTTAGATCAAAAACATTCACGCTCTTATGAATTGGGCAAATATAGGGCAGAACAGGGCATATGATTTTTTTAGTTTGACTTATTTCGTCCTAATCGACAATTTGACTTTAAGGTCGAAAAATCAAGACTACTCGACTTATACGTTGAAGTATCCAATAAAATAAGTCAATTTTTGCCTTAATATAGCCTTTAAAGTAAAACGGACTTGATACTTGAATTAAAGGTAAAAATTTGGTTTATATGCCTTAAAAACTTCAGATAATTTCGAAATCAAAGTCAAGTCACTTCTTAGGCATTAAGGAGGGCATTTTTAACATTTTTTCAACCAAAAATTTTATTAAAAGTTGAAATGACTTTGAAGGCATCGCAAAGGTAGAATTTAAGTAATTTCTACCTTGAAAAAAAGACTTTAAAGACATGTAATTTATAAGGCAAAAAAAACGGTCTAAAATAGGGAAAATTCAACCAAACTAGGTCGAATGGACTTAATGCTGGTCAGATTTCCCTATCTTGCTTGTTGGGAAGCCATGTAGGTATGCTGATAATTTTCTAAAAGCTGTACAAAAATATAAAGCCAGCACTTGCAAATTTTATCAAATATGTATATATATTTTAATGTATATATATTTTAATATGTACTATATGTATAACATGTAATTTATATATATATCTTTACACATCTTTATTTAAGTACCTTTGAGTTTTAATGAATAAAAGTCGTTGTTTTCTTTTCTTTCCTTTTCTCATTAAATATGTAAATGTTAAACCAACCTATATATTCGCATTTTCTTCATTTTAAGCTCCTTATGAGAAAGTAACTATGCCCTTGCTATTCAAATATTTGATTTTTCCCTAGATTTGGCTTTTGAACATGACTGCTACGTCACAATAAGAGCGAACGTTTAGGTATGGGAGCTATGAATTTCGCTTGTTGCACAGCCAATTTAGAGTTGACTTTTGCGGTTATTATTTAAAAAATTGTGCGACCTATTCAAAACCTGAATGTATGTTATATGCCATTTTCAAGATATTAAAAACGCCAAAAATACAAAATTAAAAAAAACAACATCTCGATGACGTCAAATTAAAAAATCAAGAAAGTCGAACATTTCTGCACTCAAACATTTGACTTTAGCGATTATATTTCACAATTGTTTAACAAACTCAAACTTTCTATAGCATATTATACATCATTTTAAAGGTCCAATGTCAGGGAAAAATACAAAATCAACAGAAAAATTATATATGGTAAAGTTAAAAAAAAATTTGATAAAGGAAGAAAAGGTATAATTAGTACACTGAGAAAAACTTTAACTTCAGATTTCTAAGAAGGTGCTACCTGTTTTGAGTTTACGATTGTAGAATATTGTTATTCAAGTGACTCTTAATGAAATCCTGTAAAAAAAATCGGAACCTTCTCGACCTTCGATTTAAAAGTGGTTCAGGCACCCCGTGAATAGCGAATACAATAACAATAACGAAAAATATATGCGAAGTGGATACTAAGGGCCAATATTACCAAGCATAGTTAAAAATTTTTTAAAATAAAAATCCGCTTTTGGTTTTTACCATTCCAATTTTTTAAAAAATTTTAAAAATATTTTAAATCACCTCGGCACTCACGGTGTGCTTGAAAAATTTTAAATGGAATTTCGGAAGACGTAAAAATTTTTTGATGCACACTATAGTTTTCTTTATTTTGATGAATTCTGGTAAGTTTTAAAAAAATCTGTGGAGCCCTTTTTTTTTGAGATTTTCAAAATTTTGTATGAAAAATTTTAAATTATGCCAGATTTCACCATTAGATTTTCAAAATAATACCAATGAAAGATAATTTCTTTGAATAATAAAAAGCAAGTGTAATAACGGAATTACTTTAAGTATATAGCGCTCACCTCCCCTTGCATACCTCCCCCTCTTAGCAAGATATTGCTTCCAGCCCCACACTGTGCATCATAACTGACTGCAATCATGCGTGAAATCTAAAATTTTTATTAAATTTATATTCATATATGCCTATACATATATGTATATATACATATATATTATATTGTTAGTATATATTTATATGGCAAGTCCGCGTTTACACGTAGGAAGCAATGTTTCGAGAACATTTGAAGTTATCTTTTGTTGTTTCGTTAAACACTTCTTTGGTTATATCGAAAAAAAACCACAACCTTTTGCCGACATAGCCAACAGAAGATCCTATCTTTTTCCTGTAGATCACCACTACCAACTCAATTTGTTGGCTATGTCGGCAAAAGGTTGTGGTTTTTTTTCGATATAACCAAAGAAGTGTTTAACGAAACAACAAAAGATAACTTCAAATGTTCTCGAAACATTGCTTCCTACGTGTAAACGCGGACTTGCCATATAAATATATACTAACAATATAATATATATGTATATATACATATATGTATAGGCATATATGAATATAAATTTAATAAAAATTTTAGATTTCACGCATGATTGCAGTCAGTTATGATGCACAGTGTGGGGCTGGAAGCAATATCTTGCTAAGAGGGGGAGGTATGCAAGGGGAGGTGAGCGCTATATACTTATAGTAATTCCGTTAATACAATTACTTTTTATTATTCAAAGAAATTATCTTTCATTGGTATTATTTTGAAAATCTAATGGTGAAATCTGGCATAATTTAAAATTTTTCATACAAAATTTTGAAAATCTCCAAAAAAAAAAACGGCTCCACAGATTTTTTTAAAACTTACCAGAATTCATCAAAATAAAGAAAACTATAGCGTGCATCAAAAAATTTTTACGTCGTCCAAAATTTCATTTAAAATTTTTCAAGCACACCGTGCACTGCGTTTAAATATGATATCAAATTTGAGTTCGATTTTAAAAAACCAGCTGTTTGGAAAAGTTCAAAGCAATAGTTAAAAAAAAAAATTCAGTTTTGGAAATAACACAATACGATAGACAGGACCAAAAGCTTTGGAGTCACAGGCAGCAATTTGAAGTACGAAACAATCGTTAGAATGGCTCTTTATTGAATCCGTTTTTAAAAATAACGATCTAATCAGCTGTCAAATGTAGTCACAGCCCTGGAAGTAGACGGTGCAGCCGTAAATTTTGATGCTTAAAAAAAATTGCGATATTGAAAATGAAATTTATTTTTTTTTAATTTTAATTTTAATTTTAAAAATTTTTTAAATATGCTTGGTAATGTTGGCCCTAAATGTGTTTATGAATAACGAGTGCATACCCGTTTCTAGTCCCAACATATAGTTAGAGGTGTTGGACGGCAAAAACAGTAATTTCTTAATGAAAAATCTTAACAGTTTCTCGACCTGGTCAAGACTCCAGATACTCCAAACCTGAGCACCGTTAAACAAAATCGATTTTGCACCCGCATCGAAAACTTTTAATTTCTTAGAGATATCAACATTCGGGTTATTCAAAAAATTCAACCAAGTGGCATTATTGGTATTCTTTGACTCAACATGTTTGCAATCCAGGTGTTTAGAGAAAGAGAGATTGCAACTCAAGAGCACACCCAAATATTTAAAGTGATTTACAATCGCAATTTTTTCTTAACTGAAAATCCATTGAAGGCTTGCTGGCAATCTCTACCCCCTTCTGAAATTATAGAAATTATAATAGTTATAATAATTTTTTAATGATGATTGATTGATTTATATGAAAGCATTCATCCACCGAAAATTTTATGGAAAATAGAAATGTTACTTTGGTCTTCAATTGCAGAGTTTTCTTTTTTAAACAACTCTGAAAAAAGGGATGTTTAGAAGAGGCTTTTCCCAAGCCTCCCCTTCTCTCCTCTCCACCACCGGATTCCATGACAAGCTGGCCGATGAACTAATATTCGCTCTTTTGTCAATTGCCGAAGTCTTACTGTTCGCTTCAGATTACCTTCCGGGTCCGGTCTTCATTTATGGGAGCTTTCTTCAACTTTCTTCAACATCGCAAAGGCTGTCTTATTTCCTTTAGCCCTTTCCTTTGCTCTACTCCGATCCCAAATTTTCTCTCTATTTTTCTCCTCATTGACTCAAAAGGCATTTAGCTTACAGTGGAGTCTTTCCAATTCATTTTGTGCATTTGTTATTCCCTTTTTTATTTCACACCAAATGTTTGATGTCTATCTTGAACTTTAATAAGCAAGATGGGTACCCTACATGTCCTGATGGCCTCCAAGACATCCATAGCTCATCGATTAAACATGATCGTTTTTATAAAATGGACTGCATATTGATAGAGATATATCATAATGAAATTGACCGCAGACTCAATTTCGAAGAGTTCGCTTCAGACGACTGACGGCCTCTTTCGAAACGAATATCCCTCGTGATCAGCCCACCTTAAAGGCTTTTATTACTTTTATGCCCCATTTAACGTTTAACACAAAATTAAACAATCACACGAAATTCCCCTTAAAATAAGTTACTTTATTCGTAAAGGATAATGACCACACACCAAGTGCACAAATTAAGTCGCGAATTGTTTCGTGTTCATTACTAATAAATGCGCTGAAATGAACGCAAATTGATGAGAGATAGCAATTCGTGGCTTTCACAACACCATTTCAAAGGAGAATTTCTAAAGTTCACAAATTTAAATTGTTGTGTGTGTGAGAGAGAGAGCGAGATATAAAGAGATAGAAATTGAGAGAACCAGGAAGAGAAGGGAAAAGTTTTAAATATTTTTCAGAAGCACATACACGCACACACATTGGGGAATAACCGCAGGCCAGCACACGAAAACCCTAAATAGGCATAAGGTATTGCAAGGATAAAACGTGGCATTTTATCAAACATCCCCGCCAGGTTCAACCGATTGCATGACCGAAAGCTGTCCACAATCGGCAGGTTGTAAGGTGAGTGCACAGCAGCGCCCTTCTATGCCATGGATCGTAACGTATGCGAATACATGCACGCGATTCATTTAAGCTATTGTATTACCCTTAAATAATTTGTTGTAGGAACGAAACAACACAAAGCCAACGTAAAACAAGTAAGGGTGTTAAGGTCAGGTGAGCCTGATAATAAAATACCCAACACAGACACACATGTTTAAATAATTTTTGAACCAAGCCCAAAAAACAGGACCACTGAGTTAGAATATTCAAGAGGTTTTTAAGGCCATTAGGAGCCCCATATACCGACTTTTGTTCAATTTCTTTATGGAAACCGCCCCTTTTCCATGCCCAAATTTTTTGGGAGGATGTTTATAGCTACAAAGGAATCATAAGTGCCAAATTTCGAGCAAGTCCCATTTGAATTTCGGATGTAGGGGACAAATTGAGAAAAACGCCCTTCTGCCACGCCCACTTTTAACATTTTTGGCAATCGTATTACTTGTCTTGAAACACGTTCAAATATTAAATTTCATCAAAACATGTTGGAAAACTTCGATTTTAGAGCAGTTTTTGTGATTTTCGTAACAGAGCTGGAGGTACTGGAGGTACCCCTAACAATGGTCCGATCGGGTCCATTCTCGAACATGTTCTTACTCATGTAGCCGTGAGCACGCATACCAAATTTCGTGAAGATAGCTCAACTCCTTCGATAAGAAAACTGTATTCAAGGACAGAAACGGATGACGACGGACGGTACATGTATGAATCTCCTGGTACGATGTTTGTATATATCTATTTGATGGTCTATCTCGACTGGTCGGGTACAAAACCAAAACCTATACCCTCGATACGATTGTCGGAAAGAAAAAAATTGGCAGCAACGAGTGCACATTTCTAAATCTAACTCTTTCGATGAAACTGATAAAACTACGTGACTAACAGATTGGTAGTAACAGACCGACTATTTTACAAATAGACTGACGGACGTGATGTTATAAAGTATTTTAGGTCCAACTGACGTCGGTGTAAGCCCCAACATATTTTACTTGTAAGAGTGTTGCCGATCCAAAAAAAAATACCATTAATCTGTTCGTAAGAAGATTTAGCTCAACCTTTTTTGAAGAAAGCTTAGCTTACATAGTCGTAGAAACACGCGGAATCAGACATGTCGCGAGGAAACTAGCCGTACTAAAATATTGCAGCAACCCTGTGACGGATAACAGTGATTTAAATTTATTTTGAAGGCTTCCGACTGGTTCAGGATGTAACACAACTCCAAATGCCTAAAGAGTGTTGCTTATAAATAAAAAATTTCTGCATGTCAGTACAGGCAAAAAAGACATTTTTTAAACCTTTGACATATGCAGGCTAACCCTGAGCATAAACAGCTGATAATAATTCAATTGAATTGTAGTTAAACTTAGAGAAATTTAAGCAATACTGAGTGCAGTTGTGATGTTACGAAATGATATCGGTTTTTTAAAAAACATTCGCAGAAAAATCTGCATAAGCTTAATATTTTCTTGTAACGAGATGTAAATCCATTTATCGCTGAAAGAGAAAAGAAGCTTATTTATTCTAACGTTATAACGCGATTAATTTAAATTTGTTTCTGCTTTCAACTTTTTTGACACATTGACATATGACTGATGCTTCGTTGCATAAAAAGTTCTGTAGTACTACCTTTTTCCCGGAAAAAAATATTAAATTCTGCTGACATTCCTTACGAACGAACATTGAGTGTGAATTTCGAAATGGAAACTTATTTGTAAATATTATTTAACGTCATTTTTGAGTTTAAAATATACTAATTTCAGTGATATACAAACTTACTTTTCGCAAAACCAACTTCTTTCAAAACTCATTTCAAAATGATGATTGGAGAAACTTTAGAACGAGAAGCTTCAAAGCGCTATCCGAATTGTGTCTGTTGCGTTTGGTTCCCACCAAGTTTTTGACATCAACTGTCAGATTTCTGAGAGAAATTATTGAGCTTCAATTATTTCTGCCAGAAAAGCCTGGGTATCAATGTGCATTTTTCGGCGAAAAAGTACGTCAATATTATGATACTTTTTTCCCTGAACTGAGGCCAGCCGTCAGAAATGCCGCGTGAAATTTCTGACACGAGTTTTCTGAAGTTTTTTTTTATATGGAGTTTTCCATTCCTAGCCGAACTGAGAGGCTAAGGCTTAAATTTTAAATATTGTTTTGAAATCTACAAATCAATACACATATCAAATCAATTGACATAAAAGAATAATATACGGACGTAGTTAAACTTGACTTAAACTGCCATGCGTATTCTTTAGGAGCAAATTTCACTACGCACTTATTTAAAAAACTTTTATCAAAAAACACGAAAATAGTTTTCAGATGATTTTAAATAATAAATTTAGTCCACACGAATTTGATTTCTCCGTAGCGCACTGTGGGGAAGCATCATACATTTCTTGGAAAAAAGTAGGAGTAGTCCAATGAAAGTATAAATTGGCACACTTGGTTTTACGAATGTCACTAAGAAAAACACAAAAAATTTTCAAAATTGGTCAATCCCTAGGGGTACCTCCCATAGACCCATAACTATAGCTTTTTTTCGTTAAAATGCGTTGCAATTTGCCTAACTTCGTTAGCTAATTAGTAAGTTTTTCAAAATATTGCTAAAATTTGGGGATTTTTATTGCTGAAACTGAAAGAAGAGACTCTTATCTTTATTTTTTTTGCAGTGAGCCGATGTTGGTAGACGTAGCTACCTTTTTTTTTGTCCAGCATATATTGAAAAAACTATATTTTTTAATGCACTTTTGTATCGCACATCTATTCAACCACTTATGTCAATCAGTTAGTTTATATTTTTTGTGAAAAAAATAATTGCTATATTTAAATAATAATATCAATCAAACTGCATAAGTAAACATTTCTTCTATATACACGTTACTATATTACATGCAATATTCATTACTTTTTGCCGTAAAATGTTCAGCTGAATTCGCATAACTCCACCGAAGGCAAAATATAACATTTTACGAAAACCAATTTCAAATTTATCTTAGTCAAACTATCCTCTATCAAACTGCAACATTAGATTTTTGAATAGCATTAGTCAACAAATTAGTGGGACTCATGCAGGGTCGCAAATTTTGCGAAATGGGAAACTTTGCGAAATGGGAAATGAACTGTCAAAATTTGTATGGAAGAAATTTTACGAAGCGTGACAAACTTTCCCATTGGTTTTCGCTTCGCAAAACGTCGTAAGTTATTTCGCATAATAATCTGGGCGGGCATACACGGCCCATCGCGTTTGACAAGCCTAGGACGTAATGAAAAATAGGTTTAAGCCTTCATTTGTCGAAGAAAAAACCAGTTTGAACATAAATAAACTTTAATTTATCGAAAAAAAATCAAATTTATCAAATTAAGAATAGTTTTTCATTATATCATAATTCAATTGCCAATAATTCAACCTTGCCGTCAGGCATGTTTTACGATGTGAGAGAGCCTTATCGTGAAGCAGCTGATTGATTTTTGGCAAACATGTCGAACATTCGAAGGGTCGCTCATGAAGCGTCGGAAAATTTGCGATCGCAAAATTTACGAAGGCTATTTGCGACCCTGCATGAGTCCCACTATTGACTTTTTTCCGCAAGTTCCCCGCTGTGTGGCGTACGGGTAGCGTATTCGCTCAGCAATCTGAAGGGCTCGAGTTCAAATCCTACAAGCACGGAAATGAAATGTGTGACAAATGCAAATTTTTAATGTATATTAAGTTGAAAAATATTTCGTATTTGAACTTTTTTACTACGCTTGTGGTTATTTTAACTACGTCCGTTAATAGAGCCAAATCATTGCTGATCGTAGTTAGAACCTACGATTTTGAAATTTTTACTACGATTTTTAGCTCAGTGTACTCCAGTACAAAACAAGACAATATCCGTTCCCAAAAGGTGGTTGCGTCAAATGATTCCATGGAAACTTTCTTGCTCTTTTTCTTTCGCTCCCTTTGCTCATACTTTGATTCAAATAAAAGAAAGTGGCAACACGAAGCAACAGGATGTTTGCCCTCTTTATTGTTGCTGGTTTTGTCTATCTTTATTTGTTTTTTTTTTTGTTGCGATTGCTGTTGTTGCAGTATTTGTTGCATGCATATGGGACGTATTTGATGTTAGTGTTAAAATTTTCTTTAGTTTCATTTGGTCGTGCTCACCATGGAGCTAGCTCACGTGCCGTTTCGTGCTGTCAGTCAGTCTGTCTTTCGTTTTTCGATTTTACCAGTCTGTAATGAGAATTCGTTCGTGGTATAGGCTTAATATTTGTGCGCTCTGTTCGTTCCCACAATCTTGGATATTTGCAGAAGTTATAAGGGTTGCAATTCTCACTGTGGCTTTGTTTCATTGTCATTCAATATGCTCATTCTCATAACGGTACTTGAGGCATACAACAAGCATACATACACAAATATACATACATCTATGGGATCATTTTGGATGAAACATGGAAACACTTACGTGTTGCATAGCTAGTGGCGCTCGATACTCATTACTTCAAGACCTTACGACTTGCGTGGCTGAACTTTCTTTTGATGTGAAATTATTACCTAAATTTCTGTTGATACTATTTTGAGGGTGCTATTTTTACTGAAGCTGACAAGTTTTCCTCCAATATATATATATCGTACATACATATGTGTGTGTGGGTAAAAGGCCTAATACAAAGGCTCGAAGTAAATATAATAGCCTGGCTTTATGTCGAGAAAGTAATACGCCTAGCGGGATTTCACTCAGTCAAGCCTTCAAATTAGTTTAGAGACCTTGGAAATTGAGGTGTAGAGATTCAGCAGGGAATGGCTTAGCCTTTGCTTTGTATGTATGGCTTCTTGAGCTTTGTTCTCAATTTCAGTTGGTTTCTCGAGAAACTATTAGGTTTTCCAAATTGCAAATCCATTTTGCGCCTGAAAGAGTGCTTTGAATAGGATCTAATAACTCATCCTTAAAAATATAAGTGGTATTCAAGTAAGTGTGCATGTTTTGCATCCACGGAAAGTTTCCACTGCGGTCTGAGAAATTACTTCCACAACTGTAGAAACTGTGCACAACGAAATGGGTGTGAAAACCCTTTGATTGCTGTTGTTGCGTATAGGCATCATTCGACCGTCCTCTCCCTTTCTGCAGTTACGTATATATTAAACTGTAATATCTCTATTATTCCTCAAGGATCGTCCGATTGTCCAGAGACTTTCATTTTCACGTCTGTCTTGTTTGAACGCCGGAAACAGAGAGAGCGAGCAATTGCCCTGTACTTAGATATCGATCGATCTGTGTTGAAATTATCGATTGTTGCTACCGATACTAAGGTTCTATCGATTGTTACTTAAAGTATTACAATTATTACGCCTAGTTTGCACTACTTCCTATAAGATTTCGGCCGTCCTGACAGCGATCGACCCCGATCGCCCAGGTTTCATCACGTCGGGCTGCCGTCGTGTCGCCTTTCAAATCGGAGCAATGAGGTACCCGGGGTTCCAACCACTTTTTAATTCTGCTAGAATCCAGCACCCCATGATAGGGTATCTGTGTCACTTGGATGGTTTCAATGTCTTCCACAACATAGCGATAATCTTCCAACTTCTTAGCTATTTTGTATGGTCCGCGAAACTTTGGGATGAGTTTCTTGTTGGGGCAAGCCGCAGTGTCGACGTTTTTTATGACCACAAAATCTCCTTCGTTGAGCTCCCTAGCACGTGCGTGGTGTTTTTTAAAATATTCTAAGCTGTATTCTAAGGGATTTTGATATTGCCTCGGACGCTTCTTGCGTTAAGTCCTCTCATCTCCCCTCCCCTCAGTAGAATGCGTACTATCTATAAATTCAGTGAGTTCGTCAATAAATCTACCTTTTTGCTCTATACCAAATAAAAGCTTCCTTGTGTATATTCCTGGTGTTGTGTGATCTGTGTTGTTTAGGGAATATTCTACTTCTCGTAGTTTAAACCGCAAATTCGAATTATCCTCTTTTTCTGCTTACTTGGAAAGAATTGCTTTCAAATCTCTATTGGTCCTTTCTAATAGGCCATTTGACTGTGGAGATGCTACCGATACTTTGACGTGACTTATATTCCTTTCTAAAATCAACAATGTCTTGAAAGCTTCGGACGTGAACGCTGTGCCACGATCACTTATTATTCGGCGTGGTCTACTGAAATATTCGAAATACTTTTTCAAAGCTGCTTCCAAGTTTCTCTCATTTTGTTTATGTGGGTTTGAATATAACAAGCATTTGATACAATTTCTTATGAAAATTCCTATTTTCACTTTAATTTTCGGAAACCAATAATGTTTTGTAATTTGGTTCAAGCATTTGTCTATTCCTTGGTGGCCGTGTTTTTCGTGCATAACGCGTAATATGTTTTCTTCTAACTCCTTCGGTTCGAACAGCTGTTTTTGCCCTTGCGACCCCATCCTTAATACTAATCCGTGTTCAATGATAAAGTTCGTTACATCTTCTATTTCTAGGTCACTTCTGATTTTTAGAATATTCTCATCGCTGGCTTTTGCTATTTGAATATTTGTCTCGACGTCTGATTCTGTTATTTCTACTGCGGCAGGTGCTTCTATACGGCTTAGGGCATCTACGTGTGTCATGCTATTACTACTCCTATGTTGGACTTCGAAGTTGTAGTTCTCGAACTGCAATGGCCATTTTGCGATCCACCGGCTGATATTTTTTTTCTTTAACGTTAATGATGAAGCTTCGGAATCTGTTATTAAAGTGGATTGCAATCTGTCTTAAATCGCATCCGCTGTAAAAAAATTCAAACATAAAAGCTGTTGTGTATCAATTTGATACATGCCGAAAAATACGCCAAAAATCGCGGGAAAAATAAAATAAATTGCAATTTTTTTATTTGAGGTCAAAATTTATTCATTTCTGGACAAAAAAAACATGTTATTTCCAAAAAAAAAGTTATGCCCATTTGTCGCAAACATTATAGAAGTGAGTGTTACAAACAAAGTTTTTGCATAGATCACACCGATTACTGTAAAAGTTGGCATTTCTTCGATGTCCACCCGTAAAAACGTGATATTTTTTTTGCTGGTGGCAATTGTGGTAATCTTCCACTTGTTGAAGCAACATTCAAATCATTTGGGATGCCTCTGATAGCCTGGACAACGGCAAAGGCGTTTTGTGTTCGTGGTATTGACTTGCGTGTATCAATGTAAGGCATTACCAAAGCTTCACCAACTTCAATGAGAAAGAGCCGACGGCGGTATTTTTTTGCTATATTTTCCATTGGGGATTCAATTTCGTGATAATAACGAATGCATTGAACAATCAAATGTCCAACATGTTCTCGAAAAATGACCTTCGGCCACCGGGTTACCTTGCGTTTGCATCTGTATGTGCCCACTCTCTCGTCCAACACATCAACAACACTTTTGATTTGATTGTAGTAAAGAATGATGTTTGACTTTTTCTTTTCGGCCACCAATTTTTTTCTGTGTAATGTACTTCTTTGAGACTTATAGTGTAACATCGAGAAATAAGTATAGCTATATATGTAGAAATGCACGCATGGTAACGTTGTAAAGGGAGTAAATGTGTATTGTATCAATATGATACAGTACAGCCGATACGTTTCATTTATTGCAGGGCCGTTCTATGGCGTCACCGACATCTGTCGAACTAATTTTTATGTTCCTTTTCAAAATCGGTGACATAGGCCAAAAACTCAAGTCCTTACATTTAATCGTTTTCTTTGTATTTCCATTCAAAAAGTGATTTTGTATCAATTTGATACTTACAGCGGATCCGGGTTAAAATGAACGAAATCGTTTTAAAGCATATACTACTGCTAGGATTTCTAATTCGAAACTCGTTAATTTGCTTTCTGACTCTGAAGTTTTTTTTTTAAAAATAAGCAACAGGAAAATAAGCAGGAATTTAAAATCTTCTTGCTTTTGCATTATTTGTTGTTTATTGTTTATTGTTGTTGTTGTGGTGGGGACAATTAGGACTTAAAGTCCTTTATAGTCCATTCAAATTTATAAAATTCACAACGTAAATTCTCTTAAAAATAATTACACTAAGAACATAACTGAAAATTTCTAACTATCCGTAAAGAACTAAAATATCTAAATATCACCTATAGTACCTACTAGAGGAGTAGAAGCTATCAATTGCCAATTTGAAGCGCCTGGGATAAGTTACGGCTTTAATGTTGTAAGGTAATTTATTCCAGTGCTTAACAGCACTAACAAAGAACATGCGCGAAGTAGATAAGTATTTTGAGTAGGAAACTAATAAATTACCGGTCCGAACAGATGAAGAAAAGGTCAGATTTCTATAAAGATATTGGGGAGCTCTCACGTGAATTAACTTATGCAGGAATGAGACCCTGCGGGTTATTAAATATATCGGCAAGCTGCATTTTAAGATCCGAATCGAGTAAGCAGAGATGTGATCATATTATATTTGCGTCTTGTAAAAATAAAGCGAGCAGCATTATTTAACAAGAGCTGGATTTTATGAAGAGATGCTGAATCCATATCACCATAAACTATGGAAATATAGGTGATGAAAGGCACAATTAAACTGCAAACCAATTTCAATTTAGTCTCACAAGGGATAAATGTTGACGTGTGCCATAATTTCCGAAGAATAAAATAAGCCTTGCTAACCAAATGATTCACTTCATCAACACATGTTAATCAATTGTTTATTATTAAGCCCAGACTTTTTACAGTCTGATCAAATTTAATAATGGTATCCTTAAGAACAAGTGGTGAGAGATGCTTGAGATTAAATTCACTTTGGCTGATTGCTATCGACTTGGTTTTAGTTGCATTAAGACAAATTTTGTTGGAAAAGGACCTATTAGAAATGGCACGCAGATCCGCATTTACTCTGAAGGCGAGATCTTCGGATAGTCCAATGGGACGCGACATCTAAATCTGAGCATCGTCGGCATAGAGATGTATAGAGACACTCCCACAACAATGTACAAGGTCATTGATAAAAAGGCAAAACAACAAGGGACCTTAGATGGACCCCTGAGGGACTCCTGACGGAACACTCATCAGTTCCGATGTCCTGGAATGGACAGCCACTTTCTGCTCTCTATCAGAGAGGTAGGATTTTAATACATTAAGCGCACTACCAGAAAGAGCAAAATAATATCTCAACTTCTCAAGTAAGATGTCATGACAGTGTCAAATGCCTTAGACAAATCTAATAGCACAAGAATAGTCAGCTGACCACCATCAAAAGCAGCTCGAATGTCTTCCAAGACTTTTAAAGTTGCAGTTGTGCAACTGTGGTCACTTCTGAATCCAGATTGGATTTCACTTATCAGTTTACTTCTGTTTAAGTACTCTACAAGCTGCCAGTATTGGCACTTTTCATACTTTCGACAAGCAAGGTAGTAAACTGATGGGACGAAAATCTTTACAATCACTGGGCACCCTGACCTTGGGAACGGGAGTTACAATGGCAACCTTCCATGAAGACGGAAACTTAGACGAAGTAATTGAAAAGTTTAATATATGCGTAAGTGGCGAAATATATACGGAGTGATTAGTTTGATAAAGCGCAAACTAATTTTATCATGCCCCACAGCATTCGATTTCACGGAGAGAACACTTCGAACGACATTCACTTCCGTAAGACAGGAGAACGTGAATTCATTTTCAGTTTGAAAAGTATGCCTCTGATCAATTTCAAATGACGAAATGCTTGATGCTTGGGTGGAAGATAAGAAGTAATTATTTAACTCATTAACATAACGTTATAATCAGAGTTCACCTTGCTACACATACCGATTTTGTTTAGGTTATTGCAAAGAGTTTTAGGTGGTAGACTTGAATTAAATTGGGAGCCATAGAAATTTCTCTTCGAATTTCGTATAGTAATATTAGCATGGTTACGGGCAGTACGATGATTTTCCCAGTTAGCATTGCTGGGCTGACGCTTCCATTTAGAATATTTCCGATTGTGAATACCAATCGCCTGCTTCACCTCAGCTGTGCCAGGGCTTCTTATTGGTATTGATTCGAATTGTAGTTTCGGGAACATATTTATCATATAAATAGTTGATCAATCTGGAAAAGCATTCAATCTAATCATTGACATCAGGAAAACCCCAACAGGAATTCCACGGAAGACAATTGGCCTCTGCATATAGCAGGTCATGATTGATATGCTTAAAATCACGGAAGGAAATACTCTGCTTATGATCGTCGCAATTGAATGGAAGGTCATACGTGATGCACAACATGTCGTGATCAGAAATACCTGCCAAGGAAAGCTGATCATTTTTAAGTTCGTTGGATACGCTGGATACGCATAGCAAATCAAGTAGACTTGGCTTCACATAAGGGGCGAAGCGGGTAGGGAATTCATTTACAATATTCAGGCCCGTTTTCTGAATGTCCGGTTAAACCTTAACTGGCAGTTAATTTAACAAAAAATAAAATTTCGTTTTCTCAAAATACGATTAAGGCACAAACCTTAACCGACGCTCATCTGCCGATTAAATTTATTTGTAAGAAACAGCTGGCGGTTAGATCTAGTAGCTTTGTTTATGATTGTTTTGACATTCGTATATTTAAAAATATAATTTCACAACATCGCCGTGAAAATGAATCGCGGCTGGCAGTTACATTCCCTTCAGGAATACTTGGTAACGGAGACACCAAATCGACACGCTGGAAAATTCTGTTGTTTTGACATTTAGAAACAGCTGTTTTGTGAACGCGTTGCCACCTTTTCACTTCTTAACCAGAACACACAAATTAGACATTGAGAAAACGAAATAGCTTAACCGACACTTTTAATCGTTCGATTAGTTTAACTGCCGGTTAGTTAATCTAGACTTTAACCGGACATTCAGAAAACGGGCCTCAATGCAGCAGAACTAAACAAGCTTCTAAGGTTGGTGGAAAGTGAGTCTCTAACCAAAAGGTCGACATTAAAGTCACCACATGTAACTATATGTTCATAAGCATGACTAAATTTACTTATCTTGGTAAATAAATTATCCATGTTGGAAGATCTATGAGGATTGTATACAACAACTATAAGAATCTTACAGCGACAATTTGCAATTTCAACAAACATGGATTCAACTTCCTCGAAGCAGTCTGATCTATACAGTAATGTACGCTTCAGCCCTTTCTTTAAGTAAATAGCAATGCCACCACCGCGTGCACCACTGGCTCTATCATTACGAAGCAAGTCATAGTCACATAATTGGTATAGATTATTATTAAACTCCGGCTTGAACCAAGTTTCAGTTACACAAACCACATCAACATCTACCTGGTTAAACGCATGGTTGAGATAATCAAGCTAAGGTACATTTAGGCTTCTAGCATTAAAGTAGCACAAATAAAAATCATAACTATTTTTAGAAAAAATTTCAAAATATCGCGCAAGTGTTCATTGTAGTTACTGAGACTCGAAATGATGTTATCCATAAAGATGATAGTATTTGGCACTTTCAAATTGACGGCTAATAGCTATAAGAGAAGCAAATCAAAATTATTATAACAATTCAATTTAGAAGAAAGCAATTTTAGAATATGCAGCATAGATTCTACCAAATTAAGCATGCTCCAAACCCATATAAGCTTGCATCGCAATGAAGTTCTATTTTCTTCTTTGGATCATACACTGAGAGAACAGGTTTGTTTAAAAGCATTTCAGGTTTTTCGAATGCCTCGTTTTTAGATGTCCATTTAAATGCTACATTTTTTTTGAACAGATCTGTTAACGGGTTTGCTATGCATGAAAATTGAGGGATGATTCTCCTGAAATATGAAAATAGGCCATTGCATCTCTGTACATCTTTTGATGTTTTTGGGGCTGGATATTCTTTAATCGCTTTCAGGTGGGTGCTGTTGGGGCTAATTCCCTTTTTTTTAATCAAATAACCCAAATATTCAATTTCCCTAAATGCAATCCTGCATTCCTTCATATTTAACTCTAATCCTGCGGTTTTAAATATCATGAGAGCTTCCTCTAGCAAATTTATGTGTTCTTCCAACGACTCTGTTGCAATGCATATTAATATTGTCTAAGTATATAATTATTTTTCTTTTATTAACTAAATCTCGAACTGCCCAAATGGAGTTACGAACGCGGTGTACTTAATGGAATCGTCGTGTACGTCTATGTGATGAAATCCGTTTTTAAGTCTAACGTAGTGAAAAAATTTTTCCTATTGAAATGTTCTATGCAATCTTCTATCAGCGGTAGTGGAAAATTATCGCGGATGTTTATTTCATTTATCGCTCAATAATCTATACACATTCTCAGTTCTCCGTTCTTTTGTTTAACTAACACGATCGCGGACGCATATGGCGAATTGCTCGGACAGATTCTATTTTTAAGCATCAAATCATCTGTTATTTTCTGTACCTCTGTCCTATCAGCGTATGACAACTGCCTCGGTGTGCAGAAAATGGGTACATCATTAACTAGTCTAATTTGAATTGCGTAATTATCTTTTTTTTGGTGTATCTTCGACTCTAGATAAAAATTTCTTATTGTATTTTGAACTAATTGAACATCTTCTGCACGAATATTTTCTTTTGTCTTCGGATTCTATCATGCACTTAAATAGTGCTTAGTCTAGAAAATGTGTTAAATCAGAGTTGTTTTCTACTTCTACAATATCCAATTCGGATAAATTGAAAAAAACGTCTTCATTCTCAGCTTGCTCCCACATGAATTTACTCTTCGGCATATGGGAATTCTTGGCACTTACAATTTCATTGTTTTCGATATCAGTGGTTGCAACCCCGCCTACAAGCTTAACATCGGCCAAAGGTTAAAGGATATAAGTGCACTTCTTAACTTCGGGCAACAAAATTTGTGTTCAACAACTTTATTCTGTAAACTTAACAAAAATTCTTTATCGTATTTTCTTTTTTATTCCTTTTCCGAAGGAAAGGGTATATTAAGTTTGGCTCGGAGTATGTAACATACCAAAGGAGTCGCGATAGATATAGACATATATATATATATTCTTGATCAGGGTGACAAGAGGAGTCGATCAAGCCATGTCTGTCTGTCTGTCTGTCTGTCTGTCTGTCTGTCTGTCTGTCTGTCTGTCTGTCGGTCACACTTTAGTTTTTCGTAGTTTACTCCTAAGCCATGAAAGATTTCACATTGAAATTTGGCATGGACTTGAACCAGGTAAATGTCCGTAAAACTGCGAACAAATTTTTTCCGTAGTACCTTCTTGGGTCGTGGGAAGTGGTTCAGAAGTTTCAAAAATCACGATTTTTAACGTTTTTCGTGGATAACTTTTTTACTATACATCCCAGCTTATTGAAATTTGGTGTGTGTATAGCTACTAGTGATGTAACGAATGTCAAATTTTAGCATTCGCGAATGCGAATGCGAATGCCTACTCATATTCGCGAATGCGAATATTCAGTTCTTGAATCTACATCTCAAATTTGGCACACATCACCAAATCAATTCATTTATTTATATAGCGCACCAACTTTGGAAAAAAAAAATTCATTCATAAGCAGGGATGCCCACCACTACATTGAAAGCTTGCGATAGTGTGTGTGCGCATTGCACTGAAGAACGTTTTTCGCCTTTTTCAGTTCTCTCTTTTTGCTTCATCCGACATAGGTCTTGCTCGTTCGCTGCCTGATGTCAGACTAAACAGGTTTCGATTTCTCAGCTTGCTTGTTGCCTTTTGTATATGTACACAAGCATTTGCTCTCAATGCTCCGAAGCTTGCTCCGCGGGCATCCCTGTTCATAAGTAAAAGAAACTACACATTTCGATGTTAAATTTCAAAGTGTTAAAAAAAAACCGTCACATGACAACAACAAAACTAATCCGACGATTTCGTGCAAGCATAACGCCCCTGCGCAATACGCAATGGTATAGCATTGACAGATATATGGTGTAAAGTCTATAGACTTCACACTACAATGGAAAAAGTCTATGTTGGGGTGACACACTACAATTGAATGTGGATTTCTATTGTGGACTTCTTTAAAACAGCTGATAATTGAAAATTAAAACAACAACAAAAACAATAAAAACATTTTGGTAGCATTTAGACTCGATTTTATCTCAAAACAATCCATGAAAATATCGTTTGTTTGTTATATAAATCCATACGATGGAATTTATTTCATGCATTTCGCATAAATTACTTGAAACTAGAAATTTAAACATCTGGTTTCCTTTCAATGTAGTGTGAAGTCTATAAAAAGTCTATGTTGGCTAAGGTAGACTTTTGAGAAATACCTATGTGTGTCACCTAGACTTCACACCATCATGGTGTAAAATACCTATGTCTGTCAGTGCTATTATTGTCGTTTTTCGTTTAGCAGCCCTCAGACGGTCGTTCTTGTATGAAAATTTATGTGAAAGAAATTAAAGGCATTCCAAATGCGTTTAATTCAGGGATCAGCAAAATTGAAAATGCAAGTGTGTGTGAGAGAGCAGAGCGGCTACTAAAAATAGCCGAATATAGACAAAAAATGCTGAAACTAGCTAAAAATAATAGCTATAAGTAGCATAAAAGAGCTGACAACATGGACTTTCTTATATACGTTTCATACTAAAATGGTTTTTTTAAGTGCACTATCTGTGTAACGGTAGCACATAAAAAATTCTTTAAATGCTAAAATATTGGCTTTTAAATTTAAACTTAAAATATCGATTAAAGTTTACATTTTTGGTCAATTTTCTGCTAATTACACAGGTATACAAGGTTTTGGACCAGAGAAACTGGATAGTGACCCTATAGGAATTTTTCGTGCTGATTCCGAATCTGGTACCCGTTTTTCTCTATCACGTCAAGTTTTTGAGAAATCGTTAAATAATGGTTTTTGACATTTTTACCTATAGCCTATGTCAATAATGAGGTCGTAGACCCTATATGCCTTAACCGATTTCAAAGTTTTTGGTACTCATATGAAAGAGGAATGACAACGCAACATATCCTTTATACACAAATTTGGAATTGATTCAGTAACTTGGAAGCTATAGGGCAAAAAACGCGATGCTGATTTCCAATTTTTAGCGATTTTGTTTAAAAACTTGAAATTCAAATGGTTATAATTTCCGAACCAAGGCTGGTATTCCAGGTCTTAATACTTTGAATGAAAGAACAATCAATTGAAAAAGTTTTGAGCCTAAAACAAAAAAAATCCGTTGCGTCGTTCTAATTTTATGAGGATTTTTGCTGAAAATGACAAAAACGAATTTTTTTAAATGTTGACAAATTCTTTCAAATAAACAAATAATATCGATGTATCGATATATCGACCGATCGAGATGGACCAGCCTTCCAATATTTGATTAAATTTTTTCCGAAAATTTCCTATGCCAAAATTAAAGAAGGTGTTTTTATTGGACCAGACATCAGAAAAATCATGCGTGATGAACACTTTTCGAAACATCTGTCACCTATAGAAGCAGCTGCTTGGTCATCATTTAAAGACGTTGTGGGAAATTTTTTGGGAAATAAAAAAAGCGACAATTACATAAAAATAGTTGGAGGACTCTTGAAAAATTATCGAAAAATGGGAGTTCGGATGTCACTAAAAATACATTTTCTCCACTCACATTTGGATTTCTTCCCCGAAAACTTGGGCAAAACTAGCGACGAACAAGGAGAGCGCATTCACCAGGACCTACAGAGGATTGAAAAAAATTATAAGGGCTTTTGGGATGAAGGAATGTTGAGTGACTATTGCTGGTCCCTTATACGCGAAACAGATAGTAAACAATACAAAAGGCTCAGTTCAAATTCTGTTCATTTTTAAAGTTTAAATTGGTTTTAGCTTTAAAGATAGGTTTAAAATAGAATTTAAGTTTTATGTTTTTTAAGCCAGTTTTACCAACATACACAATTCGAACTGAAATATACATATGAACGAGCGAAGAATATACCAAAAATAAAAATTCGTTTTTGTCATTTTCAGCGAAAATCCTCATAAAATTAGAACGACGCAACGGATTTTTTTTGTTTTAGGCTCAAAACTTTTTCAATTGATTGTTCTTTCATTCAAAGTATTAAGACCTGGAATAACAGCCTTGGTTCGGAAATTATAACCATTTGAATTTCAAGTTTTTAAACAAAATCGCTAAAAATTGGAAATCAGCATCGCGTTTTTTGCCCTATAGCTTCCAAGTTACTGAATCAATTCCAAATTTGTGTATAAAGGATATGTTGCGTTGTCATTCCTCTTTCATATGAGTACCAAAAACTTTGAAATCGGTTAAGGCATATAGGGTCTACGACCTCATTATTGACATAGACTATAGGTAAAAATGTCAAAAACCGTTATTTAACGATTTCTCAAAAACTTGACGTGATAGAGAAAAACGGGTACCAGATTCGGAATCAGCACGAAAAATTCCTATAGGGTCGCTATCCAGTTTTTCTGGTCCAAAAGTTGGCCTTTATTTGTAAACTTGGTTATATATTCGCAAAATATTCGCAATATTTTGCGAATGCGAATGCGAATGTGAAAAAACATGCGAATATTCGCGAATGCGAATATTCGTTACATCACTAATAGCTACCATGTAGACTTAAACTTTCGCTGAAAAAAAATTGCAACATCGCTATAACTATGGTCATCATCCTACACATTAGAAAAAAACACTCTCTCTTATTCTCATATCTGTATACAAAAATGATTTTTTTGCTTCTTCCGATTGTGTATTTTGCCGCCAAATAAAGTCGTCACATAAGGTTAAAATTTTACCATGACCACCATTCGCGAAATTTGCAAAAATTTGATTTTCACTATTTTGAATTGAGTATTTCGCAGCTAAACAAAATGTCCTCTAAGGGTTAAAATTTTATCAAGACCACCATTCACAAAAATTTGATTTTCACTATTTTGAATTGAGTATTTCGCTGCTAGACAAAATGTCCTCTAACGGTTAAAACTTGATCAAGACCACCATTCGCGAAATTCGGAAAAATTTGATTTTCACTATTTTGAAATGAGTATTTCGCTGCTAGACAAAATGTCCTCTAACGGTTAAAATTTGACCATGACCACCATTCGCGAAATTCGCAAAAATTTGATTTTCACTATTTTGAATTGAGGATTTCGCAGCTAAACAAAATGTCCTCTAAGGGTTAAAATTTTATCAAGACCGCCATTCGCGAAATTCGCAAAAATTTGATTTTCACTATTTTGAATTGAGTATTTCGCTGCTAGACAAAATGTCCTCTAACGGTTAAAATTTGACCATGTCCACCATTCGCAAAAAATTTGTTCTTAAATATAATTTCGAGTTTGTTAAGCTAAATCGAAGCACAGATAATGTGTAGCTAGAACAACGAAAAGGGCAGGAATTTTTGTTAGGGTAATGTTTCAACATATTTAAGGCTGAGGAAAAGGTATGTGTGCAATCGGCTTAGCCGATGTAAACTTCTTTACTTGTTTTCTGGGTACAAATGAAAGTTTAATTGATTCAAAATATCTGGTCCCAACAGCAGGGGTACTAATGCTTCATAATTCGGTATGATAACTAAACTGTGGCTAATCCGTTTGCCTTTAAAATTTATAAATGCTTCAATTTCTCCGTATGAGTTTATTATCGAATTTCCCTTTCCTTTGAATTCGGTATGTTTCATTTCGTTAAGTGTGAAAGGAATAAGAGTTTTTGTCACAAGGCTGCGACTACTGCCCGTGCCGAAAAGAGAAAAAATTTTTCTAGTCTTGGTGCCCTTATTTCCTTTTTTCAAGGCGACACTTACCATTTGATATGGTTGAATCTTGCTAGCATCTCTCATGGAATCATCTTTGCCTGCGGTGTTTGCTACGGTACGTCGGTGCGCCGCGGAGGTTAGGGAAATCCTTGTGGAAGTGTCCTACATCATGGCAGATGAAGCACCCATTGGCTGGGTGTTTCGGCTTTGTGCACTGGGACTGGTAATTTCCGAATCCGGAACAATTGTAGGATCTAATTGTTGCTGCTTCTTGTATTGAGTCTTCTGGATTTCCTGGTTTAATGCGGATATTTTGCAAGACTTCGGCATGATCACATCGTTTTTCATAACGCTCCAGTAATTTCTTTAGCTCGCTTATCGTTGTTGCTGCGAGTAACATAATGATGTTTTGGCTACGGTCGTTAAGCACATCTATTATAAATTCGATAAGGTCGGCTTCTGGGATATTTGCATTAGATGCGAATATTTGCATGTCGATGACAAAGCGTTTTACTGATTTGCATGGTTTCAGTGTACGAGATTTTAATTTCTGTACTACCTCATGCATTGAGTACGATTGGTAAAAATTCCTCGATGAGTTGACGCTTCACTTCTTCGTATGTGTATTTACGACCTTGATGGATGAGTTCTTTTACTGTGCCCGTTAGGATGCGTCGAATGGCTATAAATTTGATTGTGTTGCTACATCGGAACATCTCGAAAACTCTCTCGAGGTCTTCCAGCCATTTCTTTATGTTGTCGTTTTCATCTTCACTAAAGTTGCGGCGGAAAGTTGGCTTCTGTGTTCAAAAGTTCGTTTACGGACTGTGCATACGTTTTCCCTTGCTGCGGTTTATTTTACTCATATAATATTATATATGGCGGAAGTTTGTGCTTCGTCGGGCTGCATGTCGGCGGCTTGAATTTGTGATCCGTCAGAGAATTTCGGCTGGTCGTCTGGATTTTCCATTTGGACTCCAGGATCTTGCTGTGGTGCGTCAGACGTCAGTGTTTCTCTTTGCTGCGGATAATCGTTCGATAGCTGGTCTGAGGCGTATTTTAGACCTCAAGGCTTCGGCCATAGGAACGTCAATTCTTTCTTGCTCGCTTTTAAACGACATTTAATATTTTTCGTGGAAATTTATATAAAAACGGGATGGCTGCTTTATGTTTGTGGGTAATGGCCACTTCTGAGGTGTAATATCTCTATGATTACTCAAGGATCGTCCGATTGTCCAGAGAATTTAATTTTTGCGTCTGTCTTGTTTGAACGACGGAAACAGAGAGAGCGAGCAATTGCCCTGTACACTAGATATCGATCAATCTTTCTTGAAATTATCGATTGTTGCTTACGAAAATATGGTTCTATCGATTGTTACTTAAAGTATTGCAATTATTA
The DNA here is from genome assembly GCA_020466095.1 of Chlorops oryzae. NCBI lineage: Eukaryota > Metazoa > Arthropoda > Insecta > Diptera > Chloropidae > Chlorops > Chlorops oryzae. The sequence goes on from CM035806.1 coordinate 77,791,108, forward strand.
CGCCTAGGTTTTGCATACCTTTGAGAATTGAGGACTTATCAATTCGAGACCAAATCTCCTCTACATAATTGCCAAATTTGCCGGCGCTTAAGAGAGGAAATTCGGTGAAAAGCGTGCAACAAATTGTAAAATAAAGGCTTCCCTGCCGTCTGACTTGTACTTGTGTCATGTGTTGCTGTCATAAGGGATTCTCTGCCGTCAGTCCTTTAATCTGTGTTCGTGTGGCGGTGCATAAAAAACCACTGCCGTTAAGTTCGCAAGTGTTTCCGTTGAAAATATCGTTGATTAGATCGCCAAGACGAAGCCCCCGCCTTCAGTCAACCGAATCGAATATAACCGCTTCGCCTGTTAGTGAAAGTGCCTTTTTGGAGCCGACTGTACGAACCGTCTCAACTGCAAGTACCGTTACGTCATCTACACCTACACATGCAATTATAACAACGATCGCAGCTTCCTTGCCGCCAAGCACTTCTTTGCGTTACAGCGTTACTACAAAATAGTGGACCAATTTATAATTTAACCGCTAACGAGTCATTGGTTCCGCGTACAGTTCAAGGAGAACTCGCGAACCTTCAGGGTCAAATACAAAGCATGCAAATTCAACTGATGGATGCTCTTCGAGTTATAAGTTTGTTGTGTCGTCTAGGTGGCGCGTCTAGGTAGATTAACTCAAGGAATTACTCGAAACCATTTAATGTTGAATATAGCTTTTATTTATTTCCTTTAAAGCATAACATTTTATCCTTATGGTAGCTAACTTAACTGAGCTATTCCCTAGATAACGCGGAGATCCACACTTCAACGTCTTGGCTCGTGAGTAGGTGCGTTAAAGTTGAGATCTACTGAATACTTCGGTACACGATGCTTGAGTTAAAAAGAGCGATATTGCTGGTCTAGCAATATCGTTTGTTGCGACATTCTTCTGGGTCATCTTTGCCGTTGTTGCTGCATTTCCAATATATTTCCCATCAGGTCAGCTTACTCGTTGTTGTTGTAGACTGCTGTTGCTCAATACCTCTAGCCACAGCTCACTTGTTTTTGTTGCGTGTTCCATTTATTTTGTTATTGCTGTGCTGGCAGTGTCGGCTATTACGACATTCTCTGCTGACGTTGTCATTATTGTTGATATAGGTCAGTCTTATAAAGCCTTCTTGTGCCCAGCTTATGCTTGCGAAGCGTATTTCGGTTATTTCGCCAGCTTTTCCGTTCACTTGATTCTGAACGCCGGTGCTTCTGTTGTTGCATTTTTTATCGCAATAGGGTACAAGAAATGTTTGTGCGGTTGTGACACCCAACATCCCTCCCGTTCTTCCACAAAGTCACGAAGGTGACTTTCTATAAAAACTGCGGTGAAATCTTTTCGAACAATGATCGAGCGAGTCTTGCTGCATTAAAGTCTTGTTAATTGATTGTAGACCCCGAAACGTCACATGTTTTGTTATGGTGGCTGTAGTTGCTGTGGGTTTAGTCCGTGAAGATTATCCATTTGCGTTGTAGATGTTGTTGGTGTGTGGATCTCATCTTTGCGTGTAAAAAAATTAGACTAATTTATATCTTAATTATATCTCGTTCTTAACTTTTATACTTCCTTAATTACAATTAAATTCTTTTTTCTTCTTAATTCATAATATTGATAATCGAATGACTCCTTCTTGTTATACCCAGCGTAAGCGGGGTATATTAGTTTTGTGCAAATCTTGTAACAGGGAGAATTAAGCTCCGGAGATATAGAAAAATATATATAGAAATGATCAGGATCAAAAACTGAATCGATTTAGACATGTCCGTCTGTCCGTCTGTCCGTCTGACCGTCTGTCCGTCTGTCCGTCTGTCCGTCTGTCCGTCTGTCCGTCCGTCCGTGGTCGGATCACCTCCGAAACGGCTAAACCAATGAAGTCGAAATTTGGCACACATGTATATCGGGGTCCGAGTATGATCCTAAGTAAAAATGGGAGACATCCGCCCACTGCCACGCCCACAAATGAATTTATTGTGTTTTCAATAAAATGCTTGTAACTTGCGAACCACTCAACACATTCCATTGCTATTTGGTGAGCTGGTAAACTACGAAAAGGGACATATCCTGGCAAAAAATGGACGCCGCCCTCCGTGAGCCACGCCCACAAATAAGCCCACAAATAAGGGCTTATCGTAACCTGTGAAGTAAAAGGCGTAGAAGCTTCAAATTCGCAACATAGGTTGACCAAGGCGAAGGAAAGGTGTAGGAAAAAAATTTATATGGCCCGCCCACTGCCACGCCCACAAATAAAGATTTTTCGTAACTTCCGAATTAATAGGCGTAGACGCTTCAAATTCACAACATAGGTTGACCAAGGCAAACGATAGGTTTAGGAAAATTTTTTTTATGGCCCGCCCACTGCCACGCCCACAAATGAAGATTTTTCGTAACTTCCGAAGTAAAAGGCGTAGAAGCTTCGAATTCGCAACATAGGTTCACCAAGGCGAATGAAAGGTGTAGGAAAAAATTTTTTGTGGCCCGCCCACTGCCACGCCCACAAATAAAGATTTTTCGTTACTTCCGAAGTAAAAGGCGTAGAAGTTTCAAATTCGCAACATAGGTTCACCAAGGCGAATGAAAGGTGTAGGAAAAAATTTTTTTTGGAACGCCCACTTCCACGCCCACAAATAAAGATTTTTCGTATCTTCCGAAGTAAAAGGCGTCGAAGCTTCAAATTCGCAACATAGGTTCACCAAGGCGAATGAAAGGTGTAGGAAAAATTTTTATATGGCCTGCCCACTGCCACGCCCACAAATGAAGATTTTTCGTAACTTCCTAAGTAAAAGGCGTAGAAGCTTCAAATTCGCAACATAGGTTCACCAAGGCGAATGAAAAGTGTAGGGAAATAATTATGTTGCCCTTCCACTGCCACGCCCACAAATAGAGAAGCAAAATATAGTGCGCTCATCATGTCGGGACGCTGGGTATTTCAAAGTCGGGCTTGACCGACTTTAGCTTTCTTACTTGTTTTTTTATTGGAAAATCTTAAAATTCTTTGAAATTCTCAAATAAAAACTAATACACTTTTCTTTATAAGCGAAACATTTTGCGTATGGATATTTTGAACTGTAAAATCTTAAAATTCTCACTTTGAAATTCTCAAATTCAAACTTTCTGTTTTTTTTTCATGAGTCAAACATTTTGCATACTTTTTAACTTCTTTTTATACTTTATCATTCTTGCATAATTTTTTGGGTGTTCTGGGGTTAACCCTACGGTGTGAAGTGTGCTTTTCAGTTATACAAGAACTTTATTTTAAGCAAGTGTATGAAGGATTTTGTTTAATTTTGTTTGCTTTGCATTGTTATCCACGTTCCCTGGTTCGTGCGAAATAAGTTACGCATTTTATGATATGTTTTCTTTATAAATATGTGCATGCGTGAATTCATGCAAATGCTTTTTAACGTATGTTAACGAATGGAAATTATGAGGATGCATGCAGTTGTGCATCCAAATGCTTCATTCTTTTCTGCTGTATGTTTGAAAATAAATTTTACTTATTGATTTTTTATACTTATGTATGTCTTAATTTCTAAGTATGTGCATGCATGAACGACCCTGCAGTAATTTTCACTAGTGACTGATTCAATCTGTCACTGGTTCCTCCGTCACCGGTACTAGTGACCAACTGTACTCATGGCCATACAATATTATGTTGACATTTTATATGGGCGTATGTTCGAGAAGACACCAGTTGCCGTTTGAACTACTGACTCAGTAGAGCCAATGGGGTCAATAGGGTACATTTGCTCTAGTTGCTCACCAGTACTTAGGGGGTGGAAAAGTCACCACATGCAGGTCCATTTCGGCAGTTTTTCAAGTTAATTTAAGAAATAAAAGGCAAGAATATTTTGTAATTGTTTTTTAATGATTATTTGATTTTTTCATGCGTATAAAGTGGAAAAAATATAGCACATTTAAATAAAGTTTTTAAAGTCTTCAATTTACTCTTATCGACTAAAACAAACTTAACTTAAAATCACATAAAATTGCAAATTTCTTCAAGGCTGGCTAGACCTTTTCCTCTCGAAATTCATTCGTTATTGTCGTTAACTGGTTCGGTTTTAAATTTTTCTAACGAAATAGAAAATATAAAATAAAAAACGTATGTAGGTACTTAGCTTCTAGTAAACATATAGTCAAAACATTCAGAATAGAAAAACAAAATAGCGCATTTTGCGAGGCTGGCTAGAGCTTTTTATAACGACTAACATAAAACAAAATTAACTTAAAATCACATAAAATTGCACATTTCTTCAAGGCTGGCTAGACCTTTTTATAACGACTCGGAATTGAAAATAAAAAATGTACTTAGCTTCAAATAAAAAAAATTATTCAGTAAAAACAAAATATATGAAAATAGCGAATTTTCAATGCAGAGTAGACGTTTGAAATATAATATATTGAAATGAAATGATGATTTATTCGTCGTCATTTTCTTTGGTTTTGGTTTTCTCTCTTCCGGCTTGCTTAAAGTATTTTTATACCCAGCGTAAGCGGGGTATATTAGTTTTGTGCAAATCTTGTAACAGGGAGAACTAAGCTCCGGAGATATAGAAAAATATATATAGAAATGATCAGGATCAAAAACTGAATCGATTTAGACATGTCCGTCTGTCCGTCTGACCGTCTGTCCGTCCGTCCGTGGTCGGATCTCCTCCGAAACGGCTGAACCAATGAAGTCGAAATTTGGCACACATGTATATCGGGGTCCGAGTATGATCCTAAGTAAAAATGGGAGACATCCGCCCACTGCCACGCCCACAAATGAATTTATTGTGTTTTCAATAAAATGCTTGTAACTTGTGAACCACTTAACACATTCCATTGATATTTGGTGTGCTGGTAGACTACGAAAAGGGACATTTTCTGGCAAAAAATGGACGCCGCCCTCCTCGAGCCACGCACACAAATAAGCCCAAAAATAAGGGCTTATCGTAACTTGTGAAGTAAAAGGCGTATAAGCTTCAAATTCGCAGCATAGGTTGACCAAGGCAAATGAAACGTGTAGGAACAAAACTTTATGTAGCCCGCCCACTGCCACGCCCACAAATAGAGAATTTTCATAACTTCCGAAGTAAAAGGCGTAGAAGCTTCAAATTCGCAATATAGGTTCACCAAGGCGAGTGGAAGGTGTAGGAAAAAATTTTTTGTGGCCCGCCCACTGCCACGCCCACAAATGAAGATTTTTTGTAACTTCCTAAGTAAAAGGCGTAGAAACTTCAAACTAGCAACATAGGTTCACCAAGCCGAATGAAAGGTGTAGAAAAAAATTTTTTTTGGCCCACCCACTGCCACGCCCACAAAAAAAGATTTTTCGTAACTTCCGAAGTAAAAGGCGTAGAAGTTTCAAATTCGCAACATAGGTTCACCAAGGCGAATGAAAGGTGTAGGAAAAAATTTTATGTGGCCCGCCCACTGCCACGCCCACAAATGAAGATTTATCATAACTTCCGAAGAAAAAGGCGTAGAAGCTTCGAATTCGCAACATAGGTTCACCAAGGCGAATGAAAGGTGTAGGAAAAAAATTTTTTGGCCCGCCCACTGCCACCATTTGAAATAAATAAAGACAAAGATAAGTTAATTTAAAAAATATACTTGCAACAATTTAAAAAAAACGTATTTACCTATAAGTTAAGCGAACACATTTGCATAATTTTTTAAGGCTTTTTTGCCTTGCGTCCAATCCACATTGAATCCCATTATGATGTTATGTCCAAGCACTTCGTGAAGGTACCGATCAATATTGCCTTTTATGAGATTTCTCATATGACGAATCTAAAACATTTACAAACAGAGATATGTTAGAATTGTTCTTAAGTATTTCTTTTCGTTTTATATAAAATAATGAAGTCAATATGTTTTAACTCACATAAGCGTCTCCGTGCGTTGCCAAAATATTATCCAGATTTTTCAGTTGTTCTTCGGAATTAATTGGAAATAATTTTATAATAGTTTCCACCGCCGAGTGTTGGTTTGACAGCTTGTCCAAGAGCACTTTGAGCTCTCCCAAAATATCGACGATTGTGTTGTTTTGATTTTCTATCTCGGATACTTTGACTAAAGAGAGATATATTTAAAATCATAGGTGTTGACTTTTTGACAATATTCCAACCGTTTAGAGCTTCCACTGTTGTTTTGAGTTCATTGCACGAGCACTTGTTTTTATCTGTCAAAAGGAAAAGTTTTAGGTTAATACTTATATGTTAATATATGTATGTTAATATATTTTAAACTAACCTTTCGAAAAATACTTTAGCTGAGCCTTGGAAGGCGGGTTTTGTTGTTGTTCGGACATTATTGTTTGACGCAGCTATGAAGAATTTTCTCTATTTTTTTCTCTATTTGCAATCTGTTGAAGAATTGCTGATGGTTTTCGGACATGTTTTTTAAGTTCTGCAACTTGTTTTCGAAATCATACGCTGAGAACGAAGGCAAAGTGCCGTACTCTTTAACACATGATGCCAAGTGCAATAGATTGTGAACATTAAACGAAACACTTTTCTGTCCGAACGCAATTGGAAAATTTTCTACAAACAATTGCAATAGCTCCTGGGCTACTTCAATATTTTTGTCTACATGGCGCGGAGTATTGAGCAGTCGGTACGCACAATGCAGAAGTAAAAATTCATACAAAATATCTTCATGAACATTATTTAAAAGCACTATTGGACCAGTATACGCCAGAAACTGGTGAAATTCTGTTGCCTTCCAATTATGAATTTCGTTAAGACATCTAGGCTTTCTTGGGAATTCTACAGAAATTGATTGTCGTAGCTTGACTAGATTAGCTGATATTTTATTTAAATTTGGTTTTGCCACTTTATTCTCAGATTTTCTATTCACAATTCGCAGAAGTATTTTTTTCATAACACCAAGATCGATGAGGTGCATGCTGTCCAAAGGTGTTTGTGATATCATATTTAATCCGACTCTTTCCAAAGGCGTTTTCTTATGAAGAAATGGTTGAACGTGATGTTCGGGATATTTTCTTAAGGAAAAATCTTGATCCGAAATTAAATTGCCACTAAAGGTGTTAAATGTTAGTGTGTTTTCTACTTTTCTAGCAACTTGAGTGCACTTAGTGCAACCATGAGATGATGTATGTCCAAGTACACCGCAAACAAAGGCTTTAGCTGGAGTATTACATACCAAGCATCTCAATGAAAGGCGAATATTTTTTCCATTTAAAACAAAAGAAGGTTGTAATTGTTCAAACTCTTTCACAAAGTCTTCCAAAAATTCCTCAACGCATAAAGGCTTACTTTGTCCCACATATATGCCAACTGGAATAGGTTCAATTTTATGGTTTAGATTGACTACTCTCATAAGAATTGGCCATAATTGAGTCCGCGAACTCTTAAACAATGGTATCCCATCCACATTTACGTCAATTTGTATTTTATCGTGACTGCTCAATACCTCGTCTAGCTTTTTTAACTGATTAAATATTTCTAAGTGACAATATTGTCCAGGAGCAATACTTCGCATTAAAACTTTATCTGCACTTCCTATCAAATTTGATGCAGAAAGTGGCACATCTAAGCCTTCCTCTTTTAGAATTTTAAGAAGCTTCTCCAAACATTTTCTCGAAGGTGTTGTTTCGATATACCCATAAGAAATACATGCGACAAACGACAGGCGCTTTCTGAGGGGACGATATGTCTGTGTTCGGTTTGGGTTTTCCAGACAATTGCGTGAGCGATTTGCCTTATGGCTGTACAACATGTGTGCGAACTTCCGAGTTGGAGTTTAGAAGCTTATGTGTGATTTTTAATATGTTTTCCACCCATCCGGAGATCGCGTCCACGGGATCTGTCTGGAACTAGTTCGGATTTCCAGACGATCACGTGCGTGACTTCCCAGCGGGGCCTTCATCATTTAATTTGGTTACCAGCGTTCTTTCTGGTGAGTGTGACCATGAGGTATTTCTTTTTGTTTTGAAAACTTTTGTGTGTGAAATTTTTCATAAACAGCGTGTCTTAGTTACCTTTCTCGAAGAAAACGTACCAGCGTCATCGCAACAAGGGGGCAACTGTCCCCTTTGGGTAATTTGCTCCGATACCCTTTTTTCATGGAAAAATTTGATTTAAATATTCTCTTAGGCGTTTCCTGGTAAGAACACGGATGGCGTTATTAAAATGGAAAATATGTGCGCAATAAATATATGCTGCTTTTGTTTTGTTTTGGTTGATTTTTACATTAAAAAAAAAATTTTTTTATTTGTTTTACTTTTATTATTTTTATTTTATTTAATTTTTTTAATTTTTTATTGCTTTTCAGACCTTCGATGAACTCTCTTCTTGTTCCTCGAATCGTCTTATTAGTGTTCGGATACTCTCCCTTCTTTTTGGAGGTTTTGTGTGGGGATTTGACGGTGGTGGTGGAATTTGGCTTGGTCTACTGCCTGTCTGACCTTCTGTCTCTGTTGTTAAAGATGGTTGTGTTGACATTGATTCGTGAATTTTTATTTTGTTCTCCACCATTATTTTTCTTTGCCGTAAGCAACCATTCGTCAGACACACCCCACCTAAGGCTAAAAGTAATATTGTGCTGCTTATTCCATACGAAATCATTCTGTGCATGGTTAGTTCCTCGATTAAATTTCTGTTTCTAAAATTGTTTGTTGAATGTCTCCAAAAGTGTGATTTCGTCGAATCGTGTCGTCGAGTTTTGTGTTTCAGTGTGGAAGTACTTGTCTTCTATTATCGTTCGTTCATTGGTGAAAGTTTCTTTACCAGTCTGCACTATGCAGTTTGAAAATGACAATAATGCATTCTTATCAACCACAAGTTGCCTTTTGTCGCAGTTCTGCATTATTTCTTCTTGCACCGCATTTTTTATTATAATCGTTCCATCATATATATAATGAACTGAAGTTTCATTGTTGAATTCCATTTTCCATTTGTTGTGGAAGACGCAATGCTTGCTTTGTTCCAGTTCTTTTAAAATTGCGTTTTCTCTAAAAGTGTATGTAATACTATCGACTGTGGTTACCCATTCATTCTTTTCGATTACCTGTAGGTGCTGTTCGTTTGGAATTGGCATTATTATATTTACTTGCACTTTGATGAAAGTTTTCGGAATTTTGATAGCTATAATTATTGAGTTGTTTGCATATGATAACACACCCACTCTAATTAGCTTTGTTTGATAGAAGTCCACTTAAAATATTTCTACCTCTTCTGTCGTCACAATGTTTGGGTGTACTATCCCATTTTTGGCCGATGAAATAGTGTCCTATATAATGTTTACTTTTTCTTCTATGCTTTTTAATTTCAACGTTTGATCATGGTATCATAAGCTTTTCAATACTTCATTGTTTCCCAGTCATGTTTGCGAAAGGTGTGTTGATGGATGCTCTATCCATTTCCAAGGCATCCTTTATTATTGAAATTTTTTCTTGAAATAGATATTTATAGATATTTGCTCATTTAGCCCCTTAATAGCGTTGTGGCTATTCATATCTGCCACTTGTAGATGCTCTAAAATTTCCTTCCGGTCGCCGTTATCCATTACTCCAAACAACCAGTTGGAGGCTCTCCCTTCCGCATCAATTACGCAGCGTGCTATGAGTCAAACAGTAAAGCAGCCCATATTGTGACTGCTACCGAAAACAGATGGCCGAAAACAGATGGCCGAAAACGCAAGCTGGCGTCCATACAAGCGTGCCAAGTGCAACGTTACATCATACGCGGAATCGCCGAGTATACGAGTATGAGAATCGAATATTCGTGGGAACAAAAAAAACCCGGAAGCACACCTGCATAGATCAGCATGCGTCAGCAGGACCATGACGTCGTTCTCGAAGAAGACACCAGCGTCTGCAGAGCGCAGACCTAGGTTAAGAATAATTTGTCTATAAGCTTTGTATTTTAAAACTAAGAGATCAATGGATCAGTTGTTCATCAGGTGATAAGTAAAGAGTTGATAGTTGATAACTAACAACTAAGAACGTACCGTAATAAATCGTCTGAATATAAAAACATAAAAGAGCGTTTCCGTGTGCGTTCAAATATTAGGTCCGATAGGGGAGTGCAGGATTTCGCGAAAATCCGCACAGCACGTGACGATTTCGTTGGTGTGATATCGCAGTTATCGATGTTATTTTAGAGCGTTTTGTTTTAATTTCTCTTTTTAGAATGCCATTATTGGAGATCTCCATTGAGTTGATATTATCTTCTATGGAGTCTATTAACTTCGTTATCTCGTGGGGATGAATAATATTCAGTACCATGTGCACATCCTGAATTATATCGGTGAGCCGCTTGTGTTTCTGCACATATCCCATTTGTTCGCTAATGGGTATCAACTTTAGGTACCCCTCCACTGCTGTCCACATCAGAAATATAAAAATAGTTTTCTCCTGCAAAATTCAATTTATTAAATATTCAAGCTGCGAAAAAATTATGTTTATTACAAAAATGTGATTAATGTACACATGACATAAGAATTAAAATTTTTTTTTTATTATACTAGGGGGCTTCGCCCCCTGTTCGCTTCGCTCACCAACCCCCAACCCTCCCACGATCGCTTCGACATCACCCTCTCTCCCTCTCACCTTTTCACCCACTCACCCTCTTTCACTCTCACTATCTCAGCCTCTCAGCCTCTCACCCTCACAACCGACCAACCTCCCACCCTCTCCCTATCACCATCTCACCCTCTCACCCTCTCTCCCTTTCACCCTCTCACACTCCCTCCCCCTCTCCATCTCACCATCTCTCCCACTCACCTTCTCTCCCTCTCTCCTTCTCACCCTCTCTCTCTCTCACCATCTCACACTCTCATCCGACCGGCCTCCCATCCTCTCTCCCTCTCTCTCTCACACTATCTCCCACTCACCCCCTCTCCCTCTCACCATCTCACCCTCTATCCCTCTCACCATCTCTCCCACTTTTCATTTTTGAAAAAAGTTAGACGATCGCTTCGCCATCTCTCTCTCTCTCTCTCTCTCCCATCCAACCTTCCCACCCTCTCACCATCTCAACATCCCTCCTTCCCTCTCACCATATCTCTCCCCCTTTCACCCTCTCCATCTCTCCTTCTTTCTCTATCTTTCCTTCTCTCCCTCTCTCCCTCTCACGCTCTCATCTTACTCTCACGCTCTCTCTCCCTCTCCCTCTCACCCACTCTCCTTCTCACCGTCTCACCATCTCTCCTTCTCACCTTCTCAGCCTCTCTCCCTCTCGCCATATCACCCTCCCACCCACTCACCCTTTCTCCCTCGCTCCCTCTCTCCCTCTCTCCCTCTCTCCCTCTCTCCCTCTCCCCATCACCATCTCTCCCTCTGTCCCAATCACCCACTTTCCATTTTTGAAAAAAGTCAGCCATATTGGATCCGACAAACAAAAATAAAAGTCAGCCATATTGGATCCGCCAAACAAAAATAAAAGTACACGCGAAAAAAAAAACTTTTTTGTATAATAGAGAGATATTTTTTCTTCTTCTTATTCTTATGCAATGTTCCCTTACACAGTTTGCTGCAGTTTTCGCCAGTCCTACTAATCGAAACTATGTACATTCTATTATAAATTTTTATTTCAAATTTTCTAGATTTTCCTGGTTCGTATATTTGCCAAAGCTCGTTCATTTTCTGCTGTAGTTGGTCTCTGTGGGCGTCGGGTTCTTTCTCCAACTTTGGCAGTTTTGTGGCATCTCTTGCTCCGCCAGCTACAGCTTACCTTTGCTGGTCTATTAATTTATTCAAAAATTCTCTTGCCAGCTACTTTCTGTCACGAACGCGTCCCGAGGTAAAAAGGGCTTGTTGAAGTCCATAAGGTCTCTTTATTTTTCCGAAAATCGGAGAACGTATATCCCGCAGTCGTTCAAATTATTTTGTTGACTGCAATTCGGGTATATCAATGGTTTTGTCTCTTCGTTATATAAAACTTAATCCTCCGGAAACCTGCGTCTGGCCTCCCATTGGACCGTTCCTCGAATGTTTTTCGCTATTCGGGTGGCATTGTGGGGACGTAGTGAGTCAAAAATGTACATTGTTGGCCAAGTGATCACAGCCAGCATTCAATGATTTTGAGCGTGGATGAGGATCATGACCGATTTATAGTCGAAAATGTTAGTCCTTTTCAAAAAGCTGCTCAATCGTGTGGCCATTTGATCTGGGTACTCTTCCATCTTCTCCGTGCATGTATAGAAATGGGTGTATAGCACATGAATTTCTTTTCTGATGCTCTTAGCGATCAGCCATTATAGGAATGCATTTATATGGTCATCATTTAACCAATTTGTTTCGGTAATGTCCGTTAGCGCCCTCCAATTTTTTTTTCACTTTTTGGCTGCCATCGTATATTTGCGTTGCTCGTTTGTTGACAAGTCTTCAACTTATGTGCAATTGTCTTTTATCGAAAAACCTTTACGCTCATTTTTTTATGATTATAATAGTTATTTGCTTTCTTTTTTTTTTTGAATACGAAGTAATTGACTCGGTTTGCTGACTTTTTTGAACTGTGGTTTAATTAGGTTGGTGTGAAAGGTTTTTTCTTTTCCTTAAGTTGCCAATTTTACATTTACTGGAGTTTTCAGTGCCGTTATTGCGTATGGCAAGGCGTCTGTTTTGTTGCGGCATGTACACTATTGTTGTGAACGTGCATGGCGTTGTTTAGCCATTGATACCAGTTACTTCCATCTTCTTTCACGAAATTTCTTACGCCCTCTAGCGGAGCGGTGACTCCTTTCGAGTGATCCATTTGCTGGAGGGTGATATGGGGTTGTTCCCATCTTTTTAATTTCCAATAATTTGCATACTCCTTTAAATAATTTTGAAGTGAAATTTGTGCCATTGTCCGACACTAACACTGGGAATTCGGAATTTGGTTATGATTTCATTAAAGAATGCTTTAGCTGCCATTTCCACCTCAGCATTAGGTAAAGCAATACAAATTAAAAATTTTGAAAAGTCGTCGATGAAAGTTAGAATGTATTTGTTTCTGCTTGTTGTTTCCGGCAAGGGACCTACCATATCCATAAATATTTTGTCGATGGGTGCATGTGCTATGTTGGTTATTACCATAGGCATTTTATCTATTCGGGAGCATTTATTCTTTTGGCATAACTGACAGTTTTTAATGTAGTCTCTTATCTCTTTATGCATCCCATTCCATTTGTACTGTCGACGAATGCGGAAATACGTTTTTAATGCTGCCTTATGTCCACCTAAGGGTCCGTCATGAAATGTTTTTAGGACATTCTTGATGTCCTCCTGGTATGTTTAAAAGGTTGCCGAATCCCCAATTTATGCTGCTGCTTCGTTTATTTGTTGTGTTGTGGTATTTTCTATAGCTATCTCTGCTGCTCGATTTTCGTTGTTTTCTTTGTTTTGTGCTCTAGTCACTACTGGCATGCAATCTTCTGCGTAGGGTAGTCGACTTAGTGCGTCCGCATTCAAATTCGTTTTTCCAAATTTACAGCAAATTTCGAATTCATATTCAGAGAGCTTATGCCGCAATCGTGCCAATCGTGATGTTTGGTCCTTCAAATTAGCAATACCTTTAAATGGTTTATGATCGGTAAAAATCGTGAATGGTCATCCTAAGAGATAGCCTCTGAAAATCTTTGTCGTCCAGTCAATTGCGAGAAATTCTTTCTCGATATATGAATATCAATTTTCGGTGTTGTTTAAAGCGCGACTAGCGAATGCAATGCGATGGTCCTCTCCAGGATTTCCTTGCGATAGGACTGCTCCTAAGACCTCATTGCGCGCGTCTGTTGTTAATACGAATGGCTTTGAAAAATCTGCATATGTTAAGAGTCGAGGGCTTATTATTGCTCCTTTCAAGGCTTCCACTGACTTCTGGCAGTTCTCTGTCCAAACGAAGTTTATATCCTTCTTTAATAATGACATTAGTGGCAGTGATAATTATGCTGCGTTTGGAATAAATTGTCTATAGTAATTTGCCAGTCCCAAGAATGCCTGTAACTCCTTCTTGTTTTTGGAGATTGGGAAATTTTTTACGCATTCTAACATACTTTCCCAGGATCTGTTAGCACGCCTCTTTCTGAACATTAACGACCCAAACAGATTACTTCTCTGCGCAAAAATTGACACTTTTCCGTTTGTATTTTTAGTTGATTCTCCCTTAATGCCTGCAACACTTTCCTTAAGCGCAACTCATGTTCGGTCTGATTTCTCCCGTATATGACAATATCATCCAAATACATGAAACAGTCGACTCCTTGTAGACCAGTTAACACATTGTTCATTATTCTTTGAAATGTTGCTGGGGTGCCAGTTAGTCCGAATGGCATTCGTATGAACTCATGGCGTCCCATTCCTGTGCTAAAAGCAGTTTTCTATCTGTCAATTTCACCCAAAAGTAGTTTATGATACCCGCTTGCTAGATCCAACGTTGTAAAATATCTGCTGCAGCCCAATTTATCAAGAATTTCGTCGATTCGTGGTATTGGAAATACTTGTTTTATTATTTGTTCATTCAATGGCCGAAAATCCACTACCAAACGCCGTTTCTTTTGTACCATCCGCACCTGCCTTTTTCGGTACCAGAATGATTGGAGCGTTCCATGGAGATTCGCTCGAGGCTATGATTCGTTGATCCAGCATTTCTTTTACCTATTTGTTAAAATCTGTTTTGTGAGCTTCGGGAAGACGATATTGCCTGATATTGACTTGCTTTTCCGATCTCCATTGGTATTTCGTGCTTTAGCACATTTGTGTGGCTTAGTGCATCTCCTTTTATATGGAACACATCTGCATAGTCCTTGCATATTGCAAAAAGGCACTGTCGCTCTTTCTTATTCGAAGTATCATTCAACCGCAATGTGTTTATTATTGTGTTAAATCTTTCATCTGACGGTCTATCTTCGCATACGTTTATTGTTCAATAACCTTGTGTTTGGTAGTCTTCAAAAAGATAAAAATCTAACTCTTTTCCTTTTTCCAAGTTGGGTTTTGTTTCTGATGCGTTAAGTACTGTTATATATCCAATTTCTTCTCTTGGTATCGTTAACGTTTCACCTATATACACTTTTGGGTAGATTTCCATCTTGTGTACCACTAATTCGTCTGCCAGTAGTCCCGTGTTAATTGAGATTATTTTGGTCGCTCGGGGTGGGATTGATGACAATCGCTGCTATACAAATCCGTGGTTCTCGCTTAAATTATGTTAGTGGTAGAGTTGATGTCTGACTGCCTTTTACCTTAAAGGTCAATCGTTTCTTGATTGTGTCCATAATGGTTCTATTTCAGAGCATGTCTAGCCCAAGGAGTCCATATACTAGTAGAGTGCTATTGTATGGTGACACATGCAATTTAAATTGTAATTCAGGATTTTCCTCATGCAGAATATTTATTGATCCAATGGTACGAGTATCGCCTCGGAATGCTCCTCTTAAAAATTTTTTCTCATCATCGTTTATCAAAGTACTTTCATCTAACATCTCTCTTAACCAAACTTGTATCGGCTCCCGAATCAACTAATAAGGTGGTTCTTGCATCGATAGCCTGCTGCAGGCAGGCCCGTACGCAGGGTTTACCGTTGGGGGGGGGGGTGTATGAAAATTTGATTTCAACAAAAAATTCGTTGAATTTTAAAATTTTATGTCAAAAAAGTCATCAAATGAAGTCAAATGGTAAAATTTAGAATCAATTGCTTTTCAAATGAGAAAGTTTTTTCGATAGATAATTTCGTTTTAATGGTTTTCAAGGTTTGACCAACTTGTTCCATTTCTTGGTTTATGATTTTAATTGCATGGTCGTTGGAAAAAATCAATTACATACGTGATCAAAAGTTTCATGTCTTAATTTGCCATTTGCATTATTTTATTATTTTTCTGTCAACAATGCGATTCTTCGAGGTACCGAAAAAAATTCCTTCATTACTGACTCTACATTAACTGGAATATTGCGATGGATATTTAAAGCCGCAAGTCCATTTAGACGATCTTCTTTTATTGTTGACCTCAAGTACGTCGTCGCAGAGTAGAAAATGACCATTCGTTTCCTGACGTGGTAGCAGGAAAAACGGCTATGATCCGGAGTATAATGTTAACATTTGGAAAAGCTTCTGGCCTACAAATGTCAAGAGCCTCTAACGAATTTTGAATATATACATTCTCGATGCGTTTCCTCCAAAATATGTCTGTGGTTCAAGAAACCATCCTGCAAATGTGTGACAAATAGATCTAGGTATGGGATGTAGATGCCAATTCGAAAATAATCCTCAGCTCTATAGTGTGAGCTATGGCGTGGTGTGGTTCACCACAGTTGAACTTTTTCACCAAAACATGCCCAAATTGCAGCTATAGTTCTATATGATGACAACCACACGATATACTGCTCAGAAGCTTGCTTCTGTGCGCGTGTGTTCCCAAGTAATTTTGTTGCCTGGATTCCGGGCGGAAAACTTAGCGCATATTGGAAAAATTTGAAATTATTTGCTCCATTAGTGGGAAATTTTTCAACAGATGACAAAAGTAAACACGAGTTTTGTTTCTGTCTTCTGTATATCAGATTCCGACTTCTTTTACCTAAGTAATGAAGAAAAACAATTTTTTTTATTTTTAAGTTTGATTTTGTGGTCAGGAGGACGATTTTTGAAATTTTCGCGCCAATTTCTAGATTTTGCTCAAAATCTCAGGAAGTATGTATGTGTTTTGCATTTTATGTAGCTTGCTTTGAAGAGAAAGAATGCACCTTTACAACGAAGGAAAGGGTATATTAAGTTTGGCACGGAGTATTTAACATACCACAGGAGTCGCGATAGATATAGACGTATATATATATTCTTGATCAGGGTGACAAGAGGAGTCGATCTAGCCATGTGTGTCTGTCTGTCTGTCTGTCCGTCGGTCACACTTTAGTTTTTCGTAATTTACTCCTAAGCCATGAAAGATATCATATTGAAATTTGGCATGGACTTTAACCAGGTAAATGTCCGCAAAACTACAAACAAATTTTTTTCGCAGTCTCTTCTTGGGTCGTGGGAAGTGGTTCAGAAGTTTCAAAACTCACGATTTTTAACATTTTTCGCGAATAACTTTTTTACTATACATCCCAGCTTATTGAAATTTGGTGTGTGTATAGCTACTATGTAGACTTAAGCTTTCGCGAGATCGCTATATTTATGGTCATCATCCTGCACATTTGAAAAAAACACTCTTTCTCTTATTCTCATATGGCCCCATCTACACGATGCAAGTTTTCACTTGGCAAGTCACTTCTGCAAGTACTTGGCAAGGAGATTGCATCGTGTAGAATGCTTGCAAGGACTTGCGGCAGGTTTTTCAAGACTTCCATGCAAGAACTTGCCTAAAGAAAATTCGGATCGTGTAGAAATACAATCTTCCAATTTGCTAGAAGCATTTTTTTTACTTGCACGCTTACAAACTGTCAGGTTCAAGAAAGTAGCGAGTGCGATGTTTCAATATTTATTATTTTCTTCATAGCTAGCTATTTATTGAATTAAATTTTTCGCATTTTTTTTTATCAACATGGCTGTGTCAGAGGAGCAAATTGAAATAATTACTGAAGAATACCAGCAAAATGAGTGCTTGTGGCAAAAGTCACACATGGACTACAAAAACAAGTAAAAAAGTTTACATCGGCTAAGCCGACTGCACACATACCTTTTCCTCAGCCTAAAATATGTTAAAACATTACCATAACAAAAATTCCTGCTGTTTTCGTTGTTCTAGCTTGGATATCTATTTTTACCTTATCTGTACTTCGATTAAGCTTCTCAAACTCGAGATTATTATTAAGCACAAAATTTTCGCGGATGGTGGGCATGGTAAAATTTTAACCGTTAGAGGACATTTTGTCTAGCTGCGAAATCCTCAATTCAAAAAAGTGAAAATAAAATTTTTCCGAATTTCGCGAATGGTGGTCATGGTCAAATTTTAACCGTTAGAGGGTATGTTACATACTCCGTGCCAAACTTAATATACCCTTTCTTTCGGAAAAGGTATAAAAAGAGGCAGCTTACGAAGCCATTGCCGAAAAAACTAATTTGGAAAAGCTGGTTATAAAGGACAAATTGCATTCATTGCTCTGGAAGCTCTGGGGGTAAACCAGTGAAATGGAAGCGCTTTGAATTGTTCACCTTCATTTGATAGGTCCTTCATTGAATTCTCATAAAATATTAAAATATGATTTTTTATACCAACTGGAAAACTTGCGGCAAGAACTTCTACTTGAATGAAAAAACCTTCAAGCTGGCAAGCTACATGTTCTAAAAAAATTGCTTCTGAAAAGCAACTTTTAGTAACGCCGTGTGGCTATGTGCCCAAGCACTTGCGTGCAAGTCATCTTTAGATTACTTTCAGGCAAGCTGCAAGCTAAAATTTACTAGCATCGTGTGGATTGGTCACGCAAGTTCTTGCACACAAGTACTAAAACTTGCCAAGCGAAAACTTGCATCGTGTAGATGGGGCCTATCTGTATACAAAAATGATTTTTTTTTTTTGCTTCTTCTGATTGTGTATTTTGCCGCCAAATAATGTCGTCACTTAAGGTTAAATTTTGACCATGACCACATTTCGCGAAATTCGCAAACATTTTATTTTCACAATGTTGAATTGAGGATTTCGCAGCTAGACAAAATGTCCTCTAAGAGTCAAGCCACGTCAAGTGAGCACCCTTTTTTCAACATTGTGATGAAATAATGTTTTAATATTTTATATTAGTTGTATTTATAGCCAAATAGAATTCTGAAAGAGGATTTTAAAAAAAATTTGTTGTAACTGTACTTTTTTGGCATTCAAACTTTTCATTTTTCTATTAAAAATGTAAATTCCTATATTTTCAAACTGTTGTTGCGTGGAAAGTGTTTGATGAAACTAAATATAATTTTGCATCCAAGTTGGGAGAAGGTTATATTTTGAAAATAAAATTACAAAAACAACAACAAATTTTTCACATTTTTCAAATTTGAATTGCTATAGATCTTGAAGTAAAACCTTGATTGAAACACATGATATGTCGTGAATTTTTTCTCTTTTAAGCAAGATACATACAATGCAAAAAACATGCATACTTCCTGAGATTTTGAGAAAAATCTAGAAATTGAAGCGAAAATTTCAAAAATCGTCCTCCTGACCACAAAATCAAACTTTAAAAAAAAATTGGTTTTTCAGATATAATCTGATTTAGTAAGCCAGAAAACAACTATTAGAAACCAGAAACAAGAGTAATGTTTCATTTTGTCGACTTGTGTAATTTTTATGGCAAAAATCTGCAAAAAAAATTTTAATTCTGTTGTTTTGGGGTGGGGGGGAAGGGGTTCGAACCCCCAAAACCCTCCCCTACCTGCTGACAGGGTATTTCGATGTAAGCATCCTCTTGCGGTGCATTCACTGAAGTATACATTATGAGCTTACTAAATTCTTTTATAACTAATTGTTCGCCTTTGGACCGTACCATGCTTAATTTTCGCCATACTTTAATTAATAGTGTACTGATTATCAAAAACCACTCCCACAGGTAATTTTTCGCTGAATTTGTTCTTTCGGAGTAATTATGTTGGGTTTGATTGCCTTGGCCTGGCTCAGTTCTTTCCGTTTCCCATATAGAATACGCATGGATTTTAATCGGGTCTCTAAATTAAACTTTTTTATTCGCCTTTTTTGTTTGCCTTCTTGAATTTTCTTTGTTGTTGTCGAATTTCATCTGCATTAGTTTTCTCAATTCGGAATTCATTTCCTCTTCTTCGTTATTTTTTTATTTTCTTTGACTATTTTTCCAACTGTATTTTTGTTTTTTATTTTTGTCATCTGTGAATTCTGCCCATTGTTTTCGTCGTGGGCATGTTCTTGAGTTTTGTATCGTCTGAGGGACAGAGTGTGGCCTCTTTTCACTATTTATTTGGGCATTCCAGTCTGTTGGCCAACACTGGCCGTGGTGCGTTTCCCGAAATCTGTTGTTGCTGAGGACAGTTTCTCGAGATGTGCCCTAATCTTTGGCACTTGAAGCATTGAATCTCAGCTTGGCTGTTGTTTCGATTGTTTATATTTGAATTTTGGGTTGAATTTTGCGTGGTTGTCGTTCATTGTGGTGATTGCGGTGCTTGACGTGCACTCAGCGGCACTTGGCGTGCATTGCCTCGCAAGCCAAAATTATTTGTACATAGTACACTCTCTTCACAACGATCGCAATACAAGCTACTTTGCTTTTTTCAAAAATCTTCAATGGCATGTCCGTGAGCAGTATCTGCAGATCGGTAGCATCTCTGCCCAAGTAACAAAAATGTTTATTATCATAACTTAAAGAAGTAGTGAAGAAGGCTACAAAAGGTTTGCACTCCGTCTTTAAGACATATTAAAGTCCAAATTAAGTGCAAAAGGGCCCATGTGGGCGGTCCGATAGAAGAAATTGAGAAGCGTATTTATATCTTAATTGCCACTTAAATAGGAGAGCGAAGTTTCAAGTTCTAGTTTTTATCTTCTTAAAGGCTTCTTAACTCCAGCACAGCTTATGAGTTTATAAAAACATTCTCTATCTCTTTTTATCACATTGATTTAAATACTAATGATAAAATGAAACAAAAACATATTTCGCAGAGGGTGTTGGTTCTGTCTAAAATTTTATTGACAAGATATTTGTGTTCATCAATGCCATGATAAGTAAAATAAGTGAATTTGGCTTTTGTTCGTTCCGCCAAATTGAAGCGATTTTACAAACGCAACGACTTTTACGGTGAAATTACACGTGCTACCCCCTTCAAAATTCACGCGCCTTCATAATTGTTTGAATTGATGAAATATTTTTGTAAAACAATTACGCTGAAATCAATGCGCTGGTGCTTAAAAATGTGGGGTTTTAGTATATACTTTTCTTAAGTCAAATAATTTGCAAAGATTAACTCGTAAGCATTTTAAATTTCGTACAATCATAAGTATTGCTGCAAATTAGAAGGAATACAAATATAATAATTTGATTAGGAAAAGTTTAACATCCGAGCGTACACCATTCCCTTCGGCGGTCGACACCGGACTGAAATGCAGGGTGGCCATAATTTTTTTCCATTTTGACAGAACACGTTGATGAAAAACACTTTACTAATTTAAGTACGATATTCGAAGTATTAAATACGTCCCATCATACCGATTTAATGCTTCGAATATGGCTACTAATTTCAGAACCATCTTAGACTGCTTTAAGAAGGATATTAAATACCAATTTAAAACCAAAGTGACAGCTCTACTTTAAAACCGATTTAAGTGACATTAAAGAAGGGAGGATTCAAATACCAAAAACTGATCATATTAAGTTTGAATAAAGAAATGAAATACCGAATGAATACCACATTTTGCTACTTGGGTGGCGGTCTGTACTTTTCTGCTTTAGTTATATTCGTATTTCTATGACAATTTGGCCCTTCTTCTGTAGCAAATATCCCATAAGTGGCCGATTTCCTTGCAGAACGAGCATGCTAAGTCCGTTTGTACAGGCATCACATGTAGCGCGTTTGCATTCACTGTCGTTATTTGCAGAGCATTAGGAGCTCTAAGTCCAAGCAGTTCTTCAAACTTGTTCGCTGATTCGATTAGCTCCTTAATGCTTGTTCCCGTTAATTTGTTTGCTATTTTGTCGTCTTTAAGACCTGCAAGGAATCGTGTCGCTGTCAAATCGTGATATTCCCACATTGAAGATTTTGCGTCTGGGCCATTCCATATTTCTTTGATCGCGTGGTTTCACACAGCTATGTAGCAAGCTGACGAACTCTCCCGTATGCGTTCGTGATGTCCTCCATATCAAGCACTTTAACACATTCACATTTGAGCTGCATGACCCAAACCTTGTGGATGTACTCTTAAAACATAAATGTAAACTGAAGGGTTCTAATATTTTTATTTAAGAGAACTACACTGCCATCGAGCTTAATAAGCGTTTTATAATGTATGTGGTATCTAGACGACTTAATGGGCTTAATGACGGTACGAAGATTCGTCTGGGAGAATTTTCGATCTTTATCAACGATCGCCCTTTTCAATGGAGGGATGGCAACTTTGTGGCGATTAACTCAGTTGACGCGGATATGTTCAAGCTACTAATGGCAAAAGCCGATTTGCAATATACTGAAGTTGTGGTGGAGAAATTGCACCCGCCAGAACCATATGTGTCAACCACATCCGCTGCTTCGTTCAGCAGTCTAGGAGCCGCCCCAAGTGGATAGCAACCAAAGGACTTAAAAGTCTTATCGTATTATGTAGCTAATCTTTCCAGTAAATTTAAGTTTGGTTTTTAGTTTCGTAAATTCGTTGGATATTTTCCTTCTGAACGAGACTCACGTCGTCACTAATGATCGATATAAATTTGTTTCAGCCTTTAACCAGTATGTACTGAAGTGGATTGATGCCAAGAAAACGGGAAATGTTGGACGTGCCAGTGGTGGTTTGCTTTTTGGCTTTAAAAAGGACATTGAAAAGGTATTCTCGCTTCAATTCGTCACATTCTCAGGATTCACGGTTCTTGCAGCCAGATCCTTTGATTCGTGTATCTACATCATACCGTGCTATCTTACCTGCAGCAAGTGGGCTGCAGATTTTGCAGTGCTTGAAAACGTTATTCAAAGTGTCGCCTACCCGTTTGTATTGAAAGGCGATCTCAATGCACGCATGGGCTCCGATCAGAACCTCGACACAGACTTAGTGGCTAAATTTTCACCTTTTGCGGGGGTACTAGCAGCACGATAATTGACTATGCGTTTCTGTCCTTTGAAATGCTCGATCATCTGAGTGACTTTGCCATCTTAAACAGAGGGTTCTCCGATCATTTCCCCTTGTCGCTTGCACTGTGCCTTCAAGCTCCGACTGTGACCATCAATTCAATCCAAAGCGTGTTGCCTCCCAAGGTACCTTGGAAAGAGGCGTTAGTTACCAATTTCGCTGCCTCTCTTGACGCCGCACGTAGGGAAAAATCAGCCAAACACACGCGCATTTGGGTAAAAAATGAAATCATGGTTACAGTTTTTTTATACCCGACACACTCTGTGTCGAGGGTATATTGCGTTTGTGTGGTTGTGTGTAACACATAGAACCATTCGAGATAGACCATACAAAATGTATATAGAAATGATCAACGTCACCAGGAGATTCGATTTAGACATGTCCGTCCGTCTGTCTGTCGGTCCGTCTGTCTGTCTGTCTGTATACAGTTATCTTATCGAAGGAGTTGAGCTATCTTGGAGAAATTTGGTATGCGTGCTAACGGGGACAATAGTAAGAACAAGTTCGAGAATGGACCCGATCGGACCATTTTTAGCGGTACCTCCAGTACTAGGGTCTGTTACGAAAACAACAAAAACTGCTCTAAAATCGGAGTTTTTCAAGATATTTTGATGAAATTTGGTATTTGAGTATGTTTGAAGGCAATTACTATGAATTAAAAAAATTTGAAAGGTGGGCGTGGCAGATGGGCGTTTTTTGAAAATTCTCTCCCACACCCGAAATTCATATGGGACTTGAACGAAAGTTGGCACGTATGTCTCGTATGTAGCCACAAACATCCTACCCAAATTTTTTTTTTGGCGTTCCATTATTAAGGGTACCTCCAATACTAGGGTCTGTCACAAAAATCTCAAAAATGCCCCAAAATCGGATTTTTCCGAAATATTTCAATGAAACTTAGGATAAGAGCGTATATCTAAGCCTCCGATTAGAATTCAAAAAAAATGGAAAAGTGGGCGTGGAAAAAGGGGCAGTTTTCATAAAGAAATTTAACAAAAGTCGGTATATGGGGCCTCTTATGGCCCATCTTGATATTAAAAACAAGTAAGAAAGCTAAAGTCGGTCAAGCCCGACCTTGAAATACCCAGCGTCCCGACATTATGAGCGCACTATGTTTTGCTTCTCTATTTGTGGGCGTGGCAGTAGGAGGGCAACATAAATTATTTCCCTACACCTTTCATTCGCCTTGGTGAACCTATGTTGCGAATTCGAAGCTTCTACGCCTTTAACTTCGGAAGTTTCGAAAAATCTTCATTTGTGGGCGTGGCAGTGGGCGGGCCGCATAAACTTTTTTCCTACACCTTTCATTCGCCTTGGTGAACCTATGTTGCGAATTTGAAGCTTCTACGCCTTTTACTTCGGAAGTTACGAAAAATCTTTATTTGTGGGCGTGGCAGTGGGCGGGCCACAAACAATTTTTTCCTACACCTTTCATTCGCCTTGGTGAACCTATGTTGCGAATTCGAAGCTTCTACGCCTTTTACTTCGGAAGTTACGAACAATCTTCATTTGTGGGCGTGGCAGTGGGCGGGCCGCATAAAATTTTTTCCTACACATTTCATTCGCCTTGGTGAACCTATGTTGCGAACTTGAAGCTTCTACGCCTTTTACTTCGGAAGTTACGAAAAATCTTTATTTGTGGGCGTGGCAGTGGGCGGGCCACAAACAATTTTTTCCTACACCTTTCATTCGCCTTGGTGAACCTATGTTGCGAATTCGAAGCTTCTACGCCTTTTACTTCGGAAGTTACGAAAAATCTTTATTTGTGGGCGTGGAAGTGGGCGAGCCACAAAAAATTTTTTCCTACACCTTTCATTCGCCTTGGTGAACCTATGTTGCGAATTTGAAGCTTCTACGCCTTTTACTTCACAAGTTACGATAAGCCCTTATTTTTGGGCTTATTTGTGGGCGTGGCTCGAGGAGGGCGGCGTCCATTTTTTGCCAGGAAATGTCCCTTTTCGTAGTTTAGCAGCACACCAAATATCAATGGAATGTGTTAAGTGGTTCGCAAGTTACAAGCATTTTATTTAAAACACAATAAATTAATTTGTGGGCGTGGCAGTGGGCGGATGTCTCCCATTGTCCGTCCGTCCGTGGTCGGATCTCCTCCGAAACGGCTGAACCAATGAAGTCGAAATTTGGCACACATGTATATCGGGGTCCGAGTATAATCCTAAGTAAAAATGGGAGACATCCGCCCACTGCCACGCCCACAAATGAATTTATTGTGTTTTCAATAAAATGCTTGTAACTTGCGAACCACTCAACACATTCAATTGATATTTGGTGTGCTGGTAAACCACGAAAAGGGACATATCCTGGCAAAAAATAGACGCCGCCCTCCTCGAGCCACGCCCACAAAAAAGCCCAAAAATAAGGGCTTATCGTAACTTGTGAAGTAAAAGGCGTAGAAGCTTCAAAATCGCAACATAGGTTCAACAAGGCAAATGAAAGGTGTAGGAAAAACTTTTTTGTGGCCCGCCCACTGCCACGCCCACAAATAAAGATTTTTCGTAACTTCCGAAGTAAAAGGCGTAGAAGCTTCAAGTTCGCAACATAGGTTCACCAAGGCGAATGAAATGTGTAGGAAAAAATTTTATGCGGCCCGCCCACTGCCACGCCCACAAATGAAGATTGTTCGTAACTTCCGAAGTAAAAGGCGTAGAAGCTTCGAATTCGCAACATAGGTTCACCAAGGCGAATGAAAGGTGTGGAAAAAAATTTTTTTTGGCCCGCCCACTGCCACGCCCACAAATACAGATTTTTCGTAACTTCCGAAGTAAAAGGCGTAGAAGCTTCAAATTCGCAACATAGGTTTAGCAAGGCGAATGAAATGTGTAGGAAAAAATTTTAATTGGCTTGCCCATTGCCACGCCCACAAATGAAGATTTTTCGTAACTTCCGAAGTAAAAGGCGTAGAAGCTTCGAATTCGCAACATAGGTTCACCAAGGCGAATAAAAGGTGTAGGAAAAAAATTTTTTGGCCCGCCCACTGCCACGCCCACAAATAAAGATTTTTCGTAACTTCCGAAGTAAAAGGCGTAGAAGCTTCGAATTCGCAACATAGGTTCACCAAGGCGAATAAAACGTGTAGGGAAATAATTTATGTTGCCCTCCCACTGCCACGCCCACAAATAGAGAAGCAAAACATAGTGCGCTCATAATGTCGGGACGCTGGGTATTTCAAAGTCGGGCTTGACCGACTTTAGCTTTCTTACTTGTTTTGTAATGGTTTTTGGATTATAGAAAGTAAGTAAGTAAAAAAAAACGTTTTGAGATATGGTATTTACCGCACACCGTTATTGCAGCGGCCATTAAAAGACAGATTTTTCGATTTTTTTTTTGTTTGAAATAATATTTTATGACTTTACTAAATCAGCCGCCAATCGGTCAATTTTTGTAGTACAGCTTTATAACTTCTGGCGTATACTATGGATATATATACCTTTTAACATATTTTGACTTAAAGATGTGGAATTATTGTTTTTCAATCAAAAGATATTTGTATAAAATGAAAAAAATATATTTTTTTTTTTGAAACTTTGTGTTTAGTGGACTGCCATTTCCACAGGTAATCATGAGTAATGACCGGACCCCATATAACTCAAAGTGCACTTCAATACGAAGAGAATGACCCCAAAGATGATTGCAACAAACTGCAACATCTTTACGATTTCTTCATTTGAAAATTTTACCTTTGTACGATTTCAACAAATATACAATTTTTCTGTAACACCATGTCACAAAATGTGCACTGGTATTACTTTTTTTGTTATTTATAATAAAGCCGATTTATACGAATCTTAAACTGCTTGTTCTTTAATTGAAATTGCAATAATAAAGTCCGGGGAAAAACGTTTAGTGTCTACTTTAGATTTAGAAGCAGAATTCACTATTCAATGCAACAGTGTAACGGAATCGCATAAAGAAAAGGCAGAATATTTCGCGCACGTGTCCTTTTACCGTAAGCTTTCTGAGTTGATTCAAATAAACTCGTAAAGTTAAGGTTTGGATTTGTCATAATAATTCAGTTGACTATTGCACGTTTAGGTGAGTGTTATTTAGAAAATTTTTTTACAAAGTGGTGTCAAATTGAGCCAAAATTGTGAAAAAAATTTAAGTGCCTTGTTTACTTTTAAATATGGATCAATTTGGTAAGTACGATTCTAACATATTTTAGAAAAATATATAATGTTCAGATATTTTTAATTAAGTAATAACTAGGAGACATATTTGCGAAAAATTTTTGAATGGAAAATGCGATAACATCCCCGCAAAAGCAGATGAAATCGCACAATATTTAAGAAGTGTTGACTCCCCTCAACCACAAGTGTTCATAGTGGACTTCATAAAAAATTGGAATCAGAGGTGTATTAAATTTCACCGATCTTTATCAGTTTTGCAAAGACAGTTAAAAGAGTGGCTAGACCAACCCTTTTTAATGGCGGTTTGTGAAACTGAACAAATTTCAACGAAAAGGAAGAAAGTTTTCCGAGACCTCAGCGAATCTCAAAAGAGACGTCGAACAATAGGTTAGTAGCACTTTATACTACATAAATGTGTGATTCACACGATGAATTTGTTTTATCGTAAAAATATTGAGCTAGGTTTGCGTGCAGAGGACCTGGATGCTTTGACGTTTGCAGCTTCGACTCTATATAGGCAGGAAGGATGTTTTGACGCTTCCAAAACACTGAATGGAATCATCCAATCCCCCGAAAAAGCATACGAAATTCGGAAAGCTTTTTTCTGAAGAACCCAGTAGCGTCGAAAGGGATACTGAAAAAGCTTTGGCTCTTTTTGTGGATTGCGATCTTTCCAAGCACCAATACGAGCTTTTGGTGAAAAATAGCAAACAGATTGGTAAAAGGATTTATAATTACTTTTAAAGTATTAAAACTATTTTAGAAAATGTTTTAGGTCGAAATACTATCCCTAACTATCCTGCATTGCAAGCAGCAAAAAAATTGTGCTACCCTAACGGAGTGCTTGTGACTGATCATGACGCGGTAGTCAACATGCAGTGTCTGGTCAATCATACAGCAAGTCGCCTTTTGACTGCGATAAAATGCAATACGAATACCATCCCTGAAGAGGTTATAGTATTATATAAATGGGGATTTGACGGCAGCTCTGGACACAGTGAGTTCAGGCAGATGTTCGAAGATCCGTCTATTTCTGACGCAGCAGTGCTGATAACAACAGTAGTCCCAGTTCAGATATTGTCCGAAGCTGACAATTCACTCATTTGGCAAAATCCAAACTGCTCCTCTACACGGTAAAACTTACATATTTCTTATTACTTTTAATATTTTCCAATGAAGATATTAATTTCTAAAGCTACTGCCGCCCATTGCGCATTGCGTATGAAAAGGAAACGCCAACCGCAATTAAGCTTGAATATAACCGCGTCCAAGCAGAAATCGAAAATCTTTCTTCAAGCGATGTACCTTCTCCACCGGTGACTGTACACCATAAATTATTTATGAAGATGGTCGATGGAAAGGCGATAAATGTTATAGAGGACAGTAATGCATCATCGGTAAACAACTATTTATCACCAAAAGAAGCATATACCTACAATTTGAAATTATTTTTCAGCGGTGTTCAATCTGCAAATGCGGACCGAAACAGATGAACGACTTGAGCATCTCAAAATCCAAAGTCAATATTGCTAACAGAACTGAGCTTCGATACGGAATTTCACCTCTACGTGCACGAATTAAATTTTTCGAATTTCTGCTTCACTTATCCTACAGGTTACCTATATATAATATTTGCATTTTGTCAATTTAAAAATATTACTTGTTAGAATCCCGTTATCTGGAAAAGCTAAACAAAAAGGCGCCCGAAAATCCTTGGAGGATAAGGAAATTTTGGCCAAAAGAAAATCAAGAATCCAATACCAATTTCGAACAAAGCTTGGAATGATTGTGGATGTTCCTAAACCGGGTAATGAAGCACATGCAAAAAAATCTCTATTTATTTTCTTAAATTATGTTTAATTTATTGTAAATACATATTTTGCGTTTTCAGGCTTTGGTTCATCTAACAATGGCAACACGGCAAGAAAATTTTTTGAAAATTGTAAAATTTCTGCTGAGATCACAGGGATTGATGAAAACATTATACATAGCTTCCATATCATTTTGACTGCAATCAACACATCTCAACAAGTGGATGCACTTACAAGTGGAGGCACTTACAATTGGTGGTACATGTCACCAACTGTACATAAAGTACTTCTTCATGGAGCTGAAATTATTGCATACCAAATTCTTCCTTTGGGTATGCACAAGATAAAAAATAAAATAAAACTCCCGATTAAATGAATCCCCATTGCTACAGGAATGCTATCGGCGGAGGCTCAGGAGCACTGAAATAAGGAATTTAAAAATATTTGCAGTCAACACGCTCGCAGATGCTCTCGAGTGGATAACTTGACTGACATACGCGCTTCCAACAAAATTTAAATAAACTCTAAAGAGCTGCCAAAAGAAGTGCAAGATATGCTAAAAGAAAAATAAAAGTTATCTAAATCAAAATTGGGATTTTTGAGATGTTAAAAAAAAGCAAGCGCACCTAATTGCATTCAGTACTAAAATGTTGTGTTAGACATGCAAACAAGTATATTACATATGAGCGAAGAAATCAATAAAATTTAATATCTCAGCAAAATATCGAGATAAAAAAGTGAGATAAAAACAGTCTTATTGATAATAAAAAAAGGAAACTCACAATAAGTTTTTTTAATTTTTATACTGAGAAGTTTTTTTCAAGAAAATAAAAAAATGTATTAATTTTTTTCAGTGTATTCCCGTTTTTACGCAACTTTACAATATTTTTCCAATAATACCCCCTAATGAAGCCGTTTTCTCAGAACCAAATAAGGTTGAGGTATTTTTGCGCAGCATTTTGGCTCTGAGGGATTCTATGTGTATTTGCTATTTTTGAATATCTTAGAAAGCACCCTTTCGATTTCAACGACTTTTTTTTTTAAAGAAAGACTATACTAAGGGGTATTTTGGAAAAGATATTATAAGGCGCCGAAAAAACGAGATTACACTGAAAAAAAATTTAAAAAAATTGTTTTGATCTTATTCAAAAATTTTTCTCAGTGTAAAATTAAAAAAAAATATTTTTGGGTCTTTTCCATTATTTTGAATAAGACAATTTCTATTTCATCCTTCTATCACAATTGGTTGTTGAGATATTGAGTTTTAAAATTTCCTAATATTAAACTGTTTAATATAAGAAAGCGGTGCCATTTATCCAAAAATTAAGAACGCCATTCTGTGAAGAATTCTAAGAAAAAAAGGTTCTTACTTTCAAAACGTGTTCTCTCTTATTATAGACGAGACATTAAAATAAAGGCGATGCGCGCGTATTTGGTCATTTTTTCCCAACGTGCGCCGTTTCCTGCACGGAATACATTTATATAATACTTGTATCTCGATTGATGACAAAGTCGCTCAGTTCACCAGCAAAATCAAAAATGCTGCTCCGACCATATCTGAAAGGAGGTGGTTCGCGCCAAAAAGCCCATGGTACGATGATCAGTGTGAGAAACTGTGGAAAAAGATGCTTCACTACCTAGACCTTTTTAGAAAATTTAACTTTAGTTCATTCCGGGAGCTTTATGTGAGCTGTCGCAGGCAATATGCTAAGCTGTGTTGTATAAAGAAAAAAGGTACGTTAACGACATGAGCGACTGAACACTGTTAAAAATACTCGTGAATGGTGGAAGATAGCAAATAGCATAAGGCACAAATCGCAATGTAGTACGGGAGAGCTTTCCGCTGAGGACTTTCGAACGTACTTCGCGGCGTTAGGGCCGTTGAATTATCCCCCTGTAGAACCATTGCTGCACTCTATCAACAACTTTGACACTTTTCTTGATTCGCCATTTGAGCTGAACCGTGTTTTACACAAGACTAAGGCAAACAAATCGCCGGGTAAGGACCGTCTCTGCTACGAGTTCTACAAAAACCTTAGCACATCGTTTTCTTATGAGCTTCTGGCTCTTCTAAACTTCATTTTCATGTTCAAGCAATTGCCTTTTCCTTTCAGTCACGCAATCATCGTTCCACTCTTCAAGAAGGGTGACCCGGGCTCTGCTTGCAATTATCGTGGGCTCTCGCTGCTCGATTGTCTTTACAAAATCTTCGCGGGTCTCCTGCTGGAGCGAATTGTTGCATGGGCTGAGAGAGATCGTAAGCTCATGGAATGTCAGGCCGGCTTCCGGAAAGGTTATTCTACAACTGACAACATCTTTACGCTCTCGTCGTTAGTTCACTTACATCTGTCCGAACGTAAAAAGGTGTTTGCATTTTTTATGGATTTTTCTTGCGCGTTCGACTCTATACCGAGACACTTGCTGTTCCATAAGCTCTGGTGTGGTGGCCTGTCAAATCACACTGTTGACATTTTGCGCTCTCTATACGCTAAAACGACCAACGAAGTTTGGTTCAATGGTGGATTGTCTTCTACTTTTGAGACCAGTAATGGTGTGTGCCAAGGCTGTCTGCTTAGTCCATTTCTCTTTGCTATGTACCTGAACGACTTGCACGATTCTTTGCCGGGTGGTGTTATGTAAGATAGTACAATCGTGAAAGTGCTCTTGTACGCTGACGATATCGTCTTGTTGGCCGAGTCCCCGCTGGATTTCAAAGCATGATTGATGCGTTATTTGACTATTTTTTTCGCTGGGGCCTGACTGTGAAACTTAATAAATCAAAAGTTTTAGTGTTCAGGAAGGGATCTAGGGTGTCTTCACAGTGTAACTGGCGCTTTGGTGAACATCAGTTAGAGATGGTAAATGAATACAAATATTTGGGCGTTCTCTTAAATTTCAGAATGTCGTTCACTAAACATCTTGAAAATAAAACAAAAGATGCAAAGAACGCAATTAGTTCCTCTTGGTTCCGTTATATAAACAATCTTAATATAGGCATCTCACAAAAACTTAAAATCAGGGACAGAAAATAATCATTAATTTCAATTTCTATTTCTTTCATTTTGTTCTGTTGAATATTGAACGATGGCAACCCACAATCCAATCTCTTTAACTCTCAATTCTTTTTTTACGCTTAATCTTATTTACTCACTTGAATAAAAGCCTTGGACGAAGTCGGTTGAATATTTATTATACACTGCGAGTAAATAACGGTTCGTATTAAACCTTGCTCTGCTACAGAGGTTATGGGCTTTGTTTTACGCCTAACTCTACGCGTGTAATTTGTTTTTTTTCTCGAAAAGTTATTTAAAATCTAAAAAATAAAAATGTTTTCGGTCGCGAATATTGAAAAGTTGAGCAGCGATAACTACTCAACTTGGTCAGTGCAAGCAAAAAGTCTTTTGACTACTCTTGATTTGTGGCATGTCATCGTGACGAAATGTCCAGAAAATCAAACTGAAAAGACAGCTTGGGTAATTGCTGATCAGAAGGCGCTGGCGACGGTGACTTTAAGTCTCAAATCCAGTGAGCTGATTCACATCAAAAATTGCGCTACGGCAAAGGATGCCTGGGATAGCTTAAGCAATTTGTATAGAGCTAATACAGCGTGCCGAAAAGTCAACCTGTTTAAGAAGCTTGTACGCTTCAAGGTCAAACCGACAGAGAAGGTTTCAAGTCAAATTGGCGAATTTTGCAGCGTAATTGATGACCTAAAATACACACTGAAAAAATTTGGCATCGTTGTTTCTACGATAGGAAGACGTAGAAAAATATAATAGAATCTACGTAAAATACAATAAGTTTTACTGTAAATATAATAGTTTCTACTGTGGAAGAAATATGCCCATCATAGATCTTACGATTTAAATATCGTAGAATCTACGATGGAAATGTCATAGAATCTACGTAAAATACAATAAGTTCTACTGTCAATCTAATAGTTTCTACTGTGGAAGAAATATGCCCATCATAGATTTTACGATTTAAATATCATAGAATCTACGTAAAATACAATAAGTTTTACTGTGAATATAATAGTTTCTACTGTGGAAGAATTATGTCCATCATAGATTCTACGATTTAAATATCGTAGAATCTACGATGGAAATATCATAGAATCTACGTAAAATACAATAAGTTCTACTGTCAATCTAATAGTTTCTACTGTTTCCCACTTATATTGATATAATAAAACTAGCAAGCTCAAATCATATCACGCGATGGCGTAGTTGAAGTGTGCTAGACTTGTAATCTGGAAGGTCCGAGTTCGAACCCTGTCAAATAGAAAAGAATTTGTGGAAAAATGGAGAATAAAACAGGCAAGTAAATTTCAAGGCAATATTACGGGAAAACAGAAAGTAAGTTGCCAACCAAATAAATAGAGTTGCTTTCATTGCGCCTTCCAAAACGTCACGCACAAGCTCTTTCAAGAAATTCTTATAGAATCTTTTTTTTAATTTTTTAAGCATACAAATTTTGGTTAAATCTTTATTTTCTCAGTTTTTTAAATAATGTAAATGTTAAATTATCTACTTTTCAAAAAAAAAAAAAAAAAAAAAAAACGCTCGCTGGAGCAGGGATCGAACCCGCCGACAAGAATTCATATCAAAATTAAGAAGTTATCGAAATGTACTTCAAGATTTGAAACCGTAGATCCTACGATTTGATATCGTAGTTCCTATGATTTGATATCGTAGTTCCTATGAAATAACATCATAGTTCCTAAGATGAAATATCGTTAAATCTACGTTATATATCGTTGAAATCAATGACATTCCTCATCGTAGAAACTACTGCAAAGCGGTCGTAGAATCTATGATATCTTGCAATTGGACCTATATCAATTGCGGATATAATAGATTCTACGTCGGATATCGTAGATTCTACGACGGAATTTTTTGAGTGCATTAAGACTTTGGCAAAGCGAATCTGAAACGGACGGAGAATGCAAAACTGCTGAAAATGAGGATACCAGACGGCAGACTCGTAGTCGTACAAAGCAGCAACAGTTAAGTTATATTGCGGAAAATCCAAAAACAGTAGCAGAGGCATTACAATCTGAGGATGCAGAAAACTGGAAAAGGGCTATGAACACCGAGTACAGCACTTTACGTAGAAACAATACATGGATACTTGTTGACAAACCTGAAGGAAAGAATATTGTTGGCTGTAGATGGGTATTTACAGTGAAAAAAAGACCGGACGGATCCATTGAGAAGTATAAGGCCAGACTGGTAGCTCAAGGGTGCTCGCAAAAATACAACACGGATTATACGGAAACATTTGCGCCGGTAGTTCGTCACTCTACTATTCGTCTGTTGCTGGCATTAGCAGCAAGATATAAACTTTTGGTAAACCACGTTGATATAGTTGCAGCGTATTTGAATGGAGAATTAACGGATGAAATATATATGCGCCAACCACCTGAATTTGAGGATACCCACAATCAAGACAAGGTTTGCAAGCTCCAAAAACCATTGTATGGGTTAAAACAAGCTGGTCGCCAGTGGAACAGGAAGGTAACGGAAATTCTGGAAGATATTGGTTTTCAACGGTGTCAAGCGGACAGCTGCGTGTACGTAAAACGTCAAGGAAAAGATTTCAGTTTCATCGCACTATATGTTGATGATATGATGCTTGCGTCATCATCTGAGGATGAAATGAATACCATCATTGGTCAACTGAATCAACATGTTGAGGCTGATAATCGAGGTCCAATTTCTTTTTATCTTGGAATGGAAATCGAGCGAGACGGTCTTCGAGGTGATATAAACATTCATCAAGGGAAATATACGAATGAACTTCTGAAACGTTGGAACATGAGCGAATGCAAGCCTGCATCAACGCCATGGCCAAATGGTGCAGCACTTAAGAAATGTGAGAAAAATTGTGAAGGGCTGGTTACCAAGGAATACCAGAGCTTAATCGGAGGACTTATGTACTTGGCGATAATAACGCGCCCATATATATCGCACGTTATTTCTAAACTCTCGCAATTTAATACACATCCGCATCAAGAACATTTCCAAATCGCTAAGCATGTGCTTAGATATCTGAAGAATACTTCGAAAGGTATAATCTCTTATTGTCATAATCAGGACGAGTTTTTATCTTTTTCAGATTCGGATTGGGGTACAGACTCCATTGATCGTAAATCATATACCGGTTTTGCTATATTTATGGCTGATGGTCTAGTGGCGTGGGAGTCTAAAAAGCAGCCTATGGTAGCGTTAAGTACCATGGAAGCCGAATATGTGGCAGCCAGTCAATGTGTCAGAGAAATCGTGTTTCTGCGCAGCCTACTCCTTGAAATGGGTTTTGAGGAGTATTCGCTTTCCCGTACGAAGATTTTTTGTGACAACCAAAGCGCACTCTTCATGGTAAAAAATGCCAACGTACAACCACGTAGTAAACATATAGACATAAAGTATCACTATATACGTGAGAAATTGGATGATGGGTCTATTGAAGCAGATTATATTGAGTCTGAAAATAATACTGCTGATATACTTACCAAAGTTTTACTTAAAGAAAAACACTTGAAGTCTTGTAAATTGCTTAAATTGAAATTTTCGTAATTTGAAATTTTTTTTGTAAATGCATCTTGGATTGAGCGGGAGAATGTTGAATATTGAACGATGGCAACCCACAATCCAGTTGCATATTCCTTTTTACTTTAAGATTCATATGTGATCTCTTTAACTCTCAATTCTTTTTTTACGCTTAATCTTATTTACTCACTTGAATAAAAGCCTTGGACGAAGTCGGTTGAATGTTTATTATACACTGCGAGTAAATAACGGTTCGTATTAAACCTTGCTCTGCTACATGTTCAAATTGTGATTTTTATTTAAAACTCAGAAAATAATCATTACGTTCAGATTTATATTTTTTCTTTCAAATATAAAACTTAAATTTCGTTTTATATTTTTTCGCTTAAAAGTATAAATCAATTTCTGATTTTTATTTTTTTGCTCAAAAATAAAACTTAAATTTCGATTTATATATTTTCACTTGAAAATAAAAACCATTTTCTGATTTTAATTTTTTCGCTTAAAAATAACACTTAAATTTCGATTTTGATCTTTTACAATCAAAATTTAATTTGAATTTTTTTTCCCTCAGAAATAAAAATCAATTTGATCAGTAGGTATTACCAAAGACCTTATAACTAACAAGATGCGTAACGACGAACAAAAAAATGTCCACAGGAGACAGAGAAATCTAAAATCAAGAGATTTTCGATTTCGTTAGTCATTGGCTTTTGTGAGAGCGTAATGCGTTGCTTACTCAATTCATATGCTCGTTTTGACGACGTGTTTTGACACGAGGTCCAACCGAAGCAGTGCCGTAGCAACCATAGGGGAAGAGGGCGATTTTCCCCCCCACGCATTTTTGTTTTTGCCCATTAAAAAAATTAGAAAAGGAAAACAAATAAATGACAATCGAAAAAACGTGCATTGAAAGCGTGTATGTAATGTGGTTTTAATTAAAATAGACGTTAAAATTAAAAAAATAATTTTTCCTCCCCACGCAAATTAAAAAACTAATTTTCTCCCCCACGCAAAACGGAATTGCTACGGCACTGAACCGAAGTGTTTTTTGAGATTTTTCGTGCATACGAGTACATGCATTCATACAAATGAACTGAGAAAACATACAAACTATAGGCGCAGAGTGTTTAGCTTCCCTGCAGGAATTCTGTCGCCATATGGCCCCATGTCTATATTGATGTCAATATAGACAAGAGAACTTGTGACACCGTCAACAATATTTACAGGCGGTGTCATTAGAGAAACTGTACTGTCAAGAGATATAGTTCATCTCTATTGACCATGTCAAAAACGTGTCTCCTTATAAAGCCAAAAAGTACTCCTTTTGTCTACATAATACTACCGACGTCACTAGTTCGTCAATAGTTTTTCGGTCTACTGTCGACATTCAATCACAACTCAATGTTAAATGTCTATAGCGCAAAGCATTGCGGCGGGTATAGCTGGTCAGTAGTACTGTCGACGCGGTCATTAGTGAAAGAGTATAGATTCACTATTGACATTTCCTGCAGGGTTGCTTGAATGGGAATGAATGTGTGTATGAATGCACATATATATTCACTCACATAGTTACGCTACTACATCTTTCATCGACTATTATTTGACACAGCGCTTACGCTACCATTCGGTTACTGAGCTCCATATAGGACTATAGGTCTGACTCTTCTTCTTCCTAATCCCTGCAATGTGTTAGAGCTACGCTGCTTCAACATATGCATATAGCATGAGGAAAAGAGAAGCATGCTATGGCAGCGAAATCTTTAGCTCTGCTGTGGTGAAATGCATTGCCACTTTTATTTTTAATTTTGGGCGATTTTCGGGTACATTACATATAAAATATCTACCAAACTCATAAAATGCCATGAAAAGCTTGAAAAACATAAAACTAATCAAGGATTTTCAATATTAAGGAGAAATAGAAATTGTTCTTTTAGTCCTACCTTGTGCACATAACTTTTTGATCACACTGTTTCAGAAAAAATACTAAATTCTATGTACAATCAAATTCGTAGCCGTAGTCAAAAATGTATGTAAATTTATTACAAAATGGAAACATTCGTGCACATTAAGCAAAAACATAACGTAATATATTTATTAAAGTTTCAATTATGAACTTTTCAAGCAATATAAAAAACCGAGCTGACGCCGTGTTTCTTTGATAATTTTCTTGCAAGTGGCATCATAGTGCCACTTTGTGTCTACCCGTATTGTTGTTGGTAGCTTTATGGTGAATTTCTCGAATTTGTTGAATTTCATATTCCTGCTTAAGGTTTTTGTTGGTAGCTTTTTGGTGAATATCCCCAATTTGTTGAATTTCCTATGCCTGCCTAATGGTGTATATCCCCATCGCGGCAGAGGCTTTTCGACGTCGACAGTTAGACCTACAGTCCTACATGCTGAGCTCACAGCCGACTAAAATCGGCGTAAAATACGAATGTCACAGAAGCCACTTGATTTCGTTTCGCTCTCAAAAATATGCCTTGGCTGTGGCTTTTTAATAGAGCCACCTCGAAAATTCTTATGGATTTTCAAATGTATGGTCGTTACGCATCTTGTTAGTTATAAGGTCTTTGGTATTACTTATTTAATTTTTGGGAAGCCTATATTACACCTTTTCCGAAGGAAAGGGTATACCTATTAAGTTTGGCACGGAGTTTGTAACAGACTTAAGGAGTCGCGATAGATATAGACATATATATATATATACACATATTTATATATATATTCTTGATCAGGGTGACCAGAGGAGTCGATCTAGCCATGTCTGTCTGTCGGTCACAAATTGATTTGCACTATATTGAATTGAGTGTTTCGCAGCTATGTTAGATATAAAGTCCTCTTACAGTTAAACTTTGGCCATAGCCACCATTCGTGCAATTTTGCAAAATATAATTTGCATCATTTTGAATCGTGAATATAGCAGCCATATATAATTCTCTCTTATGGTACAATGGAAAAAAATAAAAATTTGCAAAATTTCGCGATTGGTGGTGATGGTCAAATTGTACCGTAATAAAGAACTTTTTTGTGAAGCCATTCTTTCAAAATTATATCGTACATTTATGTACGCGTTAACAGCTTTGACACGATACCCATTTCACAATTTCTAGCTAAATGGTTTAAAATTTGTCAATTTCTCTGTGCAGTTACCATTCAATTTTCGCGGTTTGTGGTAAAGTCATTATTTTCAAATTAGAGCCTACTTTTTTCTTCAAAATAATGAAAGTCAAAATTTCGCGGATGGCGCGAATTGTGGTCATGGCCGATCTTTCCCCGTAATTGATTGAAGATCGGCCCAGTAGAAAAAATTCACTTTTCCCAAAAGAAAAGGTTCAAAATTTCGGGCATTACTCCAGTTCTAATCATCTCTTAAATAGTATGCACCATAATAGAGCACTGTTTTCAGCTGCCAAATGTAATATCCAAAATTGTGAAAATCACTGTGCACCGGTTTCGTATAAACTTCATATAAACTAACTACAGACCGTCCCTAACGAACTCTGAAATTTTAAATAAAATCGGGTGACGCGAATCGCTGCTATGGTCAGATTTTGACTGTGAGAACCACTGCGGACTGATTTCGTTCAAACTTGACATACACCATTCACAGACCATCCCCAACGAATCCTGAAATTTTGAATAAAAACGGATGCCGCGTTTGGCCTGTTAGCGACGACACAAAAACACGTTTTTTATTATTTTTTTATATATGTAAGAAGATATAAAGATATTATGTACGTGTATATAATAAAAAGTTATCATTTAAAATAATTTTTATTCTTAAGCAAAAATAAATAGAAATCAAAATTTAAGTTTTAATTTCGAGCGAAAAAATAAAAATCAGAAATTGATTTTTATGCAATTCGAAATCATAACACTAGTTTACAGAATTTAAAACTTTCGCGAGAGCAGAGACGAAATAATGGTTTTAAGACTAAATTGGGGTCGCTGATCACGAAAATGGCATCCGTTTTTTTTTTTCCCAAAAAATAGTTTTTGAGATATGGGCAAAAAACGTGTTTTTTGGTTACTTAATGAAATTTTGCCAAATAACTCCAAAATGGCTAGTCTAAATAAAATAAAATTTTATCAGCATGAAGCAGAAAACTTTCCCCTTTGCAACGATATATCATTTGTTACAATCGGTGTCTTAGTTTTTGAGCCATAGGCATTTGAACCAGGGCAGGCAAAGAAACGAAATGGAACGTTTACCATTTGTTTCATTTCATTCGTTTTAGAAAACGAAACACAAACGCAAACACAATAAAAGAACGAATTCTAAAATTTCTTTCGTACTGTTTGTGTTTTCAAACGTGAAAAAAAACGAAAACACAAACTTTTAATATTTTGTTCTCCACTGGCGAGAAATGTTTGAAAACAAAACTTATGTGAAACGATACATTGTTGTTTACACTTCCTTTAATATTTAGAGCAGCCAATTGAACGAAATGAAACGTTAAAATTGATTGAATTCAGGGACGTGAACCGGGTGGAAAATTTGCCCGGATATGTTCGGCGGTTCGAACCGTGTTTGAAATTTTGGATTGGTTCGTAAAACCGGTTTTTCTACTTCTTTGAACCGGGGTTTCGCTCCAGTTCATCGGTTCGGTAATTTTTCAATCTGAAAAAACTTGTTAATACGTGTTCCCACTTCTAATGCAATTTTTTACCATTTGGGGTTAAAATTTACACAATAAAAAGTTAGTTGTGGTTACCTTACTCATATTAGAGATGGTATCGCTACCTACTAATTTCATAAGAATATCGACTTCGATTTTTTTGTTTTTGGCCTATGGGAGCGTTCACTGTGCATGGTTGCACGCAAAAATTAACGTGTGAAGGTCGCTTTCCAGATAGGCTGCCATTGTTCCCTAAACTATGAAGGTGTAGAACGTTTTTCTATTCAAAATTTGTGAAAAAGAACCGGTCCAAAACCGATTCGGCTCAAAATCGGTTCACGTCCCTGGTTTAAATGGGACCGTGGCCACAATTCGTGAAGTTTAAGTTTTCACTATTTTGAAGCGTGGGTTCATGAGCCAAATAAAGAGCTGCATTGAAGTTAAAATTTGACCATGGCCACCATTCGCGAAATTTTGCAAAATTTTAGTTTTATGGATTGTATCATAAGAGAATTATATATGGCTGCTACATTCACGATTCAAAAAAGTGAAAATTAAACTTTGCAAAATTTCGCGAATGGCGGCCATGGTCAAATTTTAACTTCAATGCAGCTCTTTATTTGGCTGCTTAACCACGATTCAAAATTTTTGCCAAATATTCAATCATGTCAGTTTTATCTGCATGGAACTGGCACAAGTAGAAATACTAAACTTTAAGGACCATAAATTTACTTTAATTTCCAATGATATCTAGAAACGCGAACATACTCTTTGACTGACTTGGAATGAAGAGACAAGCGAACGAACGAACGAATCAAAGCTTTTGTTTTTATAATAACTATATTTATTTTAAGTCCATAAGTATTTCAATTTATAAATCTTCATATTCAAAATCACTATTTACTCTGACCAGCAAAATGTGCTCCAAATTTTTTGAGTTTAAATTATTCCGTTGGTCCGACAAAATATATTTTAGTGAAGAAAATAGAGTCTCCACGCTCACTTGAGTGCATGGAATAGCCAAAACAACTTTAGCTACCTTGCACTGGTCTGTTGCTCATAAAATAGGAGATTTATTCCAATTGTGTCGCGTTGAGAAGATTGATCTGAATCTTGTTTCATGTCGAACCCTTGCAAATACGACTCCAGCACATTATCAGAGCTGCAAGAAGATCCACTTATTGAAATAGGTGTGCAAGAATCCCTTGATTCTGATGTTGACGGCATTTCGATGGTTTGGGTATCTGCATTTTCTATTGTATAAAATGTTAAAAGTTAACGAAATTACGAATTTCACTGTTGTTTTACCTTTTACAGATGACAACCGCATATCCAATTGAATAATACAGATCTTGGCCCTGGTAACTTGTTCATCATTAAGTGTTACTTTTATTCTTGGGTCCAAAAAAATTGCAGTTACGAACAAGTCATTATCAAAAAGGTTTTTCTTTCTAATCTGGAGAGAACTAATTAATGCTGCAGTAATATGGTGTCTCGGTAATTTTTCAAGTTGCAGTATAATGTTCATAATAATAATGAACAAATCACTATAAATTATATTTTTCGGCTGTAGTCTGATTTATCCATCGTAGATGATTTTAAATGTTGTTAAAAAATCAGTTAAAAAAGTCCATTCATCATTATTTATACGCAACAACACAGATTCTTGGCCCAGTAAATCAATAAAGTCTTTTAATTCAAGGAGGCTGTGTAGCATCAAATAAGTAGAGTTCCACCTAGTTGGACAGTCGATAACAGGTTTCTTATAATTTCCATTTGTCAGAAGGTTTAAGAACGTCGGAGTCCTAAGCTTTTTGGCCACTACTCTTAATTTATCAATATTTTGTTTAATTTCTGAGTCCTTAATGACATCCATGGCACAAAGATGGAGTGTGTGAGCTCCAAATCGTACATTTGTTACATTTTCCATGGTTATATCCAATTCACTGAGTTCAGGCAAGTCATCAAACGTTTCCATTTCACACTTGCTCTCTTCATTTAGATCTCTGACAGCCCTTACCATGTTTGCGCCGTTGTCTGTAGTGACTGTAAGTATTTGATTCAGATTTATTTTATACTCACCGATTATTTCTAATATTATGTTTTTCAAATATTGGCTTGTGTGCCTTTCTTTAAGTTCACGAACAGCAAGCGTTTTTATATTTATGCCAATGTCGTCAATGTATTGGACATTAACTCCAAACACACTCAAATGCAGTCTAGTGGCTGCATCCACCTTTAAGGAAAGCAGTCTGCCATGCAATTTATGAGTGAGGTTTTCCTTAAGAGTGCACGAATACTTGAGAATCCTTTCCATTACATTATGTTTATTTAATTTTATATTCAATGCATCAAACACTGGCTTAGTTAAGATTCTGAAGGACCGATCTTCAACCATGCAAAGAGGCCTTCCATTTTTGGTAAACATTTCAACGATTGCCATTTCAGCGTCTTTTTTTTATTGCAATCGAAACTTTTACATTTTTATCAATTGCTTTAATTGATGAGGATCCTTCTTTTTTTAGTTAATCTTCATAAATGTCCGGGTGCACATTTTTTAAATGCCGTTTTAAATTCCCAGCATGACCTTTTAAAACT
This sequence comes from Chlorops oryzae, assembly GCA_020466095.1. Classification (NCBI taxonomy): domain Eukaryota; kingdom Metazoa; phylum Arthropoda; class Insecta; order Diptera; family Chloropidae; genus Chlorops; species Chlorops oryzae. The sequence goes on from CM035806.1 coordinate 77,833,555, forward strand.
TTTTCGTTGCAGTTTCCATTATTGCACTTTGCTTGCTCATTTTCAAAAGTATTAAACAAATTTTGCAACAATTTGTTCTTGTGTTGTGTCGTCTAGGGAGCGCGTCTAAGTAGCTTAACGCAAGGAATTACTCGAGACCGTTTAATATTGAATATAACATTTATTGATTTACTTTAAGGCGTAACATTAAATCCTTAAGCTAACTAACTTTTATGAGCTATTCCCTAGCTAACACGGAGATCCACACTTCAACGTCCTGGCTCGTGAGTAGGTGCGTTAAAGTTGAGATCTACTGAATACTTCGGTTCACGGTTCTGATCGTAGTCCTCCTCCAGTGCACGAATCTCAGTTTAAATAAAGAGATATTGCTGTTCTAGCAATATCGGTTGTTGCGACACTCTTCTGGGTCATCTCGATTGTTGTTGTTGCGTGCTGCTGTTGCTTAATACTTCTAGCGTCAGCTTTATTCCAGTCTTCAAGAGATATTGCTGTTCTAGCAATATCGGTTGTTGCGACACTCTTCTGGGTCATCTCGATTGTTGTTGTTGCGTGCTGCTGTTGCTTAATACTTCTAGCGTCAGCTTTATTCCAGTCTTCACCTGCTACGTGTTGTTGTTATTATTATTATTGGAGCAGGTCAGTATTTAAGACGATGAACTTCTTGTGCATAGCTTATGCGACATAATTGCTGACTAGCTGTTTCGGCCATTTCGTCTTGCCGCTCACTCGCCCGATCCAATCGTCTGATGTTCTTAGTATTTGCGATCATTGGCTTTGATTGTTTACGTCAGCGTTAATGTTTTATTGATTCTGAACGCCGGTGTTTTCGTTGTTGTACTTTATCGCATATCGAAATAAGGTATAAGAACTGTTTGTGCGGTTGTGACACACAACATTCCTCCCCTCCTTCAGCAAAGTCACGAGCATCGTGACTTTTCATCAAGTCATTACTTGTTGTGACCTCCGTGTGGTGAAACGACTTTTCGAGTTAAAGTGCTTGTTGCATGGCTGCGTTGAAATTTAGTTAATTCCGCCGTTGTTTGTAGACCCAGCAATGTCATCGGTTATGCTATAGTAGCTGAAATTGGTGTGGTTGATTATACCATAGTTGTTGTACTGCCTTTTGAAGTGTCTGGTGTTGTATTGCGAGTTTCATTGGTCTCTCGCGCTGTTGTTGTGCTGCCGTGTTGTTGTTTGGTGTGGGATATGCCGCTTTCTGATCATCCACATCTTTTCGTTTCATGGTGTGTGATCTCCGTGTTGAATAAAAGCTTTAAACTGATATTTATTAACTCTACTATTTAAAAAGTTACTATTACAATCCAAAAATTTACTTATTCTAAGTTTAAAAATTTCTTTTATATAATATATTCATTTGTATTCTCTCTGTATTACATTTTAAACATATATTTCCGTCAGTTTTTAGGTCGAAGCAAAATTATATTTTCTAATGATTTTACTATATACTTTAAAGCTTCTCGAAATTCTTAGTTTAGACATTCCTGCATATATTTTTATTTTTTATATATTTTTTATTTTTATTTTATTATTATTTTTTTTTTTTATATATTAGGGGGCAATTTATATATTTGTAAAATCTTATTCAAAACAATCGTAAGAACTTTTACGTCAAAATCGTTTTTTGAATCGAGATATTATTTTAAAATTTTCAGTCAATTTGATGTTAAACGTCAAAAGTGTAAATGAGCCCTTAGTTTTCATATTTGTGAGCCATGTGTGATTTTATGTTCTGAGTTTGAATGAGTTTGGATGAAGCTTGCTATATGTATGTATGCATGATTGTATGAATGCGAATGAAGCTTGCTATATTGCTTGCTTATTAACTTCACTTGATAATTCGACTTTGATCGTGCGACATAAGCTCTTAACATTTGATATACTTATGTCTTAAATTGTAAGCATGTGCATGCATGAACGACCATCCATGCAAACACTTTTCTCATTTTAAGTATAGACAATATGGAAATGCATTTTTTGTCTTTTTCTTCAATTTGTAATTATAATAGACCATAATAGACCATAATAGACCCTTCCCCCTCTTAAAAAAGTTTAAGATTTGAAAACTTAAAAAAAAGTGTATTATTTTGAATGCACAGTGCTTGCAAGATAGCTGAAATCTCACAAACGGAAAAACATATCTGTGTGCATTTCGTTTTGTTAAATTTTGATCGCGTAAAAAAAAAACTTCAGATAAGGTAAGTGTACCACGTAAGGCCCGGCTCCTCGTAAGGCCCACTTTCATTTTAACCAACTTCTAACTATCAAATGTTTCTGTACTTGCACATGTTGAAACATGTCCTCAAGTTATTTCGTAGAAATAAAAAATTAAGACAATCGCACTATATTTGCGGCGACCACAGTCAATTGAAAATAACGGAGGCGTAAAAAAGCCATTTTTATAGTGGACGATGCTTAAAAAATAATGATCTATAGTGAAATTGTGGGTTGCTTTCTTAAAATAACAAAGTTTTTTGTATTGTGAAGATACAGAGGTATGTTTATGGTAAAAAAATCAATAGCAATTTTTTTTTCTTGGAAGGCCTATGAAGGCCCACCATAAAAAATTCAACAACGGTCATTAAGAAACCTTATATTGAGTTGCTCTGAGGTCAAAAGATGGCAACTATACCTTTTTTTTGCTTAAATAGCGTTTAATCTTTAATTCTTAATCAAAAACAGGTTAGTAACATTCGTTAAGTTTTTTTTTAAATAAACGAATTTTGTCTGATATTTTATTTTTTTTTTACTAGCTTTTACAATATAAATTAACATAAAAGGCTTTCAAAAGTAATGAATGCAAGTTTGGGTTCATTATCTCAAACAAGGAGTAAGTGGGCCTTTTAAGGTACACATGTTCCTCGTAAGGCCCAAAATGACGTTTTTTTAAATCGCATTTTAGGAGCTTTTCCGATAATGATTTTTGGTAGAATTTTTTGTTTTTCTATAGAAAATTTATCAAATAAAACAACACAAAAACAATTGGGTTTCTATCATCAATACTTTGTACGCTGTAATCGAAAAGGTGTTAGGTGGGCCTTACGTGGTACACTTACCTTATATGTAGGTACTTATGTCGTCATCTCTTAAGTATGAACATGGATATATTTGCCATCCATGCAAATACTTTTGGATCTGTAAATATAAGTGTGCATATACTATTCGATTTACTTATTTTTTGTTGTTTTTAATCAAGAAGTATGTGCACATTTGCTTGAAAAATGTATTTAGGCATGCTTAGTGAATTTTTGTTTAAATTTTACCCTTTTACCTTCGCAATACTATTCCCTTTTCCCTTTTTTTTAAAAGTTGGAAGACCACTTCTTGCTTAGGTTTGCGATTTTTGTTGAAAAGCTGCTCTTGAAAAAATAAAAAAAAAACGTATAGGTTATTGTGCCCTTAGTGCGAACTCTTAACATTTTTGAGTCAATATTTTTTTTTTTTTTTTATTGTATGATCATGTATGTTGCTTTAGAAAATCTTGTTTAATCATGGCTTTGAGCGATGTTTAAAAAAAAAACTTGTTTTGAAAATCAAAGTTATTTGGATCTTACCGGCATATGATTTTGTTGTTTTTTTTTATCTTTTATTCAGAAAATACTCTAAGGTACACGGAAATTGTGCGCGAATACTTTGTCTAGAATAAACGTAAATCGTTTGCATACGCTATTGAAAAATCTTATTTTACGCTGAATGTCATTCCATTCAAAAGTTTTTCCGCTCAGAAAATATCTATACATGTCGTGTTTCCTATAATATGCTTTGTTCAGATCTCTATACTTTTGCTTATTCTTACGGACTCCGTGTCCGATTTCCACGTTTATCTTGTGCTCGAGTAGCCCGGTTTCGTTCGGGATTATTCTCGTCTCAGAGGGTGGAACTGTTACAGTCTTTTCTGTACGAATCCTATGCCCTCGTTCTAATAATTTCATCCGGTTTCCGTCAGTCCTATCGGTAAACCTTTTACAAGTCTCATTTTTCAATAATATCCGTAAACATTTTTTCTTCTTGGCGTCCGTTGCCATATCTTCAAACAAATATGTTTCTGCTCCTGAATCAACCAAACGAGATATGGTGTAATCGATAGCCTTGTTGCAGGGTAATTCGATCCACACATTGTCTTTAATTGAATTCTTCTCTGCAATAACGTTTCTCTTAAAAATCTTCTGCAATATAATTTCTTTACGCTCTTCTTCGAGTTGATTAAATATTTTCATGCTCGATGTCTTGTTAACAAATTCTTTTTTCTGCCTGACTTTTCCCTTGCGCAAAATTTTTCCCTCGGAAAGGTTTTCTACATCAATTGTCTCCACTCCAATTGCCTTAGCTTTGATCGTCACTGTCTCTGCAGTACAAATAATTTCGCTAACGTTGGTTATCGGAAGTGAGAGTGATGCTACATGTCTAGTTTTTTCATTATATTTGCTATATGTGAGGTTATTTTTCTGTTCAATTTTTATAACAGGGTCATCTATTTGACTCTTGCTATCAGTTTCCTTGAAAAGTATGTCCAGTCCTTCAAAGTGCTTATCGTTGTCAGAAAATTTTCCTAAAAATTCTCGCTTAATAAATTTTGTATCAATTTTAGTGCCAACTAACGGACTTACTGCGTTGTATGACATTAAATCTGATTCGTTCGTTTTGAGAGTTGTCTCAAGATCATTTAATTTTCCAAATGAAATAACTACTTTTTCTCTACTACTACGATTTTTGTGAAAACGATAAAATCTTACGGTTATGTTTTTAGCAAAGATTATAAATAAATCTACTATCAAAATTCAGAACAATTGAAACATGCTGATTCTATCTTCGTCTTTATTTATACTGTATTCATCATCTTGAAAGTCTTGCCGTAATGTATCATTTAATGTTTCTATTCGTTCGGATTGAAAACATGTTATTAAATGTACGCTTTTATCTGATTTTGATGGAAGCCCATATTCGTAAGCTTGCTTTTTCTCTTCGTGCGAATTCCTGCTCTCTCTACATTTCAAAATATTTTCTTTTTTACTCTCAATATGTTTTACTTTTCTAACCAACTCAAAGTTAATTTCATCTTCAACTCCAATATTTCGAAAATCTTTTTTAATTTTCAATAGATTTTCCTTTTTACTTTCTATATTTATTACTCTATTAAATATCCCGGGCCTATCTAAATCTTCGAAGAAGATCTTTCCCGTGGTTAAATTTTTAAAGGATGGCATTATTGTATTTCTATTAGTTCGGATTCAAATTAGCGTTGATAAGTGGTTTTTCGCTTCGGACTACATTTTGGCTGTGATTGCAAAACCGTTTTTTAAATTTGTTATGCCGTTTATTCTCAATATAACTCATGTTTCTAACATATATGTAAAAAACTGTGCAATTATTATTCGGAGCCTCGGACGTGAATAAACAAGTGAATCTAACCAAAATATTGGAATTCATTGTTAACTTGTTAACAGTAAGGACTCTGGGCAAAAAAAAATATTTTATTCAAAAGTTTTTTTTTTTTTTAACTCACCATATCTTTATGCGTGTCTTACGCTCTGTCGATCTTCTGCTTTCCGCCTTCCGATTACTTCTTTGGTCTTCAGCTCTGTCTTTTTACTCTATTTTATTATACAATTTTCGAGTAATCTTGGATTTTCTTATACAACTCTTAATAAGCCGTATTGCTAAGGTGTCCTTTGGAGTTATCAACTCTCCCAGACCCTGTTGGATTTGGTATCACCGCTCTCCAACAGTTTATAACAGTACAACTTAAATAAGGTTAATATAAAAATCATCGGTGTTATTCCGCCCACTTCGCGCCATTTTTACTAAGGTGTCCTTTGGAGTTATCAACTCTCCCGGACCCTGTTGGATTTGGTATCACCGCTCTCCAACAGTTTATAGTAACTGGTTCGAAAATAAGTGGAATATTCACCAACTTAAACCCATTATCAGGATTGTCGTTCTTTGAAAACCGCACGGATCGTAGTTCGTTCCCGACTAACTTTAGTCGAAAACAGGCTGCGCCATAAATGTTGTGTCGTCTAGGGAGCGCGTCTAAGAGGCTTAACGCAAGGAATTACTCGAGACCGTTTAATATTGAATATAACATTTATTGATTTACTTTAAGGCGTAACATTAAATCCTTAAGCTAACTAACTTTTATGAGCTATTCCCTAGCTAACACGGAGATCCACACTTCAACGTCCTGGCTCGTGAGTAGGTGCGTTAAAGTTGAGATCTACTGAATACTTCGGTTCACGGTTCTGATCCTAGTCCTCCTCCAGTGCACGAATCTCAGTTTAAATAAAGAGATATTGCTGTTCTAGCAATATCGGTTGTTGCGACACTCTTCTGGGTCATCTCGATTGTTGTTGTTGCGTGCTGCTGTTGCTTAATACTTCTAGCGTCAGCTTTATTCCAGTCTTCAAGAGATATTGCTGTTCTAGCAATATCGGTTGTTGCGACACTCTTCTGGGTCATCTCGATTGTTGTTGTTGCGTGCTGCTGTTGCTTAATACTTCTAGCGTCAGCTTTATTCCAGTCTTCACCTGCTACGTGTTGTTGTTATTATTATTATTGGAGCAGGTCAGTATTTAAGACGATGAACTTCTTGTGCATAGCTTATGCGACATAATTGCTGACTAGCTGTTTCGGCCATTTCGTCTTGCCGCTCACTCGCCCGATCCAATCGTCTGATGTTCTTAGTATTTGCGATCATTGGCTTTGATTGTTTACGTCAGCGTTAATGTTTTATTGATTCTGAACGCCGGTGTTTTCGTTGTTGTACTTTATCGCATATCGAAATAAGGTATAAGAACTTGTAATGGGAGTCGACCGAGCATAGGGTAAGAAAAAAAAAAAACCACAAAATCGCTTTAGCTAAAATCCGCTAAAACCTTATACACGCAATGCTCCTATTCTCTCCACATTAGAGAGCAATCCGTTCTTCCTTTTTGTCTTCAAACCAACATCACCCGATTCTTCGTCTTGTTTTCGAGCAAAAACCTTACGAGGTTCCCGTTATACCCATAAGGCCTTTTAGGAAGCTCAGTAGTTCGAAAATAGTTTGATCCAACCTCACCTTCACATCACCTTCATCTTCTCCCAATTCTCTCTCAGTGATTGAAAAATGCAGGTTTCCGAGCGAAAGGCTCAAGAAGTTAGAGTTAGTTAATAATCAAATCCCGATGCGTCTAGTTGCGCAAAAATAATAAGAAATAAGAAAAAAAAATAAAAAAATTTTAATTAACTAAAATGAACAGTTTTCTGCCCTTCGGGATGAACAAACATTTGCATAGCCCGGTGCTATTTTGATAAGCTGCGGTTTTAACAAGTTTTCTAGTGCCTAACAAAAAAAAAAAAGAAAGAAAAAGTTTACAAAAAAAATAAAACGAAATTAAAACAGAAAAAAAATCTGTTGGCTTATTTTTTTCTATAAGAGGAACTGTGAAGAAAATCTTCATCAAAATGCCACTTTTGAACCGCTAAAGAAAAAATAGAAAAATCTAAAAGTGAAAATGTACCAATAAAAGGTCAAAGATTATATAACCTTTATACGAACCAAAAAGAAGAAGAGAAAGAAACCTAAATAGAATAAACTGTGTCATCTATATTAAATACAAATTAAATTATAAAAAAAAAAAAAAGAAAAAAAAAATAAAAAAAAAGGTTTGCTTCAAAGAACATAGTTAAATTCGAAGAAATAAAAATTTAAATGAGAGAAATCTCCCACTGTATTAAATGAGCATGGCATAACAGCGAGAAAACGAGAACACCGATAGCTGCTCTCATCGATCAACATTGCAACCAGACAAATTTTGGGACGAGTCGAAATTTGGGACATCTTTGCCAGCTAAGCCTCATATATTATTTTTCTTATATTGTTTATATTTGTTTTGGTCACGTCATTCTCCTAAATTTCTTAAATTCTCTTTAATTAAGTGTTTTTGTATATTATCGAAATCTTCATACAAATTAGAGCAACTAGCATTCCTTTAAATGTTGTTACTCCAATTTCTTACACTGTGTAAGAAAATATTTTGGCCAGTAATTTTTGTATAGCTATCGAGCGACATGCGGCTTGATTGCTCTAATTTGAAAATAATTTTCTTCTCGATATATTACTTTTAATGTTTAAGTGGCAGTGTTTTGTTGATTGTACAGAAAGAAAAATGAT